>JAPQNM010000024.1:1595623-1605623 GCA_029783475.1 Metacarcinus magister
TCCTCCTCCTCCTCCTCCTCCTCCTCCTCCTCCTCCGCCTTCCACGGGTTAGGGAGGACACTCGTTGTAATCAGACATCCTTACAAACCTTCCTGTAGCTAATTAAACCCTAATAGTCGTCCTCAAAGGCTCCGACACGCACAAAATGAGGGTAATTAAGTCATCTTTCCCGCGCGCCATTAGCACCTGTGACGAGGCAGCTCCTCCACCAATCAGGAAAGAGGCACACAGGTGTACCAACAGGGAATCATAAACACCTGTGCTAAACCTGTTCCTCTTTTTATAAATACCTTCCCACCTTCCAAGAGCGAGGCAGGGAGTTACCTTACTAGCGTGTACAGGTAATGTGTGAAAAATATAGCGGGGTTTAGGGGATGGAAACGTGAAAAAATAATCACACAATTGGTCCTTGGAGGTTGGCAGCCATTACCCGCGTGGCACACAGTGGCCTGAACTCCGCGATTACAGCACCGAGGGGACCAGTTACCCAGACCCAGGCCAGTGCTCTCCTCGCTCCCTTAATTGGGTCTTTCTTCTTTCCTCTTTTAAAAGGATTAAACGGGAGAAAAAATCGTTCAGAAATACACACACTCATACACACGTACGTACATGAATATACACTTACACTCCACTTGCAACGCTCACACAAAATAAAGATCACGCACACACGCACGCACACACACACACACACACACACACACACACACACACACACACACACACACACACACACACACACACACACACACACACACACACACACACACACACACATCATATATATAGGTTGCAACTGTGTTAATAATCAAACATGTGATGCATTAGAAAACTTTTTGAATAAGCGTGTTCAGTCATGCTCAAAGAAAAACTATGACTAAAATACATATACACACATACACACTCGAATGTATAAATGACTAAATAAATAAATATACATATATTTGTATATATATATATATATATATATATATATATATATATATATATATATATATATATATATAATTGTATGTATGTATGCATTTATGTATGCAGGAGGTGGTGTTGCATGGCTGGCACCACTGGTTTTGCCTTTTTGGCCGCTCTGGAAAATCGAGGCCAAACTTCTGATCCCAGGATGAACAAGATTAAAGGAAACTTGACACGACCATGATATGAATAGAAATTGATTTCGATCGAGGTAAAGTTTTAGTGCCATTAATACGTTTGACGCGTTGGACTTCAGTAAAAGAAAAAGTGATATTCGTAACTGGACATTAATTCATTATTCATAACGTACAAAAAAGGTACAAATATAAATCTTTTCTACGAATGGGCTAACCTTACTCATTTGCATAAAGGGGAAAAACAATATTTTGAATAGCGATATAAAACTGGAATACAACAGAAAAAACATAAATGACAATCAATTTTCACGGTAATCCTTGAACAGAAAACAATTCCAACCCACAACGGAAAGCCTTTAATCACTTCCATGAAAAAAATAAATAAATAAATAAAAAATAAAACAATACAAAATAAGCCTAAGCAAAAATAATAAAAAGTGATTAAAAGAATACATTTAGTCAAACAACACACGCATTAGTCACCTCCTTTTGGGCACGTGTTAATCAAATCACAGGTGCTAACAGGCCCTGGGACTTGAAGGGTCTTGAGGGCGGCTCGGCAAATTAAATTAATAGAATTCCACGGACTGCCTTGCCATGATTAAGGAACGAAGGAGATAATCAGGAGAAGGACCGTTGTAAGATGAGTGAGGAACAAGGAATGTGTCGCAGTGAGTGAGTGAGTGAGTGAGTGAGTGAGTGAGTGAGTGAGTGAGTGAGTGAGTGAGTGAGTGAGTGAGTGAGTGAGTGAGTGAGAGAGTGAGTTAGTAAGTGAGAGAGGGAGGTATAGAGGAATGGAGGTAGGGAGGGAGAGAGAAAGGGAAGGAAAAAGGAAGTAAAGATAAATGGGTGAGTGAGTGAATAATAAAAGTGAGTGAATAGGTGAGTGAGTGAGAGAGTGAGAGAGTGAGCGAGTTAGTAATCTGTTGAGAAAGATTTAGTTCAATTTTTTCAAATGCATAGTTTTATATATTTTCTACACTCTATACATATATACATTTATACATTTATGCAATCTCTTCCTGTCTCGGTCTTGCAACACATTTTTGATTAAATTATTATTTTCTTAATATTTCTTTTGTAAAATTCTCTCTCTCTCTCTCTCTCTCTCTCTCTCTCTCTCTCTCTCTCTCTCTCTCTCTCTCTCTCTCTCTCTCTCTCTCTCTCTCTCTCTCTCTCTCTCTCGCATGCAATTCATTCCTTTTTATCACTCTTTTCTGAACTACATGAAAAAAGTACTTGGAAGTGAGAAACAAAAGAGAAATTAAAAAAAAAGGAGAGGAAAAAAGACAGGTAGAGAGAAGGAATTTGAGAGTAGAGAGAGAACGAGAGATGGAAATTGTTGGCATCGACTTCCTGTTGCGACACTAGGAAATATCTTTCGGGTGGTCCAGCTCTCTCTCTCTCTCTCTCTCTCTCTCTCTCTCTCTCTCTCTCTCTCTCTCTCTCTCTCTCTCTCTCTCTCTCTCTCTCTCTCTCTCTCTCTCTCGCTCTCTTTTTTGTCATGTTTGCCCCTGAATGTAGATAAACCAATGTACTTTCCTTTCTATTCCCACATTTATAAGTTACATCTCGAAACTACCGATCAGTCAACCACTTAACTTAACCATCCATCATTTTGTTGTGTTATTGAACTATCCACCTTTCCACCTATCCATTATCTATCCACTAATTCATCCACCTTGACTTTCCTACTTGTATCAACGTTATTTATTCACCCAACAGCCTCTGCCCGTCCTCTTAACCTACATTGAGTACTTCTATAACGTGGTTAGCGTCCGTCCAGGCTGTTGATCAAAGGAGTTAGGCAAGCGTGAGATGCACTACGAGGAAGATGGTTAAGAGATAATTTGAGTTCAAAACGATTTGTTAACCCTCCAAGGACGGTTTAATTACTTGTGTGTTTCTATGAGTATGTTGCAGTGTGGTGGTGGTGGTGGTGGTGGTGGTGGTGGTGGTGGTGGTGGTGGTGGTGGTGGTGGTGGTGGTGGTGGTGAAGGTGCTGTTGTAATGGTGTGCTTTGGTATTCATGAAAAATAGATGATGTAGGTGGAATGGTTCATATCGGTATTTTTGGCAAGGTAATGAAGAATATTTTTCATGCATTATTTATAGTAACGATTTATCAGTGTATGAACCTATGAATGTGTTCTCTCTCTCTTTCTCTCTTTTTTTTTCTCTCTCTCTCTCTCAGCACAATACAGAGTTAGTACATTAAACATAAACATAACACATATAATAATAAAACAAAGACATGAAAACAGCGAGAGAAAAAAACACAAACAAATGAAGCTAAAAAAAGTAAAATCTAAGTAATACATAGAAAAGAATGAGGAAAGGAAAAAGGAAATATAGTGTGGAGGCAGGGAAGGATGAAAAGTCTGAGAAGGAGGAGGAGGAGGAGGAGGAGGAGGAGGAGGAGGAGGAGAAGAAGAAGGAAGAGGAGAACTGGAGAGGTCAGAGAGGCAGCATAAGTGGAAGGAGGTACCTGAACACGCCTGGCTGTCATTGTGTCTCTGATCATCTTTATTGGAGGTGGAGGACGAGGGAGGCAGGGCAGGCGGAGGGCAAGAGGCTGGACGTACGGAGGAAAGAAGGGAGATACGAAAGAGAGGAGGGAAGGAGAGGAGAGAAGAGAGCGTCGTATAAAGAATTTTTGAGGTGGCCCTTTGACATGGGTGAGACGAAGTGGGCGGAGGAATGAAGGAAGAGGACAAGAGTGGGTGAAAAGGAGTACTCGAGGGCACTTAGGAACCTTTTCTGATTGTAAAATGGCCTCGTCACGTGAAGGAATGACTTTTAGGAGGGGGCTACGTGTGTGTGTGTGTGTGTGTGTGTGTGTGTGTGTGTGTGTGTGTGTGTGTGTGTGTGTGTGTGTGTGTGTGTGTGTGTCCCCCGAGGAAGGAGCGGTAAGATCTGCTCTTTCTTCCCTTCCCTGATGGAGTTATGATCGATCGACCTTGATTCCCTCCAAGATAAGACATGAAAGATGCTCGGGACCTCCACGTGAAAATACATAAATAAATCGAATTTTAAAAAGACGTGATCGAGTTTTAAAGAGACATGATCGAATTCCAAAAGGCTCGAGGTGAAAACATAAACAAATCATCGTAGCAGAATATCTAATAACAAAAGAGAGAATATCAAAGAATTATGAAATCAAAACATAAAACACACAACTCTACTCTCAAACCGTCCAGAAAAACACTCATAACGAGATAAAAATACCAGAACTGACACCGCAACGTAATCTGAGAACATAGAAGCCGCTGAGAACACAATAAAAATTATGAAAATACACACTAACACAACATTCTCACTTTCCTTCTCTCGTCTGTGCTTTTCCTTCAAGCTTGCTAAGAACTTCCACTTTCCCCTTGACTTTGAGGACGCATCTTCTGTTCCCCGTAAACGCAAACAATGAAGGGAACTATAATAGAGAGCTGGAAGGATGCAAGAAGGCAAGAGGGAAGAACAGAACAGAGGGAAATACATGAAAGGTGAAGGAGGAATAAGAGGAAAGTGGTAGAGAAGGGAGAAGGTGACGAGGATATGGAGAGATGGCGAAGAGTGGCAGGAGAGGAGAAAGCTAATGAAGGAAGGATGTAATAAAGGTGATATGAGGAAGGAGGAGGGGAACACACAGAGAGGAAAGCACCAGGATAAACACATACATACAGAAAGAGAGAGACAGACAAACAAAGAGGGAGAAAACGAAAGAAAGAGAGAGAGAATGAAGATATAAATCAAATAAACAGGATTACAACTGAGATTACACACTGAGATTACACACTGAGATTACACACGGCACCAGAAGGGAACCCAAAGAACACTGAAAACTCACTCCATGGAAATCAAGTCTACAGTACAACATGAAAAGCGTCACCACAACAGCACATGAGAGAGACCTTCACCATGCACTCAGTCTCCCGCCATAAACACCTCCGCCCCGTAACCACCCATTCAGCAGGCCAAACCACGCCCAAAAGCACCTTCAATAAGTAGATCAAAGTGTTCAAAGCCGTGAGAATGCAATACACATAATAGCACTTAGCGGGAGGGTAGGAGGGCGTCTCGTGGGCCTTCCGGTAACATCTCCACTCTTCCTTTATATCTCGTAATCTCCATAAAGGAACTCAGGAATGGAGATCACGGCCTGGGAGCACGGGAGATGAGTAGCATATTTCTCCTTGATGGTGGAGCACGGAAGGAAGGTGCCTGGAGGGGATGGGAGGAGGGAGGGTGTGTGAGTACTGCGTATTGCCGCGTGGGGGTGACTTAAGGGTGAAGGACTGTGTGTAAAGATAAGTCACAGTTGCTGCCTCGATGTCTCGGATTGACTGAGAGAGTGTGAGTGAGAGAGAGGGAGAGAGAGATTTAGTAAACAAGAAAAATGGTATGATTCTCTCTCTCTCTCTCTCTCTCTCTCTCTCTCTCTCTCTCTCTCTCTCTCTCTCTCTCTCTCTCTCTCTCTCTCTCTCTCTCTCTCTCTCTCTCTCTCTCTCTCACACCATGCCCAATTCCGTCACATCCCTCTCTCATCAGTCATTCCTTCCTGACACAAACTAAGAGAGACAGAAAAAAAAATGATAAAACTGATATACCTTATAAGGCCAACCCTCCTCCACCACTTAAAACTACCTCCCTACACACACACACACACACACACACACACACACACACACACACACACACACACACACACACACACACACACACACACACACACACACACACACACACACACAAACACACACACATATCAACAGACCCAAGCATGAAGACAGACAAGCAATAACGTCCAGGTGACACAGCCGAGGGTGGGAGGCGAGGGGAGTGTGGCATCACTGTGAATTGGATGAAGGTTTCGTCACCGCCTTGGTAATAATGGCCTAAGCCTCTTCTGGTCCAACTGTCATGCCCTCTAATGGCGTGTATTGTTAGGGAGGAGGAGGAGAAGGAGGAGGAGAAGGAGGAGGAGGAGGAGGAAGAGGAGGAGAGGAGGAGGAAGAGGAGGAGGAAGATGAAAAACGATAATGGTGATGACAACAATGTGTATGTTAGATAAATAAAAGGGATTTAAACAAATATAAACATTTCTGATAAGGTAGAGAAGCATATACAGTAACAGTAACAATAACAATGACGATAAAGATGATAATGATAATAATAATAACAATAACAATGATAATAATGCTAATGATACCAGTAATAACAATAATAATAGTAATAATAATAACAATAATAATAATAATAATAATAATAATAATAATAATAATAATAATAAGATATATTTAGTTCCATAAAGTTACGACGCAAACAAGAAAGAAAGGAAAGAAGGTCATTATCTTTAATCTACTCTAATTTTACATTTCCTTCTTCCCGTCTTCCTTCCTTTCATCCTTCGCTCCTTCCTCTTACTCCTCTCTATTTTAAATCCTCTTTAAACCCTCACCTGTTTCCCTTCCTCTCCCTTCCTCCTAAACCTTCCTTCCCCTCACATGTTCTCTCGCACTTTACCCCTCTTTCCTCTTTCCTCTTTCCTCCTGCTCCCCGTGGCCCCTCTTTCATCATGCCCCTCCCTCCCTCCCCCCCCTCACGCCCCCGCCTCCTCCCCCCCCGGCCAGCTGTCCTCCCGCTACCGTTCGCTAATTGTAAAAGTTGGGGTAGAATTTCCCACATCTGTGATTGTCTAGTAAACAGTAAGAAAACTAATTAAGACGCTTGTTTTTATTAATGTGTTTCTACCTTCAGCGTTTAAAAGGAAAGTCCACGTGGCTGGGTATGATTTGTTTGTTTATTTTTTGGTTTATATGTTAATCGAGTTTTTTTTTTTATTATTTTTTGGTTCACACTGAATTATTTTGTGGTTTCGTTTTTGTTTCTCGCTTTCATTTTTCTGCCAGTGAAGTAATAATGGATTTTCTTTTTCTTGTCCTTTTTTTACATATATATTTCTGCTTCTACTAACTTTTCTTCCTGATGTGGTATTTCTTTTCTCCCTGATATATAGGCACTGCGTGTGTGTGTGTGTGTGTGTGTGTGTGTGTGTGTGTGTGTGTGTGTGTGTGTGTGTGTGTATGCGTGTGTGTGTGTGTGTGTGTGTGTGTGTGTGTGTGTGTGTGTGTGTGTGTGTGTGTGTAGGCGCGAGATCCACGAGGAAATAAACTAGTCCTTTACCTCAATAACCTGTGTTTTATGAGACGCATAGTTTACCTGGCAACGTATATTATCTCTATACCTCTTGTTTCCTCTTCTGTCTCTCTGTCTCTCTATCTCTCTCTCTCTCTCTCTCTCTCTCTCTCTCTCTCTCTCTCTCTCTCTCTCTCTCTCTCTCTCTCTCTCTCTCTCTCTCTCGTGTAAAACAACTAGGAATTTGCGGGGAGAAAAGACCTGAATGATACTATATTAGATCGAAAGGTTCAGATCTTCACCTTTTAAGACATTTAAGAGACGCCACCTTCAATTACCTGCCGTTCAGATCACACCAATGACGTCACGTTGTTTTGACCAGAAGAAGAAGGACACAAGAGGATGAAGAAGAGGATAGGCAAGGGAGGCAAGGGGACGCGAGGTGGAGATGGCACGAGATGAACCAACGGAGGGTACGACACGAAAGAGAGGAAAAGAAAGGCTCGGGGAAGGGAGTTAAGATGGATTAGAGGATGGAAAGAGAGGGAATGAAGGGAGGAGAGAATTTTGGGTGTAAAAGTAAGTTTCTTCCGGAGTCTTACGAATGGGAGAGAGAGTGAGAGAGAGAGAGAGGTGGAAAGAGGGATTAGTAGGAGGTAATGCGGATGAAAATAAAAGAATGTAGTAAGTGGAAAGAATACACAATACTGAAGAATAGGAAATAAAAGAATGTAAGAGAATGCGATAACGGAATGGATGCGATTAATGCAATAGTAAAGGAAAGCCTGGATGATACATGAGAGAGAGAGAGAGAGAGAGAGAGAGAGAGAGAGAGAGAGAGAGAGAGAGAGAGAGAGAGAGAGAGAGAGAGAGAGAGGAGTCAGAAAGAGAAATGGGGCGGGATTTTTTTTTACTGAAACATTAATCATTTCCTCGGATGGAACGACAATGCACGAAGATAAAAAAATATATATATAAAAAAGAGAAGAGAAAAAAAAGAGAGAAAAAAGAGAGAAAAAAAAATGTGAAATAAAACGCATCAACCCACGCAGCAAACACGTATACAAGTCTATAACGCAAACACCCGCAACGTTTTCACCCATTACGAGATTACCAAACAAAGCAAACTGACCTTCCACCACGTGCTTGTAATAATTCACACACACACACACACACACACACACACACACACACACACACACACACACACACACACACACACACACACACACACACACACACACACACACACACACACACACACACACACACCTGGTTGCTTTTAAACACGCACTAATACCTGGCTTACCTCTATGTAAATCAGCCCTTGTTTTCGTCTTACACCTGGTACACTCCTCTTATATGCCCTCAAGAAATTAGGACTGTGTGTGGCGCCTCCCTTTCTCCTTTCCTCCCTCCTTTCCTCCCTCCTTTCCTCCATCCTCCCTTCCATTTACAGTAAGCACCTAGAGATACGCAATCAGAAGGAGTTGTCTCTCGTACGCCTAATAGCTCTCTCCCTCCCTCTCTTTCTCTCTCTTTCTCTCTTCCTTATCACTGTTTCCTGTCCACCCTCGAACGCCTCCACGTGCTTACTCGACCTCTACCTGTATTGTAATTAGCGTGAGGTTACCTGTGTATTCAGTTGTTTCTTGGGTTATAGTGATGGCTATTAAGAATGGTTATTTAATGGTTTTGTTTATAAGTGTGTTGTTGGTGGTAGTTGTAGTAGTAGTAGTAGTAGTAGTAGTAGTAGTAGTGGTAGTGGTAGTGGTAGTAGTAGTAGTAGTGGTAGTAGTAGTAGTAGTTGTAGTAGTAGTAGTAGTAATAATAGTAGTAGTAGTAGTGGTGGTAGAAGTAGTAGTAGTAGTAATAGTGGTAGTAGTAGTAGGAGAAAGAGTAGGAGGAAGAAGAGCAGAAGGAAAAGGAAGAGGAGGAAAAGGAGGAGGAACAGGAAAAGTAGGAACAGTAGCAGTAGTAACAGTGTAGCATCACATAACAATCCTCTTCATAATTCTCTTCAACGCTTCAAAAAGTACAAAAAGTCACCGAGCAGCACGAGTCTGTCCATCATGAGCCGTCGCCGCGTGTCCCCAGCCGGCGAGGCGAGGCAAGCACAATGCAGCTTCAGGAAGTAAATAATATATAGGTGAGCCGTAGGTGCCATTTTAATTTATCTCATCAAAGGTGGGCGTCCTTTTCATTAATCCAATTAGTAACATTTCCTTCCACAACACAAGCAGTAAAAGAAACCTAATCACATGACTCACAAAGGTTTAATATTCTTTACCATCGTGGAAGGGGGTTACGTCTCCTAGCCTGTTATCGCTGAACATCTGGCTGCTACCAATACATCTCTGCCGCAAGAACGTTCACGCGTATATCACCCTTGAAGCGACGGTGGGTAGGAGTCAAATTCACAAGCACGTCATGATGGACTAATTACCTGAGGCTGAATAAGTGATGAATGATGCTGACCCGAGGCTCAGACAGACTCTAGCGGCCAATAACAAGACTCATAACAGCAGAATTTACATAGACTCAGTAACCTTCTGTCACTCGCAGCCTCCTCCCCTTCCTCCCCCTCCTCCCCATCCACCCCCTTCCTCCCCATCCTCCCCATCCTCCCTTCCTTCCCCTCGACTTCCCACGCAGCCCCCCGAGGGATGAAAAGTAAGGGAGACATGCTTCCCCATCTCCCCCATGTAGAAGAATCTCCCGATCCCCCTCCCATGTGGGTTTCCATTTGAAAGTGACGTTTT
>JAPQNM010000024.1:1610623-1623123 GCA_029783475.1 Metacarcinus magister
TAAAAACAAAAACACACATTTTCGCCTTAAAATTAAAACCCAATGGTTAGGTAAGGCAAACATATGAATTTCTCCCTCCCCTAGAACCCCTTACACAGGTACACCGCCACTCTACCCCACCTGAGTGCTAATTACGCTTCGTTTCATTGCGCTTTTGTTTCCCACTTGATTCGGCCGGCGTGGTCATAGGTTACCGACGAAGTAATCTCGGTTGCTGGCTATTCACGGCTTAATTAAATTTTTCCTCTCTTTCCCAATGGCTTCGTGGCTTTTATCGTCTGCTTCGTTCCGCTGTTAAGGTGAGGCGGCTTTGCATTCCCGATGAGACGGGCGGCATCAGGAGGGCGCCTTGCAATTACGTAAGCCACCTTAGCACCTACTACTTTCACCTCACCTCCAGGTATTTCTCTAGTTACCTGTGTACTTTTCATTTATTTTTTTAGGTATAGTTACTTATTTCATCGGGTTTAGTAGATTTTTCTTTTCTTATTTTATGGTGTGATGTTATTTTTTCATCTCCGTTTAGGTTTTGGTGGGCGGACCTTGTTTGGTTTGGGTCATGCTGTGCTGTTAGTGTGATGGTCTTTTGTTCTTTTTGTGCATTTGGTGAGCTGGAAGGTTTAGGAATCACTCACAGGATAGTTTTTTTTGTTTTTTTTTGGTATATACACACAGTCCATCTATCTACTCGTAGCTGTTGATCCTTTCTGTCCTATCCTGTCCTGTCCTGTCCTGTCTACCTATTTGTTTGGGTGTCCATCCTGTCGTCTTTCCAACAACACAATACATGCCTTCAAAATATACATGGAGTCTAACATACATGAATTCATACATACACTCCTTTATATCCTCACAATTGAAAAAAAAAAAAAATTCTGACGCACACACCCGCCCATCAACCCGGCCCACCCAGCCTTCCACCCACCCAGCCTTTAACCCACCCAGCCACCCACACACACACCATTACAAAGGCCTCAACAGAGTATGTTAAGCCTAGCTCTCTCTCTCTCTCTCTCTCTCTCTCTCTCTCTCTCTCTCTCTCTCTCTCTCTCTCTCTCTCTCTCTCTCTCTCTCTCTCTCTTTCATGCGGTGTCATTAAGCGAGTCACATTTACGGTCAAATGGGAGATATATGAGAGAAAGAGAGAGAGAGAGAGAGAGAGAGAGAGAGAGAAAAAAAAAAAGGAGGGAGAGAGACGGGAGGGGGAGAGAGAGCGTGGGCGTGGGCGTGGGCGTGGGCGGTGGGTATGACAAGAGGACAGGAACACGAATGAAGAGACATCTAGAAAAAGAGGAAGAGGGGGAGGAGGGGCAGGAGGAGGAGGAGGAGGAGGAGGAAGAGGAGGAGGAGGAGGATACAAAGATGAGTCGGTATGTGTAGTCGGTCACCTTGTCATCATTTTTCGGGCACGTCAGCGGGTCGGTCGGGTTTTCCTTGCCGGTCTCTCTGCCTCTCAAGAACGCGGCTTACAATGTGGTGTGTATATGCATTGTCGCAGGGATGGAACGCCCTCCTTCATCACCACTGGGTCCCCGCAGAGCGTCCCCGGCCCCCCGTGGGAAGACACATCCTCATCCTCATCCTCTTCCTCCTCCTCCTCTTCGTCTTTCTTATTCTCTTTCTCCTCCTCTTTTGTATCTACTTACTTTGTTCATTCCATTTTCTTGTTGTTTTGTTTTCTTTCTCTCTGTCTTTTTTTTATTTTTTTTTCTCTCTAGCTGTCTGTCTATCTGTCTCTTTATTTCCGTCTCTCTATTTTTCCCTCTCTTTTTTTCCTCCTATTTCTGTATTCTGTCTCCTTTTTCGTCTTTTATTTTCCTTTCGCGCCTATCTTTCTGGCTTTCCTTTCTTCCTCTATAATCCTCTTCCTTCACCTTCCCCGTCTACCTCTCTCGCTCTCTTTCTTCTTACTTTCATTCTTTCTTTGCCCTCCACTTCTTCCCCTTCCTTCGACTCCATTTCTCTTTATCCTCTCTCCTCTCTTCCCCCTTTTACTATCCATATGTAACCCTCCTTCTTCACCACCTTTCTCCTTCTTCCTCCATTCTTTCTTTCCTCCTCGCTTGGCCTTACCCTCTCATCCTTTAACCTTTTTCTTCTTTTGTTTTATTCATTTACTCTCTTGGTTCCCGCCTTCTCTATTCCTTCCTCTCTCTATTTTACTTTCATGACAACCTCCTCTTTCTTTTCCTCTTCCTCTTCTCTCATTATATACTTATTTCTCTATAACTCTTTTTTAAGCTTGTCTGTTTACCTCCCTTCCTTCCCTCTCTTTGACTTCTCTCCACTCTCTTCTCCTGTTTCTCTCTTTTTTTTTGTTGTTGTTGTTTGTGCTACCACGTCGGTCAAGTATCTCCTCTCTTGACCCTTTTCCTAAGCTACATTTTCCTTCTGTTTCTCTTCCATTACACTCGCCTCTCCTTCCTCTTCTTCTCCCTACAAGTTGAGAGACATGTGAAATCGGTAGGAGAGGAGCAATGAGTTTGCCGAATGGAGAGAGACGGTGAGGAAAGGAAGAGCAGTGAGAGAATATAATAAGTAACAGCAGAGAGAAAGAGAGGAGGAGGAGAGAAAAAGAAAGAGAGACAGACAGATATCAGAAAATTATTAGTGAAAGGAAGTTTGAGATGTAGAAATGCGTGAACAATCTGGAAAAAAAAACTGCAAATTTTATAATACCAAACACCGCGTCGACATACGGTTATACCTGATCATTATTTTAAACGAAACACAACGCGCTCATACCAACCATCGCAAATTTTCACACCGGCAACGCATTTTCCCAACCAAAAAAAAAACAAAATAAATCTACGCTCATTTTTCCCCATTCGATTATATGATATTGTACGAGGGAGAGAGAGAAAAAAAAAGTAGAGGGAATATCTGAAATCGAAATTATCCAAAGCATTGTATCATATTTCGCATTTTCCTCCTAGTTTCACCACAGTCCTTGCCCTAATTACCCTTCTCGTCAGGTTATAACATCAGTACAGGTAATCCTCTGTACCTGCTGTTGCAATTAATCTTCACAACATATTGACGAGTCATCTCTATTCCCCTTGTTAGCAGCATCCATTACCTGTGTGTTACCTGCTGGGACCGTGTTACCTGGGCTACCTGTGATCATCTACCGCTGGTCTGTACCTATCAATTGGAATATTAATTGCTTGCTGTTTGTCATGCAGGTAAGTATTATTATCCAATTCACGTACTCTCACTAAGTCGTTAATTATCGTTTCTAAATGATTTGTAAGATTTTTTTGTTTTCGTTTTTGTTTATATTTATGATTTTTACGTTGGTGATAATGTGCATCACACACGATTTTAGGCTTAAATCTTGACTGTCTTGTAGCTTCTTTTATTTTTTAGATTTGTAATATTGTTTGAATTTTAGTCTACTCAACACACACGCACAAAAAAAGAATAATTGTCCCAGGCACTGAACAAACATGAACTTAAAAGGCCACCACCACCACCACCACCACCACACACACACTCATCACAAATACCTACACATTTTCACTCAATAAAAAGAGAGAGAAAGGATCACCTAGGCAGCTCCCATGATCCTACACTCGAAGCAATTCCATTAACGTTACACTCCTGACAACTTTGAACAGAAATTGTTGTTGTATTTATATGTAGATAGGTGTGCAAAGGCGTAGTGTGTGTGTGTGTGTGTGTGTGTGTGTGTGTGTGTGTGTGTGTGTGTGTGTGTGAGAGAGAGAGAGAGAGATATTGCAAATAGTGAAATGAAATGGAAGGAATAATTGGCCTATACAATAAGCAACTGCAATCATTATACATAAATTAGTCACATAAATCACAAAGCAATAACAGAAAAAAATATCATAATGGCCAAACTTCAAATGTTGGATGATTTCAAATTACTTGCTGTGTTCTAATGAGCGAAAAGTTCCGCGCACACTAATTAATGACTAATGGTTGACGGAGTATAACACTTACTACCCTGAATGTTAAGTAGGACAATTTTCGTTATTAATCTCACGTCAAATAACTATAAAGGGAGGGAGAGATAGAAGGAGAGAAAGAGAGAGAAAAGAATAACGTTTAGGCGCGACGTTAAGATATTCAGTGAAAAATTTATCCATGCAAAAGATTAGACAAAAGTTTAAGATGGTGTTTTTAGTGCTTAATAGTTTATCAGTTTTCCCCGCTGCATATTTACTACACTCAATGCACCTCGAGTATAATATGCGTCAATTTTTGCAATATTCTAAATTTCCTTCACTCTGTTCTAAATGCAGTGCAAAAAGTAAAAAGTTAGCAATGACAAGAAGGAAAAATGGAAATAAGAAAACTAACCTAGAAATATTTATGAAAATGCAACTAGAATTTTATAAAACATCAATATTCATATAGGAATTTTTTTTATTACCTTCGTCTAAGTGACTGTCTTCGCAAAGCTCACGTCCCTTCCTCCTACTCCTCCTCCTCCCCCTCCCCCCCTCCTCCTCCTCCTCCTCCTCCTCTTCCTGAAAAAAAACTGAAAATTGAAAAAGATTTTGGCAGATACTTCAGAAATGACATAATAACAATAACTTGTAAAGGTAAACAAATCAAGAGAAATAATGACTAACTTTAAGGCTTCGGTTTCCTTGGCTGTAGAGATTCAAAGTGGACGAGGCTGTGGGTGTAATGTGATGACGATGCTGTGGGAGTTAGAGATGACGAGACGATACGATTAACGAGTGTCCGATACGATACGATTAACGAGTGTCCGATACGATACGATTAACGAGTGTCCGATACGATACGATTAACGAGTGTCCGATACGATACGATTAACGAGTGTCCGATACGATACGATTAACGAGTGTCCGATACGATACGATTAACGAGTGTCCGATACGATACGATACGATTACCGAGTGTCCGAGGCTCTCACTCCACGTCCTCCCGTGAGTGCCATGCCTTCATCAAGTCCCTGACGGCGGCGTAGGCCTCCAGCACGTTTCCTTTGTCGCCCTTGATATGCAGCTTCCCACGTTTTGGGTCTGGGAACACCTTGACGGAGTACCTGTCCTGCAGGTTATCTACGTGGATCTCACCAGGTCCCCAAAGCCGCTCCCTGAACCTTCTGGCCACCAGGAGACTCCGCCGCACTATTGTGTAGGTCTTCCTTGTCCTCCGCCGCGCCAACGCAGCTCCACACCGAACCACAAATACCATGTAGCATACGGCCAGCAGGAACTTTGTCACAAACTCATTGTGTTCCTTTTCAGCCAGCTGGACCTTCTCCTCCATGCAGGCCAAGCGTGCCTTGAGGTCAAACATGATGGTGAGTAAGTCCCGCCAGCCTGGGTCGGCGGTGATGCCGCAGTCTTCCATGGGATCCCTTGGAGAGCCCACCTTCAAGGGTCCCAGCCACCAGGCGGAGGACATGTGTTCCCGCACCTTCCCCAGGAGGGTGGTGTGGGGACCTGTGCTCCGCCACTTCTTGACAGCTTCGTCCAGCTTGTGGACATCTTCCAGCACGCCCCACAAGGCGCGGCTCATCATCAGTCCGGCGAAGGACATAACAAACACACAGATCATCTTGATGCTTCCTGAGATTTTCATTTTGTATGAATTATATATTTTGAAGAAAGCAAAGGATGATGAGCTGCGTGAAGGTAGAAGGAAGGTGATGGTTGGTGGCGAGGCAAAGTGAAACACAGTCATTATGTACAACTAACAAACAGGATCACGTTGTTTGTGTCTTGCATTACCTTCACCTAACAATACTTACTAATTACCATCATAATTACTGCTCAACAATAACAAATACAGTATTTTATTCTTGCGTATTTTCTTTTTAATGATAGCAATAGCCGTACTTTTTTTTACTTTACATTACAAAGTCAATGATAGTTGTTCCATACTACATGGTATTACTTCCTCTTCCGGCCAGCTTCAGCTGGAGGGAAGGGTGGGTGGGGAGGAGCCTTCCTTTTTGCTGTCCTTTTGTCTCTAACAAGTAGATGTTATTGTAGTAGTTAGCTAAACAGACAGCCTCGTTAGGTCCAGTAGGACTGTTGCTGTTTGTTCTTCCTTTGTATTCTTTTGTACTCCTCCTCTTAAATCCACTGCCTCGGCCAAGTGGACTTTCTAACTATCGGATAGTCACACACGGGATCTAATTTTTCATCCCAGAATGCTTGTGGTTAAAAATTATATTCATATTTTACGATCTAGTGTCGCAATGTTATGAACACACAGAAAGAAAATGGGGATAAATATACGAGTGTAATTTCAATGCAAATATATATATATATGTGGGAAAAAAATGGATGTGTATTCGGTTCTGAAAACAAAGGACTCGATCATTACAGATAATTAATAATTCCTACTTTCGGGGAAATCCACAAATACATTAAAAACAACGCTAATATTGACGGAAACTCAAACGAAAAATCAGCAAACATAGAATATTAGCATAGACACCCCTCCATTACCGTCCTCATTTCAATTCTAAATGCTCATAGAATACAATATAGGACCTCCATACCCATAGCCATCACACCCTCCCTCTCCCTTCACCTCTTCTCCCCTTTACCTCCCCCTCCCCCCAAGGTCTCTCTCTCTCTCTCCCGCTGCTGCATCACGAATCACGTAACTAATGCTGCCCTTCACTACCCCATCATTAGTGGACACAAATGCACTACGAGAGGAAGGGGAAAAAACAGGAAGTCGTATTCACCCAAAGATTTATGAACTGCAAGCTGCTGGCTCAAGATTTACTGCTGTCTCGAATGAATCTTTGTTCGAACCAGATTCATTTGTTCAAATCTTTTCACGGAGAAGAGTTAAAGCCTCGGAAGGAGGAAGGAGATACAGCAGCAATGAGGTTACTTAGGGAAATAGTTACCTTAGTTTATTCTTTATTCTATCATTATCCTTTACTCTGTTGCGTATGAAAGAAAAATAATGCAAAGAGAACCGTAAAAAAATATGTATTACTCGCAAGAAATTCAAGTAAAAGAGTAAAGTTTCAATTTTGGTTTGCAGACAAAACAATAGGATTTGTCTTAGTTATAGGAATCCAAATGAAAGAATTCGAAAAAGAACATGAAATTCAATCCTTTGCAACCTAATCATTATTCATTTATGGAACCTTTTCTTTATTAGTATTCATTGATATGCATCTGTTTATCGCTTACGAGGTATTGATGGTAATTCCTTCATCCGTATCATCAAACCATACGACGTTGTTTATCACTCCTACTTTTTAACGGTGCCATGAATATGTATCGGTCCATTTTCATGCCAGTGACGTCCTTTACTCTTGGCAGTGAATGGTTTCTCCCTTTGTTTCACCACCACGACGCTGCGGTACAGACACCATTACCCTTCCTATTCTATTCTAATGAGGGCTTTGGGCACAGTAACACGGAGGGCGCGCGCAAAAGTACTTAAGCGATGCGCCTTTGTTTTAGGAGGCGAGAGGCCAAGAAGGTGCTATTGTCCTATTGTCATGAGACTGCACCCGCGCCCTTAGAATGCAAAGTGTCTGAGAGAGAGAGAGAGAGAGAGAGAGAGAGAGAGAGAGAGAGAGAGAGAGAGAGAGAGAGAGAGAGAGAGAGAGAGAGAGAGAGAGAGAGAGAGAGAGAGAGAGAGAGAGAGAGAGAGAGAGAGAGAGAGAGAGTGGAATACTAATCTTAGCAAGAGGTGTAAAGTGTGCTTCCTGCAGGTCATTCGGGTTAAGAGTGCGTTGGGAAGGATAGCAAGGGACGGTCTGCACCAGGTGACGAATCAAACATAGTATTAGATTTTCGTAAGTCATCGTTATAGTCATTGAAATCATTCGTTTTCCTTGTTTTCATTCTGATTTAGTTGAATAGATACCACTTTTTTTTTTTTTAGTTTTCTTATGAGTTATTTTTTTCACTTTCCAGTTGATCTCGTTTGACTCAAAATTCTGTTGCTTTGTCTGTAATCATGAACTGAATCGAAATTATCTACATCACAGTAAATTCATTCTGTCGCCGCTCAGTTTTATTCACTTAAAAAAGAAGCCATTTTACCGACAGTTTAATCGCAATAGATTAATTTCCATTTGCCAGATCAATTTGTTCAAAACATATATTTTCTCTTGATTTATTATCGTTATCTCTAACACTGAATAAATTTACAGCTGTCTATCCATCTATTCATTCAAACAAACACACACACACACACACACACACACACACACACACACACACACACACACACACACACACACACACGCACACACACACACACACACACACACACACGCACACGCACACGCACACACACACACACACACACACACACACACACACTCTGTCCTCCATGTACTCCCTCCCGGCACAAACAGGTGAGTCGAGGTATGGCGGAGTACCTCCAATTACGTTGCCTGAAGAAAACGAACGAGGCGGAAAGCTGTTGTTACGAGGCGTATTATTGGCTTCAAATTTCTGAACCTTTTTCTCTTTCCCTTAACAAGCCGAAAAAAGTTGGAAATGTTATTATTCCATATCATTACTAGAATTGAATGTGTGTGTGTGTGTGTGTGTGTGTGTGTGTGTGTGTGTGTGTGTGTGTGTGTGTGTGTGTGTGTGTGTGTGTGTGTGTGTGTGTGTGTGTGTGTGTGTGTGTGAAAAATACGATCCAGGTGGCTTAGAAGACCCCATACTTACACCTCTGAACCCCAAATACTCAGCAGGGTTCGTCGTGCCTTAAAACCTGGTTAGGTCTGTCTTGACACGCTCACCAAACACACACCGAAAAGGGACGAAGGGAAGGCACTGGGAGGGTAGCAAGGACAGAAAGGAGGAAAGGAAATGGATGAAGGGGATGTGTTTTTAAGAAAAGTAAGGAAGAATAAGGAATACAGGAGATGAAGGTAGGAAGAAATATGTTTTGAAGGTAAGAAAGAGGGAGAGGTATGAGTTTAAGTAGAAGGGAAGGAGGAGAGGGAAGAAAGGAGAAAGGGAAGAGAGAATTGAGGTAGGAGGGATCGCTTATACGGGTATCTGATTCTTCTGACATGCACGAGAGAGAGGGGGAGAGAGAGAGAGAGAAAAAAAGAGAGAATATATAGTTGGAAGAGAAGCTAGGGACAAGACAAACTAAAAATCATAGACATAGACAGACAGACGGATATGGGAAAGGGGAATATGCAAAAAAAGAGGATAAGGCAACAGTCTGGGGAGGGAAGAAGAGGGAAGGGAGTGAAAAGGCAGAGGGGACAAAGAGGAAAAGAAATGTGAAAAAAGTGGCATGATAAAAAAGAAATATGCAAATGAAAAGTGGGATTACGCAGGGAGAAAGAGAGAAAGAGAGAGAACGAGAGAAAGAAAGAAAAAGAGAGAGAGAGAGAGGGGGAGAGAAAGAGGGAGAGTGTATGAATATGAGATTAGAGTATGAAAAGCACTTCAAAAAGGTGAATAAATGAGAAATAAATAAAACGATATATAGAGAGAAATATTGATAAAAAGAACATTATCTGCCCTAATTATTCTAAAAATTTATGTTTATCACGCACTTTCCCTTCTTCCTCCATTACCTTTTTTTCTCTTATTCTCCACACGGACTTCTCTCCTCTCCTTCTCCCTCCCTTTCCTCAACTATCTTTTCTTTTTCCTCTTTCTCATTTTTCGTCCTTTTTCCACCCTCCTCTGTAATCTCTCATCATTCCTTTCCGCTTTCAACTCTTCCCCCAAACCTTCCCTCCCTTCCTCTTTCCTTCTCTCCCTTACCTCCCCCCTTAACCAATCCTTTCTCCCTAACCCATGATGCGTCCGTCCCCTCCCTTCACCCTAAATGCATTAAGCCGTAAACTAATTGGCGTTTGATCCTTGTCATCGTAATTTGATCACGTATCGCGCGGTACAACTATATCCAAAAACTGTTTCACTCACTACCTTCCCCTTTAACATTTACATTTTCTTAGCATTCGAGTCTTTTCTCTAACTTTTCTTTTTCTCACACCTAAGAGTTATTTCGTTGCGTTGCTTCCGGTTGGCTTCACCGATGGAGGGAAACAGAATCCTTTTATTTAATGTCACGGTGAGATTGCCGCCTAAACTTTTATTGGTGGTCATTAAACCTTACCCAAACAACCCTAAAGTAACTCATTAGCCAGCCATTCGTGGGACAGGACGAGGGAGGAGAGATGACACCGGAAGATAAAAGAGAAAGGGAAGGAAAGAGAGGTAGAGAGATAGAGGGAAAGAGAGCGAGAGAGAGAGAAGTCCAATTGAAAGACATGAAAAGGAAGACTCCAAGGGAATAGTGAATGGAAGTGCATATTGTAACCTGTACATTACTTCCCTCTTGATGAACCTGTGGCTTTAGGAGTGAGCAGGACTGAGCTTCTCTACTGCCGCTGAGACTCCAGAGACGCATCAAAATCCATCTAGATAAAGCCGACGTCTGTCCATAAACCGGCACCCCATCCCTTATGGTGCCATCCATCTTCCTCTCTGGGACTCTCATTTTCACCATCACACTCATGTTATATAACCTCATCCTCATCCTCGTCCTCCTTCTCGTCCTCCTACCACTCATTTTCATCTTCCTCCCTCTTTCTTATGTACTTCTTCATATTTCTCCTCCTCCTCCTCCTCCTCCTGCTCATTTTCATCTTCCTCCTTCTTTCTTCTGTACATCCACCTCCTCCCTCTCATCCTCTTCTATTTCCTTTATCACTAATCATTTTTTTTTTTTCACTTCTTCCCTGATCCATCGAGGAGGAACGACCTGAGGAAGAGACTATCAAGATTAGTGGCGAGGAGGAGACAGGAAGGACGGACGGACGGAGGGACGGAGGGAGCAGTGAAAGGGGACGACGTAGACGGTAAGAGAGAGAGAGAGAGAGAGAGAGAGAGAGAGAGAGAGAGAGAGAGAGAGAGAGAGAGAGAGAGAGAGAGAGAGTCGAAAAGGAGACATATGGAGTCCCACAGCACAGGCGGTCAGCGTATGGACCGTCTGCTCATGTTTAGATAAGTTATCGGGTCCGTCTGTCCCATCTTGTGTCTTGTTCATCTTGGGTCCCGAGAGGAAGGGGAAGATAGCAGGGAAGGGATGATGGTAGGGAAGGATGATAGGGGAGGATGGTAGGGAAGGATGGTACGGGAGGATGGTAGGAAAGGATGGTAGAGGAGGAGTTAGGGAGGTGAGAGGAGAGATGAAGTGGGTGAACGAACGGTTGGGACTAGAGAAGAGGACGATGAGAGGGAAGTGAGGAGGAGAGGAGAGGAGGGTGACAACACGAGAGAGAGAGAGAGAGAGAGAGAGAGAGAGAGAGAGAGAGAGAGAGAGAGAGAGAGAGAGAGAGAGAGAGAGAGAGAGAGAAAGAAAGAGAGAGAGATTACATTGTGGAGGGAAAGATGAATGGGTGGGTGGACAGGAGAAAGTGAGATGGTAGGAGCAAGGGAGAGTGCAACAATATTAAAGACGAGAGAGAGAGAGAGAGAGAGAGAGAGAGAGAGAGAGAGAGAGAGAGAGAGAGAGAGAGAGAGAGAGAGAGAGAGAGAGAATGATAGGGAAAAAGAAAAGAAAGAAAGGAAGGCGATAGTATAGAAACGTACATATAGAATCAGTATTCAAGAAGAGAGGTGAGAAAGAAAGAGAATGAGAAAGAGAGAGAGAGAGAGAGAGAGAGAGAGAGAGAGAGAGAGAGAGAGAGAGAGAGAGAGAGAGAGAGAGAGAGAGAGAGAGAGAGAGAGAGAGAGAGAGAGAGAGAGAGAGAGAGAGAGAGAGAGAGAGAGAGAGAGAGAGAGAAAAAAAAAAAAAAAAAACCAGGAAAAAACAGAAAAGATGAAAACATGCCTGACGAAAGAAAAATAACACAACACAACAGGATACGAAATAAAAATTCAGAATGGGTAAAATTCAAAAAAAAGACACATCCAGGAAACAAAAAACACACACAATTTTATCTACAATTCCATACGACTTTTACACCTCCAAGTAAGTGAGACATAATTACAAGCCAAACAAACGTAATCTTCCCTCCTATTCCTCACTCCCTTTACGACAGACAGAACAAATACAATAGACAATAATCACAAGGAAAACCATTAAGAGAAAACAGGATACGAGGAAGGAATCAAACGTAACACCTACGTGACAGACCCTGAGGCGTCACACCAAGCAAAACAAGACCTGACGGAGGCCATGGAGGTGCTGAAGGAGGAGGAGGAGGAGGAGGAGGAGGAGGAGGAGGTGGAGGGGTATCGATCACCGTTCTAGTGGTTCGGGCGAGACAGTCAGCCCACTAAGCCAACACCCTCTGCCGCCCGCCCGCCCACGCCCACACTCCACCCACTAATAAGGTCAAATTGGTCAGGATCTCTTGGGTGTGTGAGGATCCATGAGGTGTTTTGTTTGCGTGTGAGTGTGTACGTACGTGTGAGGTGTGTGTGTGTGTGTGTAGGTGTGTGGGTGGTCAGTGTGTGTTCATAGAAGTGTTACTGCGTGAGCGTGCGTAGAGGGAAATGTATCTCTGCTTTCCATGGAAACAGAGA
>JAPQNM010000024.1:1630623-1635623 GCA_029783475.1 Metacarcinus magister
AAGGAGGCTATAGGTGTGTGGAGTGCTAGTGGAGTGCTGGTAAGGACTAATCATGGCTGCTAACACAATACCAATCATATCAATCATATATTCATTCATTTATAGTATGTAAAGAACAGCTCTCTACCTCAACATCAACCTCCTCCACCTCCTCCTCCTCCTCCTCCTCCTCCTCTTCACCCTCCACATCCACCTGTTTCTCTTGTCCTCGGAGGCGGGAACACGCACACACCATGACTGTAATTCCCATCTGGTGATTTATTTACCAATTTACATAAAAATATGCTTCTTGACCCTCCCACGCCCGTGACATATTTACCCTCCCATGACTACGCACAATAACGTAACGTCGGGCGGCTACGAGGGAAGAGGAAAATATATGACACCGAGGAAAATGAGAAGCATGCATCAGTCAGCCTGAGACGAAGGTGGCGAGGCGAGGCGACAAAGAGAGAAGAAATAAGGAGAGATAAGACGAGGCACAAGAGGAAGAGAAACTGGGGAGGGATAGAAGGACGGGAAGGAAATGACAGACGGAGATCATGCTTCTTTTTTTTTCTTTCTTTCTCCTTTTCTTCAACTATTTCATATTTCTTGCAGTTTTTTATATGTAGTTTCAGTTGCAGTGTTATTTTTCTTCTGTCTCTGTCTCTCTGTCTCTCCTCTCTTCCTCTCTCCCTCTCTCTCTCTCTCTCTCTCTCTCTCTCTCTCTCTCTCTCTCTCTCTCTCTCTCTCTCTCTCTCTCTCCTCTCTCTCTCTCTCTCTCTCTCTCTCTCGCTCTAATTCTCTCATTGACACATATTTCCCAGGATGAGTCTGGTCAAAACGACATAAAAAGACAAAGGGTATTTCTGCACAAAAGTAATTAACGCACATCATTAAATTAAATGCGTTATTATGAAGTCAATTTGTGATTTAAGTGAAGGTAATCATGGCCTCTAGATTCTTTGCATAAATTTTTGGGTCAGTGCGTGGATAGGTAGGTAGGTAGGTAGGTAGGTATAGGTGAGTGTGAGTGTGTGTGTGTGTGTGTGTGTGTGTGTGTGTGTGTGTGTGTGTGTGTGTGTGTGTGTGTGTTAGGTTTGCACATTAATACAGTGATAGTTGGTGATACATATTCATAATGCGATGGTAGTATATATATATATATATATAGAACATTTCCATAATAAAGAAAGTGAATGTATGTTTTAAAAGTTCGAAATTTGGTTTTGGAAATGTCCTCAGCACCTACGACGCATAATTTGAGTTTTGTTTTTTATACTGATTTTGTTTTTATTTAGTTTTTTTATATATCTTTATATAAGGTAGATTTTATTATAGTTCCCAGAAATGGATGATGTTTATAATACATTAGTGAGAAAATCTGATGAATATTCTTTAGAAGACATTAAATGAGACTGTAGACAATTCTCTCTCTCTCTCTCTCTCTCTCTCTCTCTCTCTCTCTCTCCTCTCTCCTCTCTCTCTCTCTCTCTCTCCTCTCTCTCTCTCTCTCTCTTCTCTCTCTCTCTCTCTCTCTCTCTCCTCTCTCTCTCTCTCTCTCTCTCTCTCTCTCTCTCTCTCTCTCTCTCTCTCTCTCTCTCTCTCTCTCTCTCTCTCTCTCTCTCTCTGTCTCTCTCACTTAACTTACGAGGATCAAATTTAGAGCCCAAGGGTTTCAGGATCTTAGACACCCTTCCCTCGCGCCCCTAGACACTAATTGTCCTCGTTAGCATCCTGCCCGACCCTTCCTTCCCTCTCCAGGATCTTAAGGAAGGGGAAAGAGGCAGGGACGAATCCTACACGCGAAAATCTAATTCACACTGACTCAGCCTAATTTCAATCTTATGAATACTATTTTATTTTACACTAAATTTTTCCAAGTGAAATCGTGAAGAAATAAGTGTTATGTGTAATTAAGTGAGATTAAAGGGATTATTTACTGAGGGATGAGTAAAAGTGAGTGTTTAAAGTGAGTCAGTGAAGGGACATGAAGACACTCACTCACTCACTCACTCACTCACTCACTCACTCGCCTGCATGAGCTGAGTAAATGTGAGTTTCATTTTTCTTTTTCTTTTCTTTTCTCCTTACTTCTTTGTGTGTCAGGCGTGAGTCCTATGAAGGAGATTTGGGGTCTTGACTTAGTTGATCCTTAGGAGGGTGAAGCTCTATGTGTATGTGTGTGTGTGTGTGTGTGTGTGTGTGTGTGTGTGTGTGTGTGTGTGTGTGTGTGTGTGTGTGTGTGTGTGTGTGTGTGTGTGTGGTGTGTGTGTGTGTGTGTGTATACGTGCCTGTGTATCTTTTCTCCTCGTCTGTCTGTCTGTCTGTCTGTCTGAGTCTCCACATAGTTCCCAAACCCGAGCCTTTTTCTGCCCCAAAACGCAAACAAAACTTACTCTTACGTCCATCACTTTAACAGTCCACCACCACCACCACCACCACCACCACCACCACCACCACCACCACCACCATCACCACCTCGACTCTGAACCCCCATAACCCCGAACTTAACGGTGACACTCGACTTTTCAACTCACATAATCTCGAAGTAAAGTCGCAAGTTTCTCTTCAGTGTAATCCTTCTTCTGGACCCCATTATGAAAACTGCCTCTTTAAAACACTGCTCCTTGAAACTTGGGGAGGGTAGAAGAGCCCCGTGTTTTTGTTTAAAGTGTTAATATTTCTGGTTAGTCTTTCTTTTTAACTCTTTTCGCTTTTCTATCTGGTTTTTGTTGCATTATATATTTTTTTTCTCTTTGCATGGCTTGAGTTTTATCTTTTTTTTTTAAGTGTGTGTGTGTGTGCAATGATTTTTCGTATTTATCTCTTTCTCTCTCTCTTTCTTTTTGCTTTTTTGCTTTTTTTTGTATCTCTAATTCCCTCTCTTTTTTCCGTCTCTCGCTCTTACTTGAAATTTATTACAATATTTCATTCACTTTTCATTTAATATTTTATACATCACTCCCAACTTTTTTTTTTCATTTCGTTCCATGTGTGTTTGTTCACTTTTACGCAATTTTATTTTGTTTTCATTCAATCTTTTCTTTCATCACCTTCAGTTTGCATATGTTACCCTTACTCTGACACTCCCTTGAACTTCCATTGTATCCTAGACTCATTTTCCTACACGCTATACACACATTAACGCCTCATTTTCCTTCACTAACATAACTTCTTCGAGCTATAAGAGCATCTAGATTTTTTTTCCTCTCGCCTTTTATTCTCGGGTTTCCCTCTAATTTCCTCTCTCGCTCCGCCCATTTGAGAATTTATTGACCGTCTATCAGCTGTCTGTTCATCCTCTCAGTGCCTGTCTATCGCTGTCACTTACAAGGGGGATGAGAACGGAATCGAGGAAATCAAGCTGTGTATTTTTTCATGCCTCTTTTTCTCCTCTGCTCAGTGTAAATTCTCTTCTGAATTTCGACGTGTTTGGATTTTTGGTCAGAATAGAAATATAATCCTTGTTCTCTTCACTTCATGTTTTTTTTTTTTGTCTTATTAGGTTATGTGTGTGTGTGTGTGTGTGTGTGTGTGTGTGTGTGTGTGTGTGTGTGTGTGTGTGTGTGTGTGTGTGTGTGTGTGTGTGTGTGTGTGTGTTTATTTTGTTGTGTGTACATTTTATCTGCCACACTGTGCATTTCATCACTCAACAAGTCTTCCTCGTGTACTGTATGCCTGTTCAAAAAGAAATTCTCTCTCTCTTTCTCTCTCTTCTCTCTCTCTCTCTCTCTCTCTCTCTCTCTCTCTCTCTCTCTCTCTCTCTCTCTCTCTCTCTCTCTCTCTCCTTTATTCTTTCCGTCTCACTCTTTTTGTTCCTTTCTCTCCTTCCAAGTCGTTTCTGAACATTAATCAGCTTCTTCTCCAACAATGAGAGGCGGCGTTGCTTCTGTAATTACATTCAAACCTCATTAGAATCTCATCTGTGTTGGGTTTGCAATTTGGGGGGAGTATATCACATTTTTTTCTCCCCTGTTTTTCCTTCTGACGTAAAGTGACGAAAAAATTGGAAAATGAAGAGGGATGATATTTTTTTTTTCTACCTTCTTTCTCCCTCTCTCTCTCTCTCTCTCTCTCTCTCTCTCTCTCTCTCTCTCTCTCTCTCTCTCTCTCTCTCTCTCTCTCTCTCTCTCTCTCTCTCTCTCTCTCTCTCTCTCTTTCTCTCCCTTTCTCTCCCTCGCCCACCCTCTCCTTCCCTCCCTCTCTTTCTTCTTCAGCTCCAAAAGGTAGTTGCTCATTTTCATGCTCATAAAGAAAGAAATTAAAGGTTAAATGATCATTCTGCTTTTCCTCATTGTCATTTTCCTTGTCTCATTATCCATTTTTCTTTTCTTACATTATTACTAAGAAAAATCATGGAAAAAATGTAATTGTTTGACCAGATAAAAATGTACTTCCCAATTATTTTCTCTTCGTTTTTTTTATAATTACTCTTACGATGAAAAGGAAATTGTTCAAAACACACACACGCACACACACACACACACACACACACACACACACACACACACACACACACACACACACACACACACAACAAAAATCAACTAAAAGCCTCAATACAAAACAATGTCAGAGTTACAGAAAGAAAAAGAAAAAAAAGAGAAGTACAACAAAAAATAATAAAATAAAGTAACAACAAATCTAAAACATTTTAGATACTGAAGGACAAAATCTCTCTCTCTCTCTCTCTCTCTCTCTCTCTCTCTCTCTCTCTCATCTCCTCTCTCTCTCTCTCTCTCTCTCTCTCTCTCTCTCTCTCTCTCTCTCTCTCTCTCTCTCTCTCTCTCTCTCTCTCTCTCTCTCTCTCTCTCTCTCTCTGTGACCTAATGTTCCTGATTGCTTCTAGTTCCTTATCCGGTGACACTGAGAGCCTCTACGTCACACCTGACTGGCAATTAACCTGATGGGAATAAGAAATGAGGCACGAAAAGGCTTGCCGGGGATAAGCGAGACTCCTGTTGACTCCTTTCTTTAATCTTTCTGTCGCGTGTAGTGAAGGAAAGGTCTCTTAC
>JAPQNM010000024.1:1640623-1643123 GCA_029783475.1 Metacarcinus magister
TTTATTGCATTATCAAGCTTAAAAGACAAACGAGACGGCTAATTAAGGTTATATAGAGCACAAAAGTATAATAATTGTAAGCAAAACTATGATGAATACGAGAAAGGAATATATTTTTAGTTTTAATCAATTCATATACAAACTGTGTGTGTGTGTGTGTGTGTGTGTGTGTGTGTGTGTGTGTGTGTGTGTGTGTGTGTGTGTGTGTGTGTGTGTGTGTGTGTGTGTGTGTGTGTGAAGAACATAGTTTATCTCCCACAAGGATATTTCTGGAGAGTACACACTCTCTCTCTCTCTCTCTCTCTCCTCTCTCTCTCTCTCTCTCTCTCTCTCTCTCTCTCTCTCTCTCTCTCTCTCTCTCTCTCTCTCTCTCTCTCTCGGGGCTTGCACCATTATTTGAGAGAGAGAGAGAGAGAGAGAGAGAGAGAGGGGGGGGGGAGAGAGAGAGAGTAAGGTGGAGTGGATATGGATTAGTGTAACTCCCCATATCAATCTTTCCTAAGCGGCTGACACACTCCCGGCAGCACAGCGACCGTCAACACCCTCCACCTCGTTTTTGACCACCGACTGAGACCTAGAAAGTGGTGCAACGGCGTACTACCATTACATTATAAACGAGATACGTCAATAACAATCCCCCTTATCCCTTCTTTGTCCTCCATCTCCTTCTAACGCTTATGTTGGCTCACTCACTAGCAGCGGAAGGAAAGATACCCTCTGGTTGTCTGAATAGCTCTTGAAAAAATGAGTCTACGAGGGGGATGCCTGGCCTGTCCCCTTCCTTTTCCTCCTATTCCTCCTATTCCCCCTTCCTCCTTTCCCTCTAGCAGTGCACCGGAGATGAGTGTTGAAGTCCATTAAGCAGAGGCAAAAGTCCCACACTGAGGGCACGACCAGCTCGGATGCCTCAACATAAACTATGTCTTTATTACACTAGTTTCCCCCTCTCTCCCCTCCCTTAGCGCTTACGTTTTAATGTTACGTTTTCTTTCCTTCAAATATACTGCGTTGTTGTACTCGACCCTACTGCTGCTCCTGTTCGCTTGTGTTATTATTGTTATTGTTGTTGTTGTTGTTGTTGTTATTTGTACCGTTGTGTTGTGTTAGAAAAAGTTATTTAGATAATGCAAAATAATGAAAACAGGATATGATTATAATCTTGGGTTGAAAAGCTTAATTATACATACCAATCATAATGAGATGAAAAAATAACATTAGGAGACTAACACCTGGATTTCGTTCTTAAATTCGTGGGAATCTTGAGTTACACATTTTTCATATTATATTTTTATAGTAATTATTTTTCCCCGTCTTCCGTGACACATCTGCCCGAGGCTCCTTACAACATGTTGATGAAATGACAAATTGAAATGAAACATGAAAATGAACTAAAAGATAACTTGGAAGAGCGGAAAAATACTGAGAAATGTACAACTATAAATAGTAAATGTATGTATTCAGTACACACACACACGCACACACACACGCACACGCACACACACACACACACACACACACACACACACACACACACACACACACACACACACACACACACCCACAAATGGATTTTTTTTACTTTGTTTGCCATGTTACTATGGCGGTAAAGAATACGAGACGAAAATGGAAGATGTTGAACCTGCTTCAAATTATAAGACGGAAGTAGAATTTGTAGAACCAGTCCACGAAAATAAGACGGGAGTTGAAAAAGTAGAAACCGTCTCAGAAAAGGAAGGAACAGTTTTGAAGAAATTACTGAATGGATACAAAAAGGAGAAAGATTTAATGAAGGAAGTATCGTTGAGGTAAAATGAAATTGATGTTGAAAAAGTAGTACCGTCCGAAAAGGAAAAAACAATAGTGAAGAAAGTAGAATTTTAAAAGAAAGGTGATGTCACAGAAAAGAAAAATTTTACTACAACTGGGAAATATTCAAGAAGTAATAGAAAATGGAGTTGAAAGAATCGAAAAAGTTAAAGAAGAAATGAGAACCATGTTGGAGAAGGAAGTAACTGAAAAGACAACAGAGGACATTTTTTTATAAAGCTTTTAGTGAAGGGAACTGAACTAAAGATAAAAACAAGAAAAATAGATGAAAGAGAAGCACCAGCAGTCAAAACAGTAGAGAAAGTACTTGAAAAAACATCAGCAAAGTGAAATGTTACACTGTATGAAGAGATAGAGAACAAAGCACACAAAGAGAACACTGCAACGGAGTAACGTATACCCTTTACCGTCAACCAAACACTAACAAACCACACTAACCAAGGCCGTACGTAACCTGTCTTCCATGTGTAGGTTATTGGTAACACTGAACACATAAACACCATCAGGTTGAATTTCTTGATCTTAAACATAAAAAAAGAAATCTACTACTATACTCTTGAAAATTATCACACACATACACCCATCACCCACACCCACACACACCCACACACACACACACACACACACACACACACACACACACACCTCCCTTACGTATACAAGTACTAGTCAC
>JAPQNM010000024.1:1648123-1658123 GCA_029783475.1 Metacarcinus magister
TTTTATATTTCAAGTCCCCTCCTGCTTTTACTTTTTTCTGTTAAGCTTTTTTCTCTTTCTCTCTGTAAGTCCGTAAACCTATGAATATATGCATAAATTAGATAAATGGATCAATACACGGATAGATAGAGAGAAAGGCAGACAGACACACACAGATAAACTTAAAGTGTGCAGAGATAAGATATTGCTGCTGGGATATGAAAAGAAGATTGTCAACAGAGGAAAATATAGGAAAAGGGAAACCACAAGAACTAGAAAACAACTCCACCTCTACAAAAGGCACTGCACATTAAAGAAAAATACGTCGATTTGCTTTGAAACAAGAAGACGCAAAGATACAATTCAGATGCAGAGAGTAAAGAATGTTCTCACTTTTCTCCCTCAACATACCAACCAAACCTAACACAGATACACCACCACCAACACCACTAACACCACCAACACCACCAACACCACCACCACCACCATCACCACCACCACCACCACCACCCAGCACTGAGGTCATAATGTCCTTGGAGAGAACTTTCCTCACCTCCAGGGATGAGAAGAGGCGAGGTGAAGGCGAGCTATAAAAAGAAGGAAAAATAAAGGCAGGTAAAAACAGGTGAGGGACAGAAACACGAGGTATGAAAAGAACACAAAGGCTACGTATTGCAATTGACATGTGAGATCATTTTTCTTATCCTTCTTTACAATAAAAAAAAAAATAAAGATATAAAAAAGTATATTGCAAACACACACTTCTTTCCCGTTCTCCCCCAAGGTCCATATAAAGTCTTCCTATAAACCACTTAATCAAGAATCCTAGAGGGAGTCCTAGAGAGAGTCCTAGAGAGAGTCCTGATTTTCTTTTCCTGTCGTATCCTAAACATGCATTTTAAACCCTATGGTGGAGGATACAGGCACATAACAACCATATTCCCTGCGACAAAACAGGATAAAGTGAGAGGTCTGGGATGCCCCTCCTCTGTCTTCTCTCCTATGACAAGCCAATACACAGAAAGGTAAGGCAGAGTTGAGTCTCCCTGAGCCCTTAAGCCTTGTCTAGACTACCAATTTTTAATGGGAATACAAGCAAGGTATACAAATAGATCCCAAACATGTCGTCCTTCTCAATGCTTTAAGATAGTTAGAAAAACATGTCAAAATTGAAGCTACACCTGTATTTCCAATCTCTAAAAGTCTATGGTGTCTGGCAAGCATTTGTATCAATAGGAATCAAATTAAACACTCTAAAGTCTCCTCGTCTATATTTTAAGATTATTTTTTGTGCTTGCTAAGTATTTTTTTCTTTCATAATTAAGGTGAACGAAGGCCACATGAAATAAATATTAACAAGATGATGGCGAACGTAAAATGAAAAAGAAAAAATATAAAATTGCTTGTAAGGAAACACAACCTGAGGTATAATAAATAATAATAATAATAATAATAATCAAGCATAAATGAATCCATAAATTTGATATGAATAAAAAGTAAAACGAAGATGGAGTAGGGAATGAACGCTAAATGAAAGGCTGAGACGGAAAAAAAAGGCCGCGAAAGATGAATGATGATGAAAGGAGGAGTGAGGGATGAAAGAAGAGGGGAAGGAGGCGGCAAGAGTCGTTACCCCATAAAAAAATACACCTTTTCCCTTAACCTTCTACTTTACCTTCATCTCTCCCTCCCTTAACCCCTCCTTCCCTCCATACCTTCTGCACTCCCTTCCCTTAATCCCTTATATTCCCTCACTTACCCTCGTATTTCCTTTTACCTCTCTCCACTCTTATTCTCCCCATAGCGTTTACAAACTCCTCCTCACCCTCCCCCCCTTCCTCATTTCAGTGGCTATCACGTGACTCTTGACATCCTGGAGAGAAATAACGTAATTGACTTTGGTGGCAGATCGTCAGACAGCTATTCAGAGAGGGACAAAGTCTTCATTACTGCAGCAGAAGGAAAATTAAATGATTGCCTGACCTCGAATCCCCTGCCAAGGCTGAATCCATCCATCCATCCATACCTCTCTCTCTCTCTCTCTCTCTCTCTCTCTCTCTCTCTCTCTCTCTCTCTCTCTCTCTCTCTCTCTCTCTCTCTCTCTCTCTCTCTCTCTCTCTCTCTCTCTTTCCTTTCTAGCGTAACAAAAGAGCTTTACTGCCGTCTTCGTTCAGTTTACAAAATGGAAAACAAAAGCTTAATAATAGTATTGCAGAGTATATGCTAATGACCGAAAGGTAGAATAATAGACTTCAGGGTAATTACCTCCGTTACGAGCATCAGGGAACAATTAATTTGTCCTTATTAATGAGCTGATCTTAACAACGCATATGACGTCATTATGCTAGTTTGCGTTCCCTTGTTCTACCATCAAATTGCTAATTGTGATTAATATTTTACCAATGGGAAATAAATAAGGTTCAATTTCATGTCAGTATTACGTATTTCTCTCGAAAGTATTCAGTATTCCTCTTTTACTTTTCATTTCTATTAGGGATTCGAACGTGTGTCATTTTAGGTTCAGTTTTAAGCCGTTTACAGCCCGCCAAACGCGAAACGATTACACTATCTTGGTTTTATCTGCTTCTTTCCCGTTGTTATCTCGTACATTCTTCCTCCATCAAACCTACATCTCCACTCACCCGTATTTGGCTCGTCTCATCCCGCTGCCTTACACGTTACATCTATCCAAGGCTACACGAGATTGCTGTCCGCCCACACACACACACACACACACACACACACACACACACACACACACACACACACACACACACACAACCACCACACCCACCATTACGTGCAAACTGTCCACCTACACCTACTCAGTCTTCCTCTCCACCTAAACCACATATTCGTGTAATCTTGCCCAGCCACCTCCACCCACATCAACCACTACGAGCCCAGCACATCAACCTCCTCCTCCTCCTCCTCCTCCTCCTCCTCCTCCTCCTCTTTGTCAGCCTCCCCCAGGACAGGTGTCGGAGAGGAGGGGCAGGACACACGCCGTTACCTGGACTAATCTGCTTCAGGTGTCAGGTGGGAGAAGCGACACGAATCTCCACTCCCTCCTTCCCTCCACCAGAGAGGAAGACGTAGGGAGAATTTGATGACGGGGGCTATTTTTTTCAGAGAGAGAGAGAGAGAGAGAGAGAGAGAGAGAGAGAGAGAGAGAGAGAGAGAGAGAGAGAGAGAGAGAGAGAGAGAGAGAGAGAAGGGATGGAGGTGCGTGTCATTGAGGTGAACCTTCAGCTTAGGGTTCGAAGGTGAGGCAGCTTTAGGGGTGTTTACAAAGACTGGTCCTCCTTGATTTCATTTTTCTATCCCTTATTTCCTCTCTTTCTTCATTCCTCTCGCTCTCTCTCTCTCTCTCTCTCTCTCTCTCTCTCTCTCTCTCTCTCTCTCTCTCTCTCTCTCTCTCTCTCTCTCTCTCTCTCTCTCTCTCTCTCTCTCTCGTCTCTAATGACTCACACACACAGACAAACACACACACTAAAAGCTGCGAGTCTCGGGTTAATTTTGGACAGTGAAAGGCAAATCCTGACCTCTAGCGGAACAAATGGAAGGAGAGAGAGAGAGAGAGAGAGAGAGAGAGAGAGAGAGAGAGAGAGAGAGAGAGAGAGAGAGAGAGAGAGAGAGAGAGAGAGAGAGAGAGAGAGAGAGATTGGCATGGTGGAAAAGGAAAGAATAGGACAAGTAATCAAGATAAAGAAAAAGTTGAAGGAAAGAGAACTTACTCATAACATCGACAAAGTGATACAAGATGAAAAAAAAGTTACAATTGAAAACATAAGTGAAAGAAATTGGCGTCAAAATATATAACTCACACAAATTCTAAAAAAAAAAACACCAGTGATAAATGTAAACACACACACACACACATGAAGAAAAAAAATATTTGTAACGTAATACATCTTGTTTATCTTACGTCATCTTCTGTTTAGGGAAGATGAAAAAAAAGATGACACGAGGGATTCCTGATGACGAAAACATAAGCGTCATATTTCTGAACTAAAAAAAAACAAAAAAGGTTTCTCAAAAGATGCTGAAGTTTAAGAATAATTTTGAATAATTCCATAATTTTCCTCTGCCTTTGGAAATTTACATTGGCGCTTCTCACACCTGGAGGAGGAAGAGGAGGAGAAGGAGGAGGAGGAGGAGGAGGAGGAGGAGGAGGAGGAGGAGGAGGAGGAGGAGGAGTAGGAGCTGATCCAAGATAGGAGATAAGTTTTCCTTTTCTATAGGGGAAAGAATATTGAAACTTAGACGCTAAACTCACTACCATCCTGTCACCACCATCTTCCTTGCCAAACCCATTATTTCCATTACTGTCACCACCACCACCACCACCACCACCACCACCACCACCACCACCACCACCACCACCACCACCACCATCACCACCATGACCCCACAAAATCATGTTCAGCGGGGAAAAATAATAATATATACTCATCCACTGACCCCTTTTGCATGTTTTTTTTTCTATATTTCACTAAGCAAGAAGAAAAAAATCACATGACGAAACACATTACTTAGTTTTTTTTATCTATAACTCTACATTCAACACCTCACCCACAACAACACAGCAGATTCAAAACTACAACACACACACATATAGATAGATAGACCAGACTGCAACAACATAGCGATCAATATACCTTCTCTTTATTTTCTCCCTCGCTTTCTTTCTCTCTTTTTATCTTTCTTTTTCGCTAGACACTCAGCCAAGGTTTGCATCAGACGAGCACTGAAGGAGGTGTATCGCATTGCACTTCAGACTCCAGACTGTGAGCTTATTGCACTCGCCTAGAATCCTCCTTTTCACTCCTGATGCGCTGCTAGTTTTTTAAGGAAGCTTACACTGAATATAAAAACACCTGCTTCCACCTCACTGTTTTGTAAGAGAAAGAAAGAGAGCGAGAGAGAGAGAGAGAGAGAGAGAGAGAGAGAGAGAGAGAGAGAGAGAGAGAGAGAGAGAGAGAGAGAGAGAGAGAGAGAGAGAGAGAGAGAGAGAGAGAGAGAGAGAGAGAGAGAGAGAGAGAGAGAGAGAGAGAGCAAAAGTGCAGTGTCCAGTATCACTTCACAAAAAAGATACGAATTTATAGCTACAAGGAATTGGTTGTTAAACAGTTAAGAGTGATTTATATTTTCCCGATTGTGGTGTAAATTCTAAATGGCTTCCTTCATAAATTAACAGATAAATACTTCAACCTGGACAGATGTAATTTCTTATTAATTTGAATCGAATTGTCTCTGTGTTTTCTTGTTTATTTCATGCGTTTCATTGTCACAGTTTCTCTTGTTTCATTCCTCCATTTCCTGCTACAACGATTTTTCTTCATATTTCTCTTTCTCTGTTATCGTTTCCTCCTCCTCCTCCTCCTCCTCCTCCTCCTCCTCCTCCTCCTCCACCTCCTCCTCCTCCTCCTCCTCCTCCTCCTCCTCGTCTTCCTCTATGTCCTCCTCTATCAAGACAGATGGAAAACTGCTGGTTGGTCGTAAATCTTTTAATAATTCTGCTTCGATACTTTTTTTCATTAGCATCAGAATGCAGTTGGAAGTTATAGACACGATTTAATACCCTTTTAAACCCCCCTGAAAGATCTCCAAATTGCCTATTCCGTTTGTTCCCTCGTAGCTGCCGTATGATGTGCAAAGGAGAGAGAGAGAGAGAGAGAGAGAGAGAGAGAGAGAGAGAGAGAGAGAGAGAGAGAGAGAGAGAGAGAGAGAGAGAGAGAGAGAGAGAGAGAGAGAGAGAGAAAGAAAAAAAAAGAAAGCATAAACCTAGAATCCAATAAACAGAAACACAGAGAAATGAAAACGTAAGTGATACACAGACAGACAGACAGAGAGATAGAGAAATACAGACCAAGAGAGAATCACACATAAAAATAAAAAAAAACATCAAAATAGTTATAAAACAAAATACGATTCAATGAGTGAACAGAAAAATACTGTATGTAAATCCATCCTGTTCCTTCCCTTTGCAGAATGAAGGAAGAGATGAAAAACAAAAATGAAGGAAGTCACAGTGTACAGAGGAAGGATAAAAAGGAGGTAGAAGGAAAATGGAAGTAGGGATGAGGGGTTTGTGGGAAAGGGAGGAAAGATGTGGTGGGGAGAGAGGGAGATAAAAGGGCCGTTCATTGACTTCAAGTGTTGGGGAGGAAACAGGGAAGAAGGTGTGAGGAGAGTGGAGTGTCAGGGCGAGGGAAGAGAAGGTGAGAAAGGGAGGGAAGGAGGAAGGCAAAGGATTACTGAGAATGGTGGAGGCTGCGAGGCAATGTAGGTCGAGAGAGAGAGAGAGAGAGAGAGAGAGAGAGAGAGAGAGAGAGAGAGAGAGAGAGAGAGAGAGAGAGAGAGAGAGAGAGAGAGAGAGAGAGAGAGAGAGAGAGAGAGAGAGAGAGAGAGAGAGAGAGAGAGAGAGAGAGAGAGAGAGAGAGAGAGAGAGAAGAGAGAGAGAGAGAGAGAGAGAGAGAGAGAGAGAGAAGAGAGAGAGAGAGAGAGAGAGAGAGAGAGAGAGAGAGAGAGAGAGAGAGAGAGAGAGAGAGGAGAGAGAGAGAGAGAGAGAGAGAGAGAGAGAGAGAGAGAGAGAGAGAGAGAGAGAGAGAGAGAGAGAGAGAGAGAGAGAGAGAGAGAGAGAGAGAGAGAGAGAGAGAGAGAGAGAGAGAGAGAGAGAGAGAGAGAGAGAGAGAGAGAGAGAGAGAGAGAGAGAGAGAGAGAGAGAGAGAGAGAGAGAGAGAGAGAGAGAGAGAGAGAGAGAGGAGAGAGAGAGAGAGAGAGAGAGAGAGAGAGAGAAAAGACAAGGTGTATCATAATGAATACGATAAAAAAAAATGACATTATAAAAACGATCAAAAATAATTACAAATAAAAACTTGAAGAAAAAAAAATAATAAATGCATGACACGATAATCATAAACAACAACGAAAATGTATACAAAAAAAAAGAAAAACACATATACACACACACCAGAAAATACATACACACCCACACACGCATACATACATATACATACACATAGCAACACGCCACCATAAACTTTCAAGCATCCAAGTTTCCCAGTGTGTCAAGTTGTCCTCTCTACTTTGCATGATATCCTCCCGCCACATCCATACAAATCCTTCCCATCCTTCCCCATCCTTCCCCATCCTTCCCCATCCTTCCCTCCCCTTCATCTTGGTATGTAAGCCCCTCCACGCCCATCACCCCCTCCCCTCACCCTCCACACACCCCTCTAAGTTCATACATATTCAGACTTCAGCGGCTATGCAAATGTTCATCCATATAGCCCGCACCTCAAGTTAATACAGTCAAAACCACATATTAACACGGTGGAGAGAGAGAGAGAGAGAGAGAGAGAGAGAGAGAGAGAGAGAGAGAGAGAGAGAGAGAGAGAGAGAGAGAGAGAGAGAGAGTGTGTATGTGACAACAAACATCATATTCCTCTTACTTTTACATCGTCGATATACATACGGTCTCCCTCATCCACTTCTCCACATAGTTTTTTTCTCCTGTCTGTCTGTCTGTCTGTCTGTCTGTTAAGCCGCTTAGGTAGGTACGTTAATCTGTAAAATGTAATCCATTGTACTATATTTATTTCATGCGATTATTTACCCTCTCCTCCTCTTCCTCTCATTTTCCTCCTTCTCCTCTTCATCTTTCTTCTATTCCTCCACTTCCCTTTCCTCCTTTTTCGCTTTTTATGTCTTATCTTTTTTTTATCTTCCTCCACTTCCTACTTATCCCCATCCTCCTCCTCCTCCTCCTCCTCCTCCTCTTCCTCTCTTGCTTATCTATCTTCTCCTTCTCCTTCTCCTCTTCAGCCTTATCCTCCTCCTCTCTTGCTTATCTATCTTCTCCTTTTCCTCCTCCACCACCCCCTCCTCCTCCTCCTCCTCCTCCTCCTCCTTTCTCCTCCTTATGTAGCGGACCAGATAACACTCCACTGGGTTGTAAGGCCGAACCATTACTGGGAAGGCCAACAATTACCACTCATGTCTTCTACTACGAGACACTCCCTTCCATCCATCATGGGGCGGGGCGGGGTGGAGCGGGGAGGGAGTAGGTGGAGTGAAGAGTGGAAAGGGGAAGGAGCAGTGGATGAGAGGGAGGGAGTAAACATTAAGCTGTAGTTTTAGAGGCAGTGCGAGTGTAAAGTTTCAAGGTATCAAGGTTACTTCTCTTTTACGGGTCTCTAGTGAAAAGTAGAATTGAGTTGAGCTTAGGAAGGAACAACGAGGGGAAGGAAAAAATGTATATATATAAATAAATAGATAAATAGATAAATACCATGATAAGAAGAAAACAAGACAAAGGGAAAAAAAGGAGGAAGTTATTTTATTTATAAGAAAATAATGATAAAGTTATAAACAGGAAATATAAAAAGACAATTCAGAAGAAAAAAAGGAAAGTAAGAAAAAAGGGACAGAAATAAAAACACATAAAAAGAGGAAAAGAATATTATGGTAAAGATTTTTAAGCTATATTTCCTCTCCCTCTCCTTCTCTTTCCCCTCCCTCCCTCCCTCCCTCCCTCTCTCCCTCCCTCCCTCCCTTCCTCTCCCCTCATCCCCTGACAGCAGACTCTCGGTTTCATCCCCACTGCTGTTCCCTCCTTGCACACATCACCCAAAGCATTTTTACCACATCCCTCAGTATATGATTTACTCTCTCTCTCTCTCTCTCTCTCTCTCTCTCTCTCACTCTCTCTCTCTCTCTCTCTCTCTCTCTCTCTCTCTCTCTCTCTCTCTCTCTCTCTCTCTCTCTCTCTCTCAAGTATTTACATTCTTATCTCACTTTCTCTTTCTTCTTCCCTTCTAGTTCCACCTTGCTGCGCTTTACTTGACTCATAATTTCCTTTTTATTTGCTTCACAATTTCATACTCTCTTAAACTTTCCCTCTCCACACCTCACTCTCTCCCCTCACTCTTTCCCCTCACTCTTTCCCTTCACTCTTTTACCCTCACTCTCACATTTCATCCCTTTCGTTCCCTTGCACTGAAACTTCCCTCCCTCTCACCTACTTAATTTTCCCCTCTCTCCGTCTTGTCAACCATACAAATCTTCCTATTTTCCCCTACTTCCTTGTTTCCCTATTTCCCTCACTCACACACGCACGAATCTCTCCAGTTTCTCCTTACTCTTTTCACTTGAGATTTCCTTAAGACTCACTCCCTTACTTCCCCTCCTTCAGTATAGCCTCTGTGCTAAGGTTGTCAGCTCTCAGTGTGACGAAGGAAGAGGGGAAACTTCTTGTCCTACAGTTAACAGTAAGAAAAAGAAAGGAAGGCAAAGGGAAAAGACATCTGGACAGGTTTTACTCCTTAGGGCATACCAAGAGATAGGAAAAGAGAGAGAGAGAGAGAGAGAGAGAGAGAGAGAGAGAGAGAGAGAGAGAGAGAGAGAGAGAGAGAGAGAGAGAGAGAGAGAGAGAGAGAAGTACTACATAAAAATTCGAAATAATCCCTAGAAAAGCCACATCACATGTTGGAAAATGCACACACACACACACACACACACACACACACACACACACAACACACACACACACACACACACACACACACACACACACACACACACACACACACACACACACACACACCACACACACACACACACACACACACACACACACACACACACACACACACACACACACACCACACACACACACACACACACACACACACACACACACACACACACCACACACACACACACACACACACACACACACACACACACACACACACACACACACACACACACACACACACACACACACACACACACACACACACACACACACACACACACACACACACACACACACACACACACACACCACACACACACACACACACACACACACACACACACACACACACACACACACACACACACACACACACACACACACACCACACACACACACACACACACCACACACACACACACACACACACACACAACACACACACACACACACACACACACACACACACACACACAC
>JAPQNM010000024.1:1665623-1668123 GCA_029783475.1 Metacarcinus magister
ACTTAAATGAGGGTGTGTGTGTGTGTGTGTGTTTCTCTCTCTCTCTCTCTCTCTCTCTCTCTCTCTCTCTCTCTCTCTCTCTCTCTCTCTCTCTCTCTCTCTCTCTCTCTCTCTCTCTCTCTCTCTCTCTCTCTCTCTCTCTCTCTCTCTCTCTCTCTTTCTGTAATATTCAGTCATTAGGAAACAGACTCCTTCCCTCTTTCATGCCAAAATCTCTTAATTTCTTCACGGAAACTCAAAGGGAAAAAGTAGGAGTGAAGGAAAAATGTCATGTGAAAAGTTTCCCTAAGAGTGATTTTTTTGCCCTGTCCAGAAGGGTAAAAACTCTTACTAGGGATGGATCTTTACCCTATGCTGAGACCTTCCCTCGACCCTCACGCACACACACACACACACACACACACACACACACACACACACACACACACACACACACACACACACACACACACAGATATATAAATAGTTAAGTTGTTTTTGTGAATGTTATTTTTTTTGCTTTTGTTTTGTTGTCATGGGAACGAAAGGATCAAGATAAAGAACTATTTTGTGTTCGTATTTTGTCCTCACTTTGTATGAGGTTGTTATAAATATCAATCTTGCAATACCTTGTACAACACTACTCCCACACACACTCTCTTATCTCTCTCTTATCTCTCTCTCTCTTTTTTTTTTTCTCTCTCTCTTTTTATGTCTGAGGTGGATATTGAATGAAAGAGAGAGAGAGAGAGAGAGAGAGAGAGAGAGAGAGAGAGAGAGAGAGAGAGAGAGAGAGAGAGAAAGAGAGTCAATACGTCTTATCTTCCTTTTCATCTTCTTGCTCTCCAGTTTGCGTTCCTGTTCCTTCTATCTTCCCTTCTTTTTCATCTCTTTTATTCCTCTTTTCCTTTCATTCCTCTTTTACTCCTCTTTTCCTTTCATTTATCTTTCATTCACGGTTCTCATTACTCTTTCCTTACATGCCATTATTTACCAGCTTCATACAATCTCTCTTTTCCTTTCTATCAATCCCCTTACCCTTATCTCAACCATTTAAAGCTTCTTCTTTCTTTCTTTTCTCTCTCTCTCTCTCTCTCTCTCTCTCTCTCTCTCTCTCTCTCTCTCTCTCTCTCTCTCTCTCTCTCTCTCTCTCTCTCTCTCTCTCTCTCTCTCTCTCTCTCTCTCTCTCATACAAGACCAAAAAACTATGAGAAACACTAGAATTCTCCTTATCACTTCTACAGCTCAGCATCAAGTTCTTTTTCTCACAAACTTACTCACGGCGAAATTAGGAGTCTGTTCTGAAGAGGAGACTGAAGGAGGCTAAAGAAAGATGAGGGGAGAGAGGGAAGACCAACGAGGGGAAAGGTGAAGGAGGAAATGATTGTAATTTATAAGGTAATTGTTTGGCTAATGAATTACAGCTGACAAACAAATGGGAACTAGTGTTATAGGATGAAGCAGACAATAAAGAAGAGTTGAATATGTAGTGTATGGTGTGAAATCCTTAACTGAAAGCATTGCCATTCAAAGTGAACAGATATAAAGGAAACTTTACAGACGGTATGAACGGAAGGATTTCATAGAGTTCCCAAAATAGTTCGTCTGTTTCCATCAAATAGGATTCAAGACGAGAAAAAAATTATATGGAATAAACACAAATCCTCTTGACTCCATTCTCTCCCCCTTGACCAAGCTTTGTTATATTGGTTTTACAGGAAAATCGAATAACCAACAAGTTTCAAAAGGAATAGCATCTCCATTGCTATTAGATTCATGGCGGACAGGCTCTTAAGATCACCTCCTCATGTTTGGTGTTTATCATTGAAGGGAGACGAAGATAATGTGAAGCTGAAGTGTCTATTTGAAGGATTTAATACCATACTTATAGTCACTACGAAATGTTACATAAATATTTTCTATGTTCAATGTGTGTGTAGTATTTATTTTTTCTATTTTATTTCCATGTTTTCCTTGATCTTCATCACGCAATGGACAATAGTGAGCCGCAGGGACATTTTACTATTGCTCTTTTGATCCAACGTAACATTTTTGTGTAATATTCAGTTACATGCATATTCCACAAAGGTAAATCACCTCTTCCTCTGTTACGCAGGAGTCACGTCCCCTCGCAGCAAAATGTTTCTCTCTATAAAAGTGACAATTTTCTTCAATAGAGTTTAACGAGAAAAAAAATAATGGAAGTGTTACTCGTGCACTTTCAATCATATCCAAACATCGCCTTTTTAAATCCCTCACGCAGGTAGTTTGGCTTATGTTCACATCCTCTCCTAGGCTTTCACGTAAATTTGGACATACAACCAGGGACTATATAGTTCGTAAAAATCAAAAAAATAAATTAAACATATGGAAAATAAGTCAATGAATACACCATAGTTATGAAATAAATAAAAAATTCCAATATTTCACCTTAACATTTCCACGTAACACAAAAAGAAAGAAACAAAGATAACCACATAAAGGAACCGTGCCATACCGATGCTATCCTCTCAATAACATA
>JAPQNM010000024.1:1673123-1674750 GCA_029783475.1 Metacarcinus magister
CGTTCCCATCAGTTCGCCTTACTCGTCGCCTCCTCTCACTCTCCGTGCCACTCATCTTGTCTTCTCCCCAGCGCCCTGACATCCCATCCATCCTCGCGGGTTTTTCCCTATCCTTCCTCTCTCCTGGTCCTCGTCACTCTCTCTCTCATCCCTCTCTTCTCGGGTCCACATCTCACGTCTCTCCTCCCCCTTCGCCATCCACCTCACTCTCACCGGCTCATGCACTCCGTCTTCCCCTCGTGAAGACACTATCTCTCTTCCCTCTCTTCTTCTCCCTCGCCCTCGCCCCTCTCATCTCCTCACCCCATCCCTCACTCGTTCCACTTCTCCTCTCCAATGTCTCCATGTCTCCCATCTTCACAATCTTCCATCACGTCTTTGCCCCTCGCTCTCCATCCCTTTTCCCCTCCGGCTCCTTCTTCGCTCATGTCGGTCTCTCATCCACCCAACGCCTCGTTCTCTCCCTCACTTCTCCTCCATCCTCCTCTCTCTTCATCTGTCGTCTCTCTCCTCTCTCTCATTCTCTCTCCTCGGCTCTTCCGCGATCTCTTCTCTCTCATCCGACTCTCTCTATCGCGTCTCCCCTCTAGAAGCTCTCTCCTCACTCCCTCTCTTCTCTCTCATTCCCTACCTCTCTCCTCTACTCTATCTTTCCTTCCTTCTCTTCTCATCTCTCGTCAATCGTCTCCTTCGCTCTCTCTGTCCATTATCCCATCGCGCCTCCCACTCTCTCTCCTCTTCGTCAGTCTACTCTATCGTCTCCCTACCAAACTTCTCGCTCACTCTTCTCTCCTTCACCCTCTCCACGCCCGTCTCTCCCTCTCTTCGTCATCCTCTCTCTCTCGGGTTCCCTCTCTCATCACTCTCTCCCTCTCTCTCCTGCGACTCTCTCGCTTCTCCCTCTATTTTCGACTCTCTCTACCTCTCCTCCCCTCTCCCTCCCGCTCCTCTCTCTCTCTCTCCTCTCTCTCTCTCTCTGAAACCCTAAAGTCATTCCCACATTACTATCTCAAAACAACTTAACTCCTGTACAAAATGCTCAAAACTCCTAAACTCCTTGGATAACTCCTCACTCCTCCTCACCTCCTCCCCACCACGCCCTGCCTTCCTCCTCCTACAAACAACAAATTTCTCTACAAAAACTACAAGACGGTTAAAGTTTGCCTCTATAATTACTAGTATTGTGTCGATTCAGTTGACAGGTAACGAGAGAAGGAGAGAGAGAGAGAGAGAGAGAAGAGAGAGGAGGAGAGGGAGAGAGGTAGAGGAGAGAGAGAGAATTTCCCAGTACGGTATTGCACGAGCCAAGACGGAGAGTTAAAGTTAAATTAGTTTGGTGTCCTTTGCTATAATATTGCGAGGAAATTATGAAGATGGTGCGGAGAACAACCTTAATTTCCGTTTCCCTTGATTTACATAAGCCCAGACTATTCTAATGGGTCGCAGAAAACGAGGAGATAGGAATTGATGTGTTAAAATTTTTTTCTCTCTACTACTGTTTCTTTACATTTCAAGCTTGGCTGAAAGGGACAATGTAGGAGGGAAAACTAAGCCTGCTTTCTCTTCATCTGTGGGTGGTTTGGTTTTTCTTTTTTTGGTTTTTTTTTTACAGCACTTTCAATTAGTT
>JAPQNM010000024.1:1674850-1677350 GCA_029783475.1 Metacarcinus magister
AAGGGAGAGAGGAGAGGGGGGGAGGAGAGGAGTGAGGGGAGAGGGAAGAAGGGATGAGGGGCGGGGAGGAGGAAGGAGGAGAGAGGGAGGGAGAGGAAGAAGATGAGGAGAGGAGGAGAGAGGAGGAGAGGAGGGGATGGGAGGAAGAGGAGGGATGGGAGGGAGGAGGGCGAGGGAGAAAGAGGGAAGGGAGGAGAGAGGAGAGGGGGGGAGAAGGGAGAGGAGGAGGGAGAGGAAGGGAGGAGAGAGAAGGGAGGAGAAGAAAGAGAGAAGAAGGAGAGGAGAGAGGGAGAGAGAGGGAGGAGAAGGAAGGAGATTGAGGAGACGAGTCAGAAGAGGGGGGGAGGAAGTAAGAGGGAGAGGAGGAGAAAGAGAGGAAGAAGAGAGGGGGGAGGAGGGAGAGGAAGAGAGGGGAGAAGGAAGCGAGGGGAAGAGAGGGAGGGGAGAGAGAGAGAGGAGAGACGGGGGAGTGAGAGGGAGGAGGGAGAGAGAGTGAGGGGGGAGGGAAGAGAGAAAGAGGAAGGAGGAGAGACGGAGAGGAGCGGGGAAGGGGGAGGGAGGAGGGAGGAGGGAGGACGAGAAGAGTTAGGAAAGGAGAGAGGAGGAGAGGGGAGGAGTAGGAGGAGGGAAGAGGAGGAGAGGAGAAGAGGGAAAGAGACGGGGAGAGGAGGAAGAGGAGGGAGAGAAGAGAGAGGAGCGAGAGGTTCCTTGAGGAGAGGAGGAGAGGGAGATAGGGGGAGAGAGAGGGAGGAGGAGAGAGGACGGAGCGACGAGAGAGAGGAGAAGGGGAGAGAGAGGAAGGAGAGAGGGAGAGGAGAGAGTGAGAGGGTATGAGGAGAGGAGAGAGAGGAGAGAGAGAGAGGAAGGAGAGGAGAGAGATGGAAGAGGAGGAGAGAGAGAGAGAGGAGGAGAGGAGAGAGAGAAGAAGGAGAGGGGAGAGGCGGGGAGGAGAGAGAGGGAAGATAGGGAGGGAGGAGGGGAGGGAGGAGGGAGAGAGAGAGGGAAGGGAGAGCAGAGGAAGAGAGGGGGAGAGGAGAGAGATGGAGAGCGAGGGAAGAGGAGGCAGAATGGGAGAGAGAGGAGAGAGAGAGAGAGGAAGGGAGGGAGAGAGAGAGGAGAGAGTGAGGAGGGGAGAGCAGGAGAGAGGAGAGAGGGGGAGAGAGGATGAGGGGGGGGGGAGGGGAGAGGGAGAGCGAGAGAGGGAGGGAGGGAGAAGAGATGAGAGGATTGAGGGAGAGAGGGGATGAGAGAGGCCAGGAGAGAAGAGGAGGAGGGAGAGAGAGAAGCGAAGGAGGAGGAGAGGAGGGGAGGGAGGAGAGAGAGAGAGAAGAGGAGAGAGGAGGAGGAGGAGGAAGGAGAGACGGAGAGAGAAGAGAGAGGGAAGAGAGGGAGAGAGGAAGGAGAGAGAGAGAACGAGAGGGGGAGAGAGAGAGGGGAGAGAGGGAGAGGAGAGGAGAGGGTGAGAGAGAGAGGGAGGGAAGAGAGGGGAGAGGGGCGGGGGAGGGAGAAGAGAGGGGGGGAGGGAGGAGGAGGGGGAGAGGAGGCAGAGGGAGGGAGAGGGGGGGGGAGAGAGGGAGGAGGGGGAGAAGGAGAGAAGAGGTGTGGAGGGAGAGAAGACGAAGGAGGAGGGGGAGGGGGGGGAGAGGGGAGAGGAAGAGGGAGAGAAGGAGAGAGGAGAGAAGGAGAGGAAGAGGCAGAGAGAGAGAGAGGAGGAGAGAAGCAGAGGGCGAGGACAGAGAAGGAGAGAAGAGAGAGAGGAGAGGGAGAGAGAGAGGGGGGGGAGGGGGAGAGAGAGAGGGAGAGAGGGGGGAAGAGGAGGAGGAGAAGGAGGGAGGACGAGAGAGGGAGAGAGGGGGAGAGAGAGAGGAGAGGGGAGCGAGAGAGAGAGGAGAGAGAGAGTGAGAGGAGGAGAGAGGAGAGGGAGAGAGAGAGACGAGAGAGAGAAGGAGACGACGAGGAGAGAGAGATGGAGAGGAGCGAGATGATGAGGAGAGGAGAGAGAGACGGGAGAGATAGAGAGAGAGAGAGAGGAGAGAGAGAGAGAGAGAGAGAGAACTAACGAGGGTAAGTTATTTACGAACACGACACACACACCACAAACACACACCACACACACACACACACACACACACACACACACACACACACACACACACACACACACACAAAGAGCATAGGACCTTTCACCTGTCTTAATTAACTGCTCATTAATGCACTTTGTCAACAGGTGTTCTTCTCTCAACCTTCCCACCCTCTGTCTCTCTCTCTCTCTCTCTCTCTCTCTCTCTCTCTCTCTCTCTCTCTCTCTCTCTCTCTCTCTCTCTCTCTCTCTCTCTCTCTCTCTCTCTCTCTCTCTCTCTCGATGGCAGCACGAAGTCTTTGCATTCAGTGGCAAAATGAGAGTAAACTTCATATATCATACGAACTTTAACTCTTAAACTTGCAACAAATTTTTAGAGTAGGTAATAGTAATGCTATCTATTCATCCCTTCCCCTCTCT
>JAPQNM010000024.1:1682350-1684850 GCA_029783475.1 Metacarcinus magister
AACATAATCAAACCCTTTACCTCCTTGATGTTTCGTAAAGGTAAACTCACAGTAAAAAATATACCTAGTATAACCATCATACAATTATCTTTTATGTAACCAAAACTCTATACTTTTACTCCAATTTCCTTGCTACAGTTTTCACTCTGTACTTAGGTAGATTTAGAGATTCAGGTGAGGTAATATCAATTTGGTTTTACCTGAAGTTCACCTGTAACAGAATTCCAGGTCGTGATTCTGTACAAGTCTGGATGCTAAATTAATTTGTCTACTCTTCTTTTCTTCTATTTCAACGTTTCTCTGTATTTTCGTCACATATTTTCCTGTTTTCTTTCTCGTCACGTGGATATGAATGAAAAATTTACTGTTGCAAGATAAACTGGAATATTATAAGAAGATTACTAAAGTGGGAGTTATTTTTACTTTTAACAACCAAATAAATATACTGAAAAATACATAGCGATTAATATAGAAACATAAATAGATAAATAAATAGATATGTATACTTTAGTACTTTTTAGGAGTTTTTGCAAATTTTCTGTAAACTAGGTAGCTTTTCCCTTCACCACCACCACCACCACCACCAGTACCACCATCACTACCACCACCACCACCACTACCATTTCGTCTACCACCATCACAACTTCTATTACCTGGAGACGAGGACCATTGCAGAAATCCCAGACTTAATTATAAACACAGGTGAGAGAAGACTCAACTTTGATGTGATATTTCATGCATTAACCGAGAAATGCATTGGAAAAGAGAGAGAGAGAGAGAGAGAGAGAGAGAGAGAGAGAGAGAGAGAGAGAGAGAGAGAGAGAGAGAGAGAGAGAGAGAGAGAGAGAGAGAGAGAGAGAGAGGCAGCCAGATCGTACTTACACGACACAAATGACTTATGGAAAGGAATATTCATGCAAGACAATTTCCACGACTTCCTTTGTGAGCTAATTACCCATGGATGAGATGCAAGGTAGAGCAACGCGAGGCAGAGCAACACATTAGATACATAGATTCATGTGGACTCGTGCAAACATATGATGGGATTCCTGTGAAGTGTAAACGCGTCTTACCTTGACCCAACAACCTACATGGATACAAAAATACAGCTCCACTACCGAGGCAGAATACGTGATGTGTGTACAGAGAGAGAGAGAGAGAGAGAGAGAGAGAGAGAGAGAGAGAGAGAGAGAGAGAGAGAGAGAGAGAGAGAGAGAGAGAGAGAGAGAGAGAGAGAGAGAGAGAGAGACGTTCCAAGATGTATCAGTGTAGACAGGATATGTTGTGTGGATTCAGTCAACCACGACCAGCAAAGATAACTACTCCCTCTCTCGCTCTCTCTTTCTTTCTCTCTCTCCCTCCCTTCTTCCCTTCAACGTTTCAGTAACCACCGCGGCCCTTGAGTCTCCCCCTCCTCCTCCTCTTCCTTCTTCTCCTCCTCCTCTTCCCCCAGCTCCTCCTTTTCCTCTGACAGCTGGAATGAACGATGCTAAAAGAGGCTGAAAACTACGACCATCAGCTACCCTTGTGAGAACGATTGAGTCACTAACCTCGATTTTGCTCTCTCTCTCTCTCTCTCTCTCTCTCTCTCTCTCTCTCTCTCTCTCTCTCTCTCTCTCTCTCTCTCTCTCTCTCTCTCTCTCTCTCTCTCTCTCTCTCTCTCTCTCTCTCTCTCTCTCTTCTATCTATCTATTTCTAACGTTCCAGGTCTTCTCTCACATCTATATCTTCCTCTTCCTCTTCCTCTTCTTCTTCCTCTTCCTCCTCCTTCTCTTCTAGTTTCGCCTCACCATGTTACAGTTACCCTTCAGTCATTTCATTTTTTACCTCACTCCCTTTCTTCCTTATCTTCACAATCAACGCTTCTCTCTCTCTCTCTCTCTCTCTCTCTCTCTCTCTCTCTCTCTCTCTCTCTCTCTCTCTCTCTCTCTCTCTCTCTCTCTCTCTCTCTCTCTCTCTCTCTCTCTCTCTTCCCTTTTATATCTTCCTCCTCTCCATGTCCTCTTCTCTTCCATCAAACCCGACCTTTCTACCATCACCGACATAGTTCTCTCCCTCGTCTCCTCCCTTCCTCCCTTCCCCTCTCTCCCTCCCCTCTGTATATTCCCTCAATATAACCAGACATGAATAGGATGTATTGGAATCGAGCCAAGATATGGAAATGGTGGCTCGTTGCGTGTGTGTACTTTACTACATGATACTATTTACTTATAAAAAAAAAAGGAAGGTAAGGAGGAAGGAAAGAATGTTAGCATATTTTACGCATGATGATAAATAATGTGACTATGTTTTATTTATCTATTTTTTTGTTGTGGTGTTTTTTCTTTGAGTATTTATTGTTTTGTGTTTTTCTTATTTGATATTATTTTTTTTGTGTGTTTGTTCTGCTTAGTGCATATAGGTAAAAAGTAGTGACATTCATTAATACTATTTTCACTATTATCATTATTATTTTCTTTTGAACTCACACACACGCACACGCACACACACACACACACAC
>JAPQNM010000024.1:1689850-1709850 GCA_029783475.1 Metacarcinus magister
CTGTTTTTTCTGTTTGTCTGTTTGTCTGTATGTCTTTGCGATGCTCTTTTTTTCATGCGATGGAGCTCTAAAATCCTATTGAGTGAAGGATATGTGGACTGAAGGAAAGGTTTTAGCAGAGGATTGTGTTTTTTATATGATTCTCTCTCTCTCTCTCTCTCTCTCTCTCTCTCTCTCTCTCTCTCTCTCTCTCTCTCTCTCTCTCTCTCTCTTTTCATTATTTCCTCTGCCCTTCCATCCTTAATAAACTCTTCCCCTTTCAGCCAACCCCACCTCTCTCTCTCTCTCTCTCTCTCTCTCTCTCTCTCTCTCTCTCTCTCTCTCTCTCTCTCTCTCTCTCTCTCTCTCTCTCTCTCTGCTAACACATCTTCCTCTCCACCTTCAATTTTCCTACAAACTCACCAAAAATCTCTTCTCATTGGCCTCTAAATTCGTCCTCTTTCCTCCTCCTTTTCCTCCTCCTACTCCTCCTTCTCTTCCTCTTCCTCCTCCTCTTCTTCTTCCTCCTCCAAGGCTTCTCCAAGTTCCTCCAATACCTCCAAATTTCTTCTCTCCGGCAGGATATGCACACAAAACTCCTCCTCACGTTTGCTTCTCTGATTAGTCTCCTCTTTGTGGTATTGCTTTTCTCCTCCTCCTCCTCTTCTTCCTCCTTTTCATTCTCCTTCTCCTCTTCATTCTCTTTCCTTTTCTTTATTTTCTTTCTTCTTCTCTGTCTTCACTTCTTTCTATTTCCTTTTCTTTTATCTTGTTATGTTGTTCTAAGTTCTTTTCCTTTTCTTCTCCTTTTATCATCTTCTGCTCCTCTTTCACTCTCTTTATTTCTTTTTTCTATCTGTATGTGTTCTAAGTCTTTTCTCTTCTTTCTTTCTATTCCCTTTGCTTGTATCCTTTTATGTTGTGTTTAGTTCTCATCTTCTTCCTTCTCCTCTTCATTCTCTTTCTCTTCCTTCTTCATTACTTTTATTCCTTATTTATTATGTTATATTGCTCTAAATTCTCCTTCTCTAATTTTCTTCGTTTTTATTCTCTTCTTGTCTTCTTTTTAATTTTTTTTATTTCGCAGGGTTTTTTTTTCTTTAAGTTTTGGGCTTTATGTATTTATTATAATTCATTGCATGTTTTTCTCGTACTATTAAACCTCCTTTTCCTGCTGCTGCTACTCGTCCTCCTCCTCCTCCTCCTCGTCCTCCTCGTCCTCCTCGTCCTCCTCTTTCCCTCCTTGATTCATAATTACCTGGATTATTTCTCGTCATCTTTTTTCTTCATAAATTCACTACCATCCTCCACGTTTCTCGCATTTCCACACTTCTGGTTCTATATTTACTTCGCCTTCATAATTTCTCCTGCCACTGCTTTTCCTCCTTGTCCTCCTCCTCCTCCTCCTCCTCCTGTCCTCCACCAAGATTGCTTTTCATTTTGTGTTGCAGTTCCCGTGTTGGGTTTCCTTCTAGTGATTCAGGACAGCTAGCTCCTCTCTGGACGTGCTGGCGTGGAATCTAAACCCATTATATTACAAGCGAGGGAGGTGGATGGACGCTCTACGCCCTCCTGGATCCTACACTAAGAAAGCTTATATATACGCAGCGTTCAAATAGGATTCTTCTGTATTTCGTGTATCTGATAAGCTTCCTTCGTTTTTTTTATGTATTTTCTCCATCTTGTTCTTATTTTCATGTGAGTTTTTATAATGATTTAAGTTAATATATTTTTTTCTCGTAATTCTTAATCCAGTTTTTACCTTTTTTTTTGGATTTTAATAATTTTCTTCTATTTTATCCTATTTTTCGTTTTCCCTTTTTCATTTTTCCTTCTCGCATATTCATCATGTAATAATTATACTTTTTTTTTCTCTCTCTCATTCCATTATTTCATATTGTTCTGTGTCTTACGCTTTAATCTGGCTTCCTATATTTCATTACATTTTCATCTTATTTTCTCTTTTGAACTTGCTTTATTCTCTCTCATTTCTATCCTTGGCATTATTCCCTTATTACATATCATATTATAGTTTACCGTTTATCAGACATTTTCTTTATTCACAATTGTAATCCTTCTCTTGTACATATATTCTCCTCTTCCTCTTCTTTCTTCTGCTTTTCTTCTTTTTGCACTATTTCTTATTTTTCCTCTTTCTCTTGTAATTTCATCTTTCATTTGCATCGGTTTTTTTTTCTCCTCTTGCACTTTCTCCTCTTCCTCTTCATATTCCTGATTCTTCCTTCCTCTTGCATGTTTACATCTTCCTCTTTCTCCTTCTCTTGTTCTTCATCTCCTTCCTTCATCCTCTTCCTCTTGTTACTCCTTAATCTCTTTACCATTATCACATTTTCCCTCTTCCTTCCCCTTTAGTTTCTTCATCTTCCTTATTTTCATTGTTTCCTCTTCCTCCTCTTCTTAATCTTCATCTTCCTCTCTCTTGGCACATTTTCCTCTTCCTCCTTCTATAATACTTTCTTCATCTTCTATCTTCTCACGTTTAGTTTCCCTCTTGTTCCTGATCTTCTCCCTACTTCTGATTTTCATTTCCTTTGGCATATTTTCCTTTTTTCTTCTCTTTCTTCTACTTCCTTCTCCTCCTCACCCTTCTATCTCCTTCCTGCTCTTCGTTTTCTTCGGCAGCTTCAAGAATCCAGGACAGAATACCAACATAACTGTACTGTCCACTGGGAGACAACTAACTCCTATGTTCGGGGTGTTCACTTATCGATTATCTATACACAGAATCCAGTCAGGCCGCGGTGCATGGTGGTAGTGTGTGTGTGTGTGTGTGTGTGTGTGTGTGTGTGTGTGTGTGTGTGTGTGTGTGTGTGTGTGTGTGTGTGTGTGTGTGTGTGTGTGTAAGCTCCTCTCATTATTCTCTTTCTCCTTCACTTTATTTTTTATCATGTTTTATCTTCCCTCCACCTCCATCCCTCCTCCTCCTCCTCCTCCTCCTCCTCCTCCTTTCCTTATCACCGGCGTATCTTCCTTAAGAGGCGCCTGTCTTCGCCCCTCCTCTATTTTCCTACACTTCCTTATTCTTCTTATCTCTCCTTCTCCCTTCTTCCTGTCCATCATCTGATATGCTAATTCTCTCCACCTCCTCCTTTTCTTCCTCCTTATCATATCTTCCTCCTTCCTCTTCCCAACTGATTCTTCTCTCTTTCCTCCACTCCCTTCTTCCTCCATCCTTGTCTCTCTTCCTACATTCTCGGCTCACCACTACAATATTGTGTTTTCTATCATGAAGTAGGTTGAGCCGCGAGCCATTCTGAGCCGTGTCCTGACTTCTTGTTCCTGTTCCAGCCCCCTCCCCCCCCCTAAACACACACGCGCGCACACACACACACACACACACACACACACACACACACACACACACACACACACACACACACACACACACACACACACACACACACATTTCGATCATCTCTTGGGCTACAAACACTCTCATTTGTGTCTTCTTTTGACTAGGAAACACCAAAGGAGTTAATTACTTGGAGATGTTAATTGTTTTTCCTCTCTAATATCTAACGAGAGAGAGAGAGAGAGAGAGAGAGAGAGAGAGAGAGAGAGAGAGAGAGAGAGAGAGAGAGAGAGAGAGAGAGAGAGAGAGAGAGAGAGAAGAGAGAGAAGAGAGAGAGAATCGCTCAGCTGTTTGATCTCAACCACACACACGAGAGTCACACCCAAATGAAGCCCTTAGGATGGAGCCCATAGCCACACCACCAGACAACGCAGTAGAACCCTCACAACACACCTACGTATTCTTTAAACCTGACTCATGATGGATGGCGGGAAACAGAAAGACTTAAACCATATTTCTCCGTGTTTCACCTCCCTATAGAAATCTCAATCCTGGTGAAATTGAGTGATAATGTTGAATATTTTTTTTGACATGTAGAATAATAGATGGGAATATAACGTTTAATTTTGATTTTGTAAAGTGAAACCAGTTGGAGGATTGAGGAAATAAACATGAGGGAATTTCGTTTCTGCTGACCACATCTTTGGGAGGAGAATTTTGGTCATGGAAAAACAAGGACAGGAATGGGAAGGAAACAGGATTTTCCGGAGGTAGGGTATACAGAGAGAGGGGAGTGCATAAAGTAAGGACATGGAAACAATATGAAAAGTGAATATCAGCCAACTGTTATAAATGTGTTTTGATATTTTACGTATAGCATTTACGGCCCTAACACTAGTACGGTTATATATACTGAAAAAAAAAGTCATAATAAAAAGTCAGTAAGTCATAGGAATATAAATGAAAATGTGACTTATGAGAAACTTGAATTGTTGAACGTCAATAGTTATATGAAAGTCAAGTGATCTGACCTTCAAACTTGCCTCCAGATATTTATGTGAACACGTGCAATATCTTCTTCCTCTAGTTACCAATCCATTTTTGTAGCTTACACATCCCCTCCACCTCCCCTCTCTTTCTCTGTCTCGCTGGGGTTACGTCATAGTTAGTTTCGAGTCTCGTACAGGTAGAAAGTAATACCTTAGTTGTCATCTATCCAGGTAGATGCTATTTCTGGCTCAAGGTGACAATTTACCTGGTCGTAAGCATTACAACGCCCTTGGGAATATGAGTTTATTGAGTCAAGTGAGGAAATAGAGGTTAAGCGAGCATGCCTTTGTCAACAGAGAAGAAAGAGAGAGAAAGAGAGAAAGAAAGAGAGAGAAAGAGAGAGAGAAAAAAAAAGGTATGTGTCTTTTAAGTCAGTAACGTCGGAAGCGAAGACGGCCTCGTGAGTGCTATAAAAGGCAAAGTGTGAACCATAAACTCTTTAGGGCTTTTGTGACGCATGATACACCGCCGTTCGAATCCCCTGCCAGCGACTTCCAAGACGAAACGAACTTAAATCACAGAAACGCATCAAATTCTTCACACTGTCTTGTTCCTCTCTTCTCCTCCTTCGACACTGGTAAGGAAATGAGGTTTTAGTCTGATTTTTAATACTGGTACTTTTTCTTTACATCTATTTTTATTTTATTGTATTCTTTCCTTGTATTTTGTTTTCTGTGATTATTTTTGTTCATTGTTTTCCAGTGTTTTGTACGTATATCATTATATTTAGTTTGTAACGCTGAAAATAAACTTGAAATAAATGTAAATTTTCAATGCCACATACTCGTGTAACATGCAATATTTACACCTTTTTTAATCTCTCTGGCAAGAAATGAAAAAAAATATGTGGATACTTTCTGTAACCTGAGGCAGAACAAACACAGGTGGGAGTGAATATGACGCGTGTTTCCAATGTTTCACCTTTAAAACTTACATACGAACATGAATAATTGTTGTCCTACTTAGATCATTAAGACGCATTCATTTTAAGAGGATTTAAGGATCACTAATTCATCTATTCATGTTTTTTATGGATTGATATTTACTTTCTGGCAATTCATTTCTCTTTCTTTTCACATATTGTTATCTATTTGCCTGTTCATTTCTTGCCGCAATATCTTTTAATAATGAGAGAGAGAGAGAGAGAGAGAGAGAGAGAGAGAGAGAGAGAGAGAGAGAGAGAGAGAGAGAGAGAGAGAGAGAGAGAGAGAGAGAGAGAGAGAGAGAGAGAGAGAGAGAGAGAGAGAGAGAGAGAGAGTAGTTTAAAGTTATTCCTGATGCTTGGGCCGGAAGAGGGTCTGGAGTGGGATTAAGTCGGGTTATCATGGGATCCAAATCTTTTAAAAGGGATTGGAACGCGTTTTCATGGAGATTATTAATGATTCGACGGTGTAAAGGCGTCGTGGTGAGTTAATAGATATCGAAACGACTATTTTTTTCTCCTTTTTCATTAATATCATCTAGAATAACTCATAATTTGTATAAGAATAAATTATAAACTACTACTACTACTACTACTACTACTACTACTACTACTACTACTACTACTACTACTACTACAGTCAAGGTAGAATTTTGACGAGAAAAATGATGATGAATAGGCATGGAGATGAATGATGATTTGAGGGAGAAAGGCATAATGGAAATAATAACTGTTTATGGTGGTGGTAGAATGCAGATTAATAGCAGTTCTGGTGGTGGTGGTGGTGGTGGTGGTGGTGGTGGTGGTGATGGTGGTGGTGGTAGGTGATAAAACAATTTCTTGGAACTTACATCAAAGCCTTGTACACATTTCTCTCTCCCTCTACGATCATGTGTGCGTGTGTGTGTGTGTGTGTGTGAAACGTACATGCCCAAGAGCAGTAACATGTGTACGTATATATGTATGTATGTAAGTTCACGGTTAAATCATCGCACATATGCAGCGTAAATATTTCATGCAGGTATATTTCTTTGCCTCTCAGATGTGGGAAGTCTTTTACCCGGCGCGTCCTTCACTACTTGGGGGCGATTCGCTAATTAAGCATTTAGTTGGAGAGATCCGTCAAAGGCGCAGCTTCCTCCATATTCGTAATTCGCGCAGTATCTCGAGCGTATCTGAGGAAAACTAATACGGAAAGAGAGAGAGAGAGAGAGAGAGAGAGAGAGAGAGAGAGAGAGAGAGAGAGAGAGAGAGAGAGAGAGAGAGAGAGAGAGAGAGAGAGAGAGTGTTTTATGGACAAAGATGGCGTCTGATGTTGGTTGTGCTTCACTTTCAAGTATTTATTTTGGTTGGGTTCGTCTGGCAGCTAATGAGCATCGATTATTGGTCATTAGTAACGATGCTAATGAAGCTGTGTATTGAGTTAACGAGGCGTCACCTAAGTCTCCTCCAGGTGACCCATCCCTCCCTCCCAGGTAGCAACTTGCACGCCCCCACACACACACACGCACACGCACACACACACACACACACACACACACACACACACACACACACACACACACACACATGAAGAAACCGCAAAGGTAGGAGGAAGTTCACACCCACATTTTCAAGTCCCCCCCACTTCCTTTCGCCCCCCGTGTAGATCCAGCCGGACGGAGAGGTATAGTGCACACCCGCGCTGACCCCCCAAAGTACGCCATGGCTCCGCTAGGTGGCAGCATCGTGTGAGAGTTCCGTAAGTTCCCTCCTCTACCTGCGTCTCGGCCCTCCCACCTCCTCCCCTTCTCTCACCTCCGTCCCATGTTCCGTCCTCCTCGCTCACACGCCTCCCTCAGCCTCGTCTCTCCCCTTCTACATAATCCACGTTAATTGCTGAACAAAGCCCGTTTTCCTTGTCAACACTCCTTCCTCGCTACGCTGCAAGGGACCTGTGCACCATTTTCCGGCAAGGCACACACCCGCGCCCCGCAAGTAACTCCCAGAAGCCAAAAGCCCGATATCCTATTTGGTGTGGAGGTCTTGAAGGCTCGTATCCAAGGGGCGGAGCTAAGCCGACGGGCGGGCAGCAGCAGGCGGCCCGGGTAGTGTGTGGTGCTGGTGGGACTCGGGTTGTCGCGTCCCGCTCGGTCAGTTCTTGTTGAAAGCGCGAGGTGTGTGGACGCGCTCTTGTCTCTCTCCCGCCCTCGTGTAGACCTGCCCTTCGGTGGAACTTGTGTTTTGGTGTAAACTTGCACCAGTGTGGCCTGTGTCTGGCTCCTGCAGGCGGAACGACCATCGGCTTACGAATCAGTGGTGTCTCCTTCCAGTGGTGCTGTGACATCCCCAGAAAGGATTATACGAGAAATAAACAGAAAGGGAGGGATTTCGATGAGTGCACCCTGCCTCCCGCTGGGGAAATGACGTCAAGGAAAACTGTCGCAGCTTTGACGATGCGGGGATTAAGTGTCCTCCTGACGGTGGCCGTGTTGGGGGCCGTTCAGGGTGTTAAGGGTCACCCCAGAGACCTGAGACTCTTCAACAACGGCTACGAGGGTCTTGTGGTGTCCATTAGTGACAGTGTCTCTCATGAAGACTGTAACCACGTCATGCACGGACTCAAGGTAACCCAACTCCCATCACTGTAACTCTCACTGCATAAAGACATCACTTAAAGTAACATCTCCCTCCAACATTATGAGGAAACTAACTCCCCTTTAAAAACTGTGAAAATAACCATTACTCTTCCTCGCTTTCTCCTTGAATTCTCAGTTTTCTCATAATTCTGCATACTTCCTAGTGTCATCTTCAACACACACACACACACACACACACACACATACATACATACATACATACATACATACATACATACATACATACATACACACATACACACACACATACATACACACAGTCAGTCGCTGTATCGTTTTGCTCACAATGGCTTCTGACGGTGTAAATTTCAATATCACGGACGGTTTCTCGAGCGACGAATACGACACTTCGCCCTATCGTCCCTGAAGAGAGAGAGAGAGAGAGAGAGAGAGAGAGAGAGAGAGAGAGAGAGAGAGAGAGAGAGAGAGAGAGAGAGAGAGAGAGAGAATTTATAGCAACGTTTCCATATAGGTGGTTTCCTCTTCCTTATACAAGTGGTGTTGAACCTTACTGAGTTTCCAGGAAAAGCGTGGTTCTGTCAGGTTCTTGGCCACTGCCTGAAGTGATGCCGCTGACTAAAATTGACGATGCTCTCCTTCCTCTGTCAGGATAGAAATCGTATTCTGCTTCCCTATCTATTTTTTGTAGGCTCCCCTCTTTTATCCTTTTTTTTTGTCAGTCCCGTCAATCTTGAAAGCCGGTATGTCCTTCCACCCTCCTCTTGTTCCCCTCTCAGCCCCATCACGTCAGGTTTCCCCTCACACTTAACTGAGCTTGTGTCTGGATCAGTGGAGGCGGTAATGTGATGGTGTGTTCACTGATCTTCATTCGATCAAGGGAGCAAAGAGTTCGGTGTCTTAACCTAACCTCTTCTTCAGTGTGGAAGGTTTCACGCGCATCTCTCAACACTGCAATCTTCTTAAACCCTTTACAAACATAATATAGATGACAGAAAATACGTTGGTAGTTAAATACGTAATAGCAATTCAAGCCACGTATGATTTCTCATGTTTTGATTTCATATAAAGTACTCCATCGCAGGTGTCATTTATAGATAAGTACTATATATCTGACACTTAAAATATGGGAAGTTTCCAGGTCTATCTGTGCTGGTAGTGAGCAGAGCATCGTAAAACTGTAACCTTCTAATAGTTTTCCCTCACCAACCCACCATTAGACTTAGTGAGGCCGAACACAGATGCAGAGGGGAAGGGATCTTAGCCGGGCTGTGGGACGTACGAAGGGAAAAGCTATGCGGGGATGCGGATGAATGCACTTATTACCTCGAGGCGCCGGTTAAGGGGACACAGACTGGTCCGGCTCCTGTTTCTGCCGGCTTGTGACAACCCCACATCGCCCCAGAGACATGGGAGCGAGGGGAAAGAGGAAAGGTCAAATTAGTGAGGGAAATGCTCGTTCTAATATCGTCTACTTTGCTCACCGCGGAAAAAAACTTAAGCCTCTCATCCCACCTTGTTTCCATCACTACTGCAAACACTCGGAAAGGAAATATAGGGAAATAGTTCTAATGCGATGCCGAAAATAAATATCTATCTATGCATCTATTTATTTGTATGTCTATCTGTCTATGTAAAGCAAAACAGAAATAGAAAAAATAAATGAATATATAATGCGCACGCACACAGTATACACTTTCTTTTTTTTTCCTTTTCTTTACAGATGCATTTACTGTTTTTTTTATTTTTATTTTTTATGTCCAAACGGAAATATAACGTAAAACTTGCATACGCCGTAAAAAAATATATTGAGTTACTAAGATTGGAAGGAAAAGGAAAATTCAGACGAACATAAAGAAAAAGACACAAAATATGAGATAAAAAAAAAAACTGTTGCTTCTGTAATTTTGCTTCGTTTGTTATGTCTCCTCCTCCTCCTCGTGCACCTCCTTCATTCTAGGATCTAATTAAGCACGAGCTCCTCCTCGCATGCTTGTGGAGTGAAGAGAGTAAAGTCTTGTTTCTGTAGTGGAAAAGGATAAGCGTAATTGTCACCCCTTGAAAATACTCCTCAGATTCCACTTCATTGATCTTCTGTTTGTCTTTCTTATCATTCTGTTTGTGTGTGTGTGTGTGTGTGATGCTTTTGTTTTTCGTTTGCTGTTCTTTATTTCTCTTTGTTTCGTGTGTTTATTTACGTGACTCTAATGGTCGTGTCCTTTATTGATATTGCTTCTATATCTTTATGCTTGTGTGGATAATTGTAATTGTGTTTTTTTTTCTCTTCGTTTCCCTTCCCTTCCATCATTGTTATGTGGATGTATGTGTATTACTACCTTTTGTTTTCATAGTGTATGCTTTCTATTCTCTATTTTAACTTGATTTTTCTGCTGTATCAATCTTTATTTTCCGACTGAATAGTATCTGCATGTCATTCTTCGATTTTGTTTGGTGATATTACGTCATTTGTCACTGTTTGTCTATCTATACCTCTGTCTCCCCTTCCCACTCTCTCTCTCTCCCTCCCTGTCTCCCTTCCTTCCGTCTCGCTTTCTCGATCTTCCTCCCGTGTATTAATTTTCACGCCTCGTTTAAGCTCGCGTGCGCATAAGGATAACACGGTAATTTCACTCTAATCGCTATTTTCACTGCTTAGTTCTCCGTGTGTTTTGTCTCGTCTAGGAAGCTCAACGTGTGTAGGGCGAGAATCATTGTGTGTGTGTGTGTGTGTGTGTGTGTGTGTGTGTGTGTGTGTGTGTGTGTGTGTGTGTGTGTGTGTGTGTGAATTAGTAAGAACATTATTTGGTTCAGATATGTTTTCTAAATGGGTGTTTGTTAAGTTTTGTGTTCTCTAAAAGGTGGTGAAGAGAGGATTCCATTTGATCCTCACTTTGCGTTATTAATTCTTTCGTTCAGTGATGCATTCTGACATCAGACTTCCGTAACATTCTGCGAACTGAAAGGCATCGTAGTGATTATTCTTTCCCAACCGTGACATACATAAAAAAAGAAATCATACCTTCCCCGAAGAGTAATTCCCGGAAACAATATAAACTGCGATGTAGTATATAAGAGAGAGAGAGAGAGAGAGAGAGAGAGAGAGAGAGAGAGAGAGAGAGAGAGAGAGAGAGAGAGAGAGAGAGAAAGAGAGAGAGAGAGACTCTATAAACATAGCACGAGAACCTCCCCTTGTGTCCTCTCTGTAACCGTGGACATTAGCATTAATACAAAGGGGTCGGAGACAGGACCTGGCATGCCGAAGCAAATTTAGGTAACGCGTAATGGAAATCAGTCACTGCTCTCTGTCCTACGACCCTAAAAAAGCACTAGACATGTATACAAAGAGAGAGAGAGAGAGAGAGAGAGAGAGAGAGAGAGAGAGAGAGAGAGAGAGAGAGAGAGAGAGAGAGAGAGTTTCCTGTGATTAGATCAAAACACAGTGAGATTATGAAAGGCAAATGGAGGAATTAACAAAAGGTAATAAAAGTAAGACAAAAGGATTCAAAGACAAAGCAAGGAAAAAATCAACACTGAAATGTAACGACAGAGAGAGAGAGAGAGAGAGAGAGAGAGAGAGAGAGAGAGAGAGAGAGAGAGAGAGAGAGAGAGAGAGAGAAAGAGAGAGATACATTGCACGTCTCTCATTATCATACAAAGGAGAAGCAATCCTCTCTTTTGTATTTACTTGGGATTTCACTTCGAGCCTCTACCACTGTGGCACTAAACCTTAACTGGGCGCAGAGTACACCAAGGGATGGACGCAACACAACGCAACACAACACAACGCAACACAAGGCAGTGATGTTGTGTATACTAAGCGTTAGGGAGAGGTTGATGATGCGGTTGAAATAGTTACCCCGTGAAAAAAGGAAAAAATGACCCCTATTGTTCTGAAATTACTGTACCCTGAGAAGGTTGTAATTATAAGTACCTTTTTTGTAATTGGTGTCCGGTGAGGGAGAAGAAAATTAAAAGAAAGAAATGTTATGTGTTGTTCTATAATAGTTTCTGTGTGTGTGTGTGTGTGGTGGTTGTTGTTGTTAGGGGAAAAAAAAAAATAATAGCCTCGTTCTATAATTGTTCCGCCTTGAAAAGAAAGAATTCAACGTTTTGTCCCTTAATTGCTAAGTCGAGGGATAAAAAAAAAAAACAAAGGAATTATGTGTTTTTGTATTCGAAAACATATTGCTTGCTAATCTTTGCTCATTAGATTCTACATACGGTAACGTCTTGCATTTACAACGAAGAAGCACTTAATTAGCTTGTTAATACCCTCGTCCCTTTACGTAATTAGGGATTAAGCGTTAAAAAGACCATCACTTACACTGTTTTATTTTCGCACTCAAAGGGGAAACTGCAAGCATGTCATATTGGCTAAATTAACTGACAAATATGTGTGTATGTGTGTGTGTGTGTGTGTGTGTGTGTGTGTGTGTGTGTGTGGTGTGTGTGTGTACCTTCACGGGTAGGTGCGGAAAGGACAAGTGTAAGTGTTGTGAGAGCGGAAACAGGTACAATAAACTTGGCCGCCAGGTAAAGACAGGTAGCTCGGGTGTACTCGATACCTTTCCTCTCTTCCTCTTCTTCCTCTTCCTCCTCCTCCTCCTCCTCCTCCTCCTCCTCCTCCTCCTCCTCCTCCTCCTCCTCCTCCTCCTCCACTTCGTTCCCAGGCCGGGTGAGCGAGAAACCTGACCCTAATTTTCAGGTATGCAAGAATTGTTCCATATGAAGTCAGGGGGGTGAGTTACTTCTATCCTCGAGTGTGTTGTGTTGTGTTGCGCGTCGGACGAGTAGCTGAGTCAGTCGGTCGGTCATGTGTGTGTGTGTGTACTGGTGACTCAATTTTACACGAGCTGGAAGAGTTGAGAGGTGCAAAGATGAAGAACAAGCAAGAGGTCGAGGAAACAGAGGGGAGTACAAGAGGAGAAAAGATAAATTGACTAAAGAAGAACATGAAGGGTCAGCGAGAGAGAGAGAGAGAGAGAGAGAGAGAGAGAGAGAGAGAGAGAGAGAGAGAGAGAGAGAGAGAGAGAGAAGCAGCGGGAGGCGTCATGATAGCTTGCCGTGTTATCTCCCTGGGCCGGCCTGTTTGCCTGTCTGGTGGCCGGGAGTGCTGAGGTGCTGGGTTCATTATAAGGTTGGCAGGAGAGTGGTCGCCTGCATGTAGCGTCCCCCTGAAACCAATGGAGGGTAAACATCGACCGAGGAGGAGGAAGAGGAGGAGGAGGAAGTAGAGGAGGAAGAGGCTCTAGTTCATGGTGGTGAGGACAAGTTATCGTTCTCCTCTCAAGTTCTCCTCCCCGAAGGCCACTTTTCCTTCCTCAGGCGTTACATATTTTGACGCTTCTTCGGGGGCTGCAGATAAATTCTCTCTCTCTCTCTCTCTCTCTCTCTCTCTCTCTCTCTCTCTCTCTCTCTCTCTCTCTCTCTCTCTCTCTCTCTCACGCCTCTCTTGAAAACCATCTATTTTCTTTCTCGATGCCGCAGTCAATATCACACGCGACGTCTCTAGTTTCTCCTTAAACTCACACTTGGATGCGTTAAAGTTCCAGAAAGTTATTGAGTTTAAATATGTCTATCGCTGCGGAGGGTGAAGTTAGACCGAATACGAAGCAGGGTGATGGTAGTGACGAGGAGGAGGAGGAGGAGGAGGAGGAGGAAGGTGTATCCCGTATTTTAAAGGTGAAATACAACATATCAGTCGATTCGTGTTGGTCCGACCACCTGGCAACCTCACCTTGGAACCTCAAGGTATGCAAAAAAAAAAAAAAGAGAGCGAGAAAAAAAAATCAGTTATTCTCTTTTCCACCGTGACACACTGGAAACCTAAAAGATGGCGTGATTAAAACGGAGTTAAAACATATTGGTGTTTGTAATTGGTGTTTCGAGAGGGATTGTTGCATCGCCTGACCGTAACTTGTTGAGCAATACCTGGCCAGCTCACCTGCGGGCCGGCCTTACCTGTTCCTCCCCCTCCACACCTGTCCTCACCTGACACGCCCCGAGCCCCCAGGGAAGGAAGGGAAGGGTAAGGAGGGTCAGTGTTTCTTTATGTTGTGTGTGTTTACTATTTAGGAAAACTGTGTATAGTATGTGTTTGTTATGGTCGTCAGTTTTAATCTCTCTATTTATCTCTCTCTCTCTCTCTCTCTCTCTCTCTCTCTCTCTCTCTCTCTCTCTCTCTCTCTCTCTCTCTCTCTCTCTCTCTCTCTCTCCAGGTATTTGGTTACTTAATACCAGATTTTTCCCATGAGCACGCCCAGTCCCCCTCCTAAACACACACACACACACACACACACACACACACACACACACACACACACACACACCTAAGGCCCACGTGCCTCTGCATATCGATTCTGAGCACTAAGGGAAGAGGAGGAGGAGGAGGGAAAATGGACACAGGGAACTGGGAACTTTGCAAGAGAGATTCAGAACATAAATTCAGTAGGCGAAGCGGAAGACGGAGTGTGCAGATCCTTCGAAGTGTGAAGGAGGTGGCCGAAGGAGGGCACGAGAGGAGTCCTTCGGTGCCCCTCTGAACTCCAACGAGGGGACTAGAGGAGTGGAAAGGAGGAAGCCAAGGAGTGGAGGGTCGTGAGGGGAAAAGGAAGTGAAGGGAAAGGAATAGGATAAAGTGATTTGGAGAAAGTGAGAGGAATAGCGATGAAGAGAGGGGAAAAAAAAGTCAAGGTTGAGGAACATGTTGGTGAAAGGGAATGATTAATGAGTTTATTTTTGATTGCGTTGATAAACATGTAAACACACACGCGATCTAAATGCATAAAACTTTTCAAAAATAAACATGAAAGACCGCGTGGAATGACGTGAACTAAAAAAAGAAAAGAAAATGAAAAAGAGAAGTAAGAAAAACATATCGTTGTTCAACATGAATTCCAAAAAGACAAGGAAAGCGACACCCAAAAAGATGCATAAGAAGTGGAAAACAAACTTAAACAAAAAAACGAGAAAAAAAAAATCCATGCAGACACTAACTTTATGAAAACTTGGACAGACAAGAACCAACAACAAACAGGTGGATGTAAATTAGGAACGCCAAATTAGGGGAAACAAACAGCCAGACTCCCTAAAAAAATTACGTAAAATCTTCCTTCCTTCCTTCCTTCCCTCTGCCACCCTTCCTCAGGCTATAAGTATACAAGAGGCTGAAGTTGCATCACAGGGCTGGAGCAGATATTTACGGTGCTCCCCTTTCCTTGGATGCTGTGGAGATAGTCAGAGATTTTCAGCAAATTGGGGAGTGGCACGAGGAGCCCACAAATTAGAGTCCTTTTTGGCAACGTCAATTCCAGTCGGAGGGTTCTGGCCGGGGGAGAAAGAGAGGAAGAGGGGGAGAGGAAAGGAGGGCACGGACAATAAAATGTTTGCAATGTCCTTTTTCCTTTCTTGCTTTTTCTTATCGTGAACTCGATTTTAAAGTAAAGAAAGACGCGATCTGTTTCTTGGTGTTTTATTTCTCTGTTCTCTCTGTTCTCGTTCTCTCTCTCTCTCTCTCTCTCTCTCTCTCTCTCTCTCTCTCTCTCTCTCTCTCTCTCTCTCTCTCTCTCTGTCTATGTCTAGCGTGTTGTATGTGTGTGTGTGTGTGTGTGTGTGTGTGTGTGTGTGTGTGTGTGTGTGTGTGTGTGTGTGTGTGTGTGTGTGTGTGCGAGGGTGTGTTGTTGACAGACTTAAATATACTTTACGTTCCTTTTATAGTAAGAGTCCACTGAGGATTCAAATGAAGGTTATGAAGCTGCAGACTCCATAAATATCAGATAAGTTACGAAATGAGACACACACACACACAGACACACACACACACACACACACACACACACACACACACACACACACACACACACACACACACACACACACACACACATCTCGTGGCCAGCAAGGGATGAAATAGTCAGCTCGTGACGAAAAGATAGGAGGAGGGAGGAAGAGGGATTAGAGTGAGGAAGAGAGGGAATGAGAGGACAGACAGAAAGAGGGAGGGAGAGGGAGAGGGAGAGGGAGAAAAAGGTAAAGGCAGAGGGGTGAAGGGAGAGATAAATGTATGGAAAGTGAATGTGTGAGTAAGGAAAGGAGAGTCATACATAGAGGCGGAAGGGAGGAAGGGAGAGATAAATGAAGGGAGAGTGAGTGAGGGAAGGGAGGAAGAGGCTCAGCATACCTAACCAGATTACAGCCTTCCTGGGCATAGCCTTTTTAACCCTTTCGTGGCGGCCTCTTCCTAGCCTGACCTCTAGAGACCTTTAGGCGCGGCGTGAGGGGGGGGAGGGGGGACGGGGGTGACAGGTGGGCATTAAGGGGGATAAAGGGAGGGTGTCGACGGCCAAAGGGAGGAGCAAGGTGAGGCGAGCTGAGTTTCACACGGTGTACGTTAGGGTGAGATTCAAGGGGTATGTGTGTGTGTGTGTGTGTGTGTGTGTATGTTTAGTGTTTTTCTCTAGTTAAACAAAAGCACCAACGATAAATGGAACTGTTCCTACTCGTGCTGTGTGTCTGTTTTTTTTGTTGTTGTTTTGTTTTGTTTTAGTTTTTTTTTCTTCTTCTTCTTGTTTTACCTTTACCTTTTCTGTTTGCCTTTCTTTCCACTCTCGTTTTGCTTTTCCTTTTAATCCAGTTATGTGCAAAGATAGAAATAAAAAAAAAGTTTTAATTGGAAACGTACGCAAGCAAACCGACCTTGTGTGTGTGTGTGTGGGTGGGTGAGAGAGAGAGAGAGAGAGAGAGAGAGAGAGAGAGAGAGAGAGAGAGAGAGAGAGAGAGAGAGAGAGAGTGAGAGAGAGAGAGAGCTATCTTTCACTGACTCATCTATGTTCTCTTCCACGCACCCTTTCCTGTAACCCTATTTTTCTTACCTTTTTACCTTGCTACCCTCACTAATTATCCTTTCTGCTTACCTTCCCTTAATGTTCCTGGTATTAATTTGAACACTTTTCCACTTCCCTTCCATTAATTACCGAAAAATCATCTTTACCTGGCTTCGAAATGTGTACCTTTCTAACCCGTCTCTCTGCCCTCTCTACCCACTCACCCACCTGCCCACCTGAACCCACTGTGACCCCTTCCCACCTCTCCTGACCCACGGTTCGAATCTACATATAACCCAATAGATTCCTTTTTTCCATTCATTGTAACGTCATCCCATACACAACTTACCTATTCTGACACACTAAGTAAGTTTGGAGACATTATCTACCTTACCTTCTCTCTCTCTCTCTCTCTCTCTCTCTCTCTCTCTCTCTCTCTCTCTCTCTCTCTCTCTCTCTCTCTCTCTCTCTCTCTCTCTCTCTCTCTGCCTTGCACAGCCCACCAAAACCATTATCGACGCTGCCTCTGCCGGTTCCCAGTTGGTCACAATCGGAAATTCCATAATGACGTATTTTCAGCATTCCGAAAACCGAAAATGTTCCTTCTCGCTCGAAGATTTTCTCCTTTAGGCCTTTTGGAAGACTTGCTGTTTTGTGTTGCATGTTCTGCCTTGTGATGATGATGGTTTTGTCGTTAGTGTTGCAAGGGTCGTGGTGGTGGTGGTGGTGGTGGTGGTGGTGGTGGTGACTGTCTGCTGCATTTCGGTTATGGGTAAATGATTGTGTGATTGCAGTGGTGGTGGTGGTGGTGAGTGTATGTTGTTGGTGGTGGTGGTAGTTAAGATAGTGGTGGTGATGGCAATGGTGACAAGAGTGGTGTTGAATTGTTAATTATAAAGCATTGGAGAAATAATTTGTAACATATTATACCTGAAGAAAACATTAGTCGTTGCTATGTGAAAGTCTTAGGTATTATAACGCCTTAATCCACATGAGTACGTGACACAATCTCTCTCTCTCTCTCTCTCTCTCTCTCTCTCTCTCTCTCTCTCTCTCTCTCTCTCTCTCTCTCTCTCTCTCTCTCTCTCTCTCTCTTTCAAAACACGTAGCATAAGGTCTGTAATTAGCTCATAAGATAGCGATGTGCCACCTATCTAAGGCAATAAGGTCTTTCCATACAGGAGGGATAGAGGTGAATAAGTAAACCAGATTTATATGCCCTTATAGCCCGCGAGTCTGAGCCTGACTAAGGTTACGTATTAAGAGTAAATTCTCAGGTGAGATTGAGTCATTAGAGCCGCAGGTAAGGCGGGCGTGAGGCGATCAAGGTGAAGTCAGGTGAAGTAGCCGCCATAAAATGTGTTTTTGAAAGTTTATTAACATTGGATGATGAAATATTGAAAAGATGCAGATCAGTTTGTGTTGAATTCTAAAAATCATTTCTGAATTTCCGCCACTATTTTATGCATTACATTCATTTATTATTTACAGGAGGCGAGTAAACACTCAATTGAAGGTTAGTTAGGAAGGGAAAATGTGTGCCGGGGAGGGAACAGACGGAGTGAATTCAATGAAGCGAAAAACTGCTTAGCAACCAAGTTATTTCGAACAAGAAGCAAGTTTCTTTTTTATAATATTAGTCATGCCAGCGCAGATGGTAATGATGATAATAATAATAATAATAATAATGATATTAATAACATTATTATCATCATAAGTGGAAGAAATATAATAAACACAGTAACAACCTAACAAATTAACTATATATGTCAATAATGGAGGAATCGAAAGTACGCGGTTAATTCTCTATAGTTTATCAGTCATTTAAATATAGCATTCAGCCAGCGAGGATTAGCAGAGCGGCGGAGGCACTGTGGATGGTGCAGTGGTAACGCGTCCCTGTAAATGGTGCAGGAAAAGGGCGAGGCGGCGAAAAAGGAAATAAATAATTAAACATTCACGAAAACCATTTATCCTGTCGGCAAAATGTTTACGATGTTTACACTAGCAAATCCGAGCATTGTGTGTACGTACTTTCCTAGTGATTTATACTTGTGTTATTCTTTTTTCTTGTTTTCTTGGTATTTAAGTTACCTTGGTTATTGTGTATGAATTAATAACAACAGTATTGAATCGAATGTATCAATGTTTCGTTGCGCATCTGCTCCTTTCTTTTGTTACTGGACGACCGGCTGATTAATTGGCTTGAAACAATGTGTGTGTGTAAGAGAGAGAGAGAGAGAGAGAGAGAGAGAGAGAGAGAGAGAGAGAGAGAGAGAGAGAGAGAGAGAGAGAGAGAGAGAGAGAGAGAGAGAGGCGTCCATGTATGTACAAGTATACATGAATGATGTAAATACAACTTCCCTCCACACCCCCCCCCTACCACACAGCAGCAACACGACACACACATCCATGCGTTAATCAAAATCAGCATTGCCAAGGTAAACAAATATTAATTAATTACTCCGCGTCAAGAACAAACAAAGGACACATTTAATACCACTAAAGAATCTCGTTTGATCTCACGACAAACCAATTACTCGTTCTGTGCACCTGAAGATAACAAGACCAATGATAACCTGTGTGCTGTATTAAACAATATAGTCTGCCATCCTCTAAGCCATCCAGGATTATTCCATGCACGCAAAGAAAATGGATTGTTGTTTAACTTTAACCTCCTTCCTACGGTGAGGTATTAGTGTATCATTATATAATAGCTATTAATACTGCTATTAATGAAGTCTAATTATCTTGAAGTTATAAGTCAATGCCCGGAGGTGTGAAGGGATACATTTTACCAGTGACAGAAACAAAAATAATGAACAAATAGAATATGAAACGATTCTATTTATAATTTCAATCATCTTTTTACTTCAAATTCACCTGTCACACTTCTAAATATCTAATCAAGAGAACTCACCTGTGATTAAAGGCACAGGTAATGAGGTAATCTTGCAGGGACAGGTGAAGAAGGAGGATGAAAATGTTGGTTAGCTGAGTTAAGGTTGAGGTGGTTGGTGATGGTGGTTGGAAGTGATTGTGGTGGTAACGAGGGAATTGCAATGAATATATTACTTACCAAATGAGATAAACACGTTAAGTATCATTCATTACGCGTTAAGGTGAAACTAATAACACTAACAAGATATTTATTGATATATTAAAATGTACAGAATATGAAAGTTATTGCCTCATTTGGTCTAATTACCCAATTATAGCCTTCAATACAACTATAATGATAATAATAACAATAATAATAATAATGATAATAGTGATAATAATGATAATGTACCCAGCGATGTATAATGCTTTACCAT
>JAPQNM010000024.1:1714850-1724850 GCA_029783475.1 Metacarcinus magister
GTGTGTGTGTGTGTGTGTGTGTGTGTGTGTGTGTGTGTGTGTGTGTGTGTGTGTGTGTGTGTGTGTGTGTGTGTGTAAAGGGACGTGGGCCATGAACGGACGATCAAGGTGAGGAGGCTGGTAGGTGTTCGATTGACTGCCTACTATTTCATGGGGAGGTTGGAATCATTTTCTTTCCTCGTGTATGGAATTAGATCGAAACCTGAACATAGGTGAGAAAATGAATACAATTTCACATTAATAAAACAACTGGAAAGTGAAAATTGTCATAGCGTATAAATGAATATAAAACAGAAATTGGTTAACTTTACTGTTAGTTTTATTTAGTCTCACACGAAAAAGAAAACAGTTCTGGATAGTGAGTAACTCAGACAAACGAAATTAACTGCATAAGGGACTAACTTTCGCCCACACTGCGTCCCTTCAGTGTGTCAATGGTCCAAGGTGACACCGTGGGAACTTACGGCACCTACCACGTGACGCCACAGGGGAGGGGAGGCTGAGGGGCGGCTACTCAACACAGGGGAAACAAAACTCAAAAGGGTGGGGAGGGGTAGGAGGGGAAGGGGAGGGAAGAAGGCACTCAAAGGAGGGGAAAGGGAGGGATCAGGCACTCAGAGAAGGGAGGGAGGGAGGGAGGGATGGAGGCGGTCAGTCAGCAAGTGAAGGGGAGGGAGAAGGGCACTCAGAAGAGGGATGGAGGGAGGGATTGAGAGGGAAGGTGGGCGTTCAAGAGGGGGAGGAACGACCACAGAGACTAATTTCCCGTTAGCGCTCGGCCAGATGGAGGCCATTGTGAGGCACCGGCGGCCTCTGTGTGATTATCTATCCCTCCCCGCCCATCCCGCGACCCTCCCCGCCCAACCTCCGACCCTCCCCGCCCACATCTGCCCCGACGATCACCAAACACCCGTATGAAACCCATATTCCACCAGCCCCTTCCTTCTTACCTCCCTACCCCCGTATGTCTACATATTTTTACTCATTTATATTCTTTCTTTAATATTTCTTTATTTTTTGGTCTCTCTCGCTCTCTTTCTCTTTTCCATGGCCCTTCCCTGTCCCTGGTGAGTCTCTAGGTTATCGACTATCATACACAGGAGCGGGGCGGCGCTGCGGGCCTCACTGATCGCCTGCCTACAAACTGTGCTCTCAGGGGCCTGGTAACAGCAGGGCAGAGACGACATTATGCAAATCATGAAGCACAGCGGTAGTAAGCGGCGCTGACGAGTCTTTCTTGCTTTTGCAGAGTGTGCTGTCGGAATTCTCGGGGATGTTGTGGAAGGCCACGGGCGGGCGGGCGTCTCTCAGGGAGGTGACGGTGGCGCTGCCCAGGACGTGGCCCACTGACTCTATCACTTGCTCACTCCTGGCGCCCCTCACTGCCGCCCCTGTAGTGCCAACAGAGGCCCACATACGCGTCACCACCTCCCACCCAGTGTTCGGGGCGCGGCCGTGGGCCCAGCAGAGCCAAAGCTGTGGCCGCCAAGGTGACTACATCCAGATGGGCAGCCACCTGCTCGTCGCCACCACCAACGACACTTACGCCTACGCCTCCCGCCTCCTGCTGGCTGAGTGGGTCAAGTTCCGGTGGGGGGTGTTTGAGGAGCGAGGCTTCCCTGACGACGCCGTGTACCCGACCACCTTCCGTGACCCCAAGACCAACGTGCCGCGGCCCAACACCTGTGCCTCGAGGGAGGCTGCCCCTGCGCCCTTCTGCGCCACCGCCGCCCACACACCTGAGGCGCCCACCAAACACAACGCTCAGTGCAACGGGCGGCCGGCCTGGGACATCATCCTTCAGTCTCAAGACTTTATCGGAGGAAGGTAAGCCACTGAATCCCAGCCAGAGTCAGACTATTGTAAAAATCGTTGAGTTACGGGTATTGAGTTTTGCTTTGCATTCAGAACCGCCGACGCCATATTTATGTGTTTCCAATATTGTCTCCCAGGAACAGCCCGACCAACGCCACTGCCGCGCTGCATCCGACACTCAACTTCATACAAGAGAGCGCGGCGCGCATAGTGCTGGTGGTGGAGGACACGGCCGTTATGAACATGCAGCGACGCTGGGAGTTCGTGCGCAAGGCCGTGCGTCGTGTGATTGTGTACGACGTGCCTGACGGAGACCACGTGGCCCTGGTCGTCTTCAACTCCGAGGCTCGCACTGCCGCGCCGCTCTCTCGGATGGATTCCCAGACGGATGTGCGGCAGCGCGTGGGCTCCTCACTGCCCCGCAACCCTTCGCCGGCGGCAGAGAGCAACAAGTGCCTCATGTGTGCCATCCAGGAAGCCCTGAAAGCCTTGGATGCTGATCCAGCGGGCGCCGCTGGTGCCACTATCATCTTGGTGACCACTGGCAAAGGTGCAGCTCATCAACGAGAGATGGAAGAGATGGAGCGTCTGGTCACCAGCCGTGAGGTTCGGGTACACACTGTGCTGTACCCTGTTACAGAGCGGCGTGGTGGTGGAGGCACCACCAACGCCGACGGTTTACAGTCTGTGGTGTCTGCGACGCGAGGTTCATCCTTCTCAGTGATGGATGAAGGTGTTGGTAACGACTCCAAGGTGAGCATGATGGTGGCCCTCATGGATGCCCTGCTGGCAGCCGTGCGTCGCAGCGAACCCCTTGCGGCGCCTGGCACGCCCGTCATCATCCATAGCCGCGCCTACCCAGGAAGCATCTCCTCCATGTCGGAGGGATCCTTTACCCTCGACGACTCACTTGGACAAGACGCGCGCCTTTCCATCTACTACTACGACCTCAACCACGTGGGTAACACCGTAGAGCTGACGGCACCCTCGGGCAAGGTCACTTCTTCTGTCAATATGCAGGAGGAGGATGGTGACGCTAACGTCATCTTTGTCAATATTCTGAAGGCAGAGCGGGGCCAGTGGCGCTACCGTGTCGAGAATCGCGCTGACTCCCACCAGGGGCTGCACATCCAGGTGTCCGCGAAGGAAAGCGGCGCACGCAAGATCAGCCTCCGCCTCTGGACCAGCGCCACCAACAATGTCATCAACGCCTCCGACCCCTCACTGCCTGTTATCATCTACGCAGAGGTGAAGGACAGCGAGATGCCCGTCATCAACGCCAGGGTGATGGCGGAGCTGCTGCGGCTTGGCACAGACACCAATGGCAGCGCTTACCACCCTGTGCTTGTCGAACTTTACGACAGGGGCTTCGGAGGTGAGTGTTACTTTATCTTTTTCTGCTCGTTTTTTTGTATCACTTTTCACGTCTTGGCATTTCATAAACAAAACAAATATAAACTTCAAGAATTTGACAGATCATCTTGTTGCTTAATTGTCTATTCAACTGTAGTCACTTTTTTCTCTTAAACTTTCCAGAATTTTAAGCTATTGAAGGTTTCGCTCATGTATCACAGGCTGTTTGGTGTTTTTTGAAACATATTATGAGGCGTGTCGACAGGAAGGGCTTTTCTCAGAATATATAGTCTTTTTTCATTCCATCATTTATTAACACACACACACACACACACACACACACACACACACACACACACACACACACACACACACACACACACACACACACACACACACACACACATACATACACATGAATACCTGCATGTGTACTTACATCACCTGTCCCCTTCTTACCCTCAGACCCGGACATCACGCGGGGTGACGGTATTTACTCCCGTTACCTGCCCAGCCTCCGCGGTGGACCAGGTCACTACCAGCTCAGCGTGTCCGTCGACCACAACGATGGCCTCGCACTGGCGCCCATCAACGACGCCTTCACCAGACACGGACGCATGTACGCAGACAAGAACAAAATCGCGTGTTGTGGCAGCAGGATCAGGTACGAGCACGTCAAGCCCGTGCATGCCTTCCAGCGCTCGGTGATCTACGGCGTGCTGGAGGTGGTAGCGGCGCCGCCCTCTCAGGATCGCGACCAACTCCATTCTAATGACATTGTGCCTCCCAACCGCATCCTAGATCTGCGCGCCTTCGTTAACCTCACCACCAGAGAGGTGTCACTGCGCTGGACGGCTCCTGGAGATGATTATGACTGGCACCGCGCGCACTACTACGAGGCGGTGCTGGCCAACTCCTGGGGCCAGGCTAAGGCCTTTGATGGGGACCGCGTGACTGGCATGCCCGTGCCCGTGGAGGTGGGCACCGAGCAGGCTGTGGCTATCCAGACAGATCGTTATGACCAGATTGTGTATGTAGCCATTCGCGGCGTGGACGATTCTGATAATCGCGGAGGCATGAGTAACATTGCATCAATGTGGGTACCACGGCCACCTACTACACCGCCGCCCATAACCATTACCCGCACGGCCGCGCCCACCAACGACCTCACGGAGCCACAAGGCCGCAGCGTCACTCAGCCGGTGCGCGTGGCCGGCATCAGCCTGGAGGACATGGCGGTGATCGTGGGGTCAGTGGGAGGCTTCCTCATCATCGTGGCGGTGCTGGCCACCTTCTGCTACTGCCACGTGGCTCGCCGCCGCCGACACGTCCACAAGCAAGACAGTGAGAAGCTGGAGGCCAACCGGAGCGTGATCATCAAGACTAACTCGTCCTTGATGGTGGATCAGGATGAGACCCAAGACTCAGCAGACAGCACGGTCAAGGAGGGTGAGGCGTCCACAGCTAAGGATGGTCGGCCACTCTCACCCATCCAGTCATGGGGAGTGTCCAAGCTGCTGCAGGAGCATGAGCGGCGAGTGTCCATGACCAGTGGACCCTTGCTGGAGGCAGCAGGTTCCCTCACGCACTACCAGAACATGCAAGAGCCTTACCCCGACGTGACGCTCACCGGCACCCACTCCTACCCAAGCTCACAGACACCTTCCACCACCCACTCGGATCCCCCTGCCTACCAGCCGCCATACACCACAGAGGCCTACGTGCCTTACCCGTACCCATACCACCCAGGCTACAGCCAGGAGGAGCTCCCCCCTTACACCCCGGGTCTCTCCTCACAGTCCTCCCAGGCCTCCACCGCCTACACGCATGAGATCGCCTCCCAACCCTCGGAACTCTCCTACCCTGTCGACCCAGCCAACTACCCCACAGAGATGCCGTCCTTCGTCGGAGAGGTCGCTTACACTCAGGCCCAGCCACCCATGTACGCCCCACTCCCTGAGGAGGCCGTCCCTGCCACTAGCCAAGCTCCAGTCAGGTCAAAGGTGCCGCCACCTGTAGCCCCTAAGCCCCCGATGGCCGCCCGCGCCGCCGCCGCCGCCGCTGCCGCCACCATCACCACTGCGTCTGTGGAACCCAAGCGTCGTAACGTGACTCAAGTGTGAGTGCCATCCCATCCCCCCCCACCACTTCCCCATCACCCCTACCCTTCCTTCCCTGGCATCCCCTTCCCCCCTCTTGAAAAAAAAAAGATGAAAACGCTTTAAATGTGAATATCATTGTCGTCATCGGCTTGACCGCCCCCTCCCTCCCCTCCCGCCCCGCCTTCCGCTCGTCCTCCCTCCCCCCTCCCCCCCACCTTCCCTCCCTCTCCTCATCCTCACTGTATCCTTCGGGTCCTCTTTTGTATGGAGTTTTTTCAACGTACGATGATAAGACTTTGTTGTGTACGTAACATAAGTGTCCAGTGTATGGAGCAAAATAATAATAATAACAATTCCATGTTGTACAGAATGTTGTTGGTTGTAAGCTTTGCTCACATCTAGTCATAATTGTATAGTTTAGGTTCTCTCCAACGGGGTCCTGCAGTAGAGCGGCGTTAGGGCCCCACAGTGGACAGAGACACCCGTGGCTCGCCCTCCGCCACTGTACCGATCTCAATATATCTTGTATGTCTGTGATAAACTTCGTAAAATAAAGACAATCATGAGTGTAAGTGTATAACTGTGTGTCCTCGAGCTGGCAGAAACTATAAAGAAAAAAAAAAAAGGCTGAAGAATGATGAAAGAGAATGGAAAAAAAAGAAAATCAAACACCAAATTTTACATTCAATGTTTACACCGCTCACATTTTCCACTCGACTTCCTCAAATGAAGAAAGAGGAGAAAGCAGAAGAAATAACGAGATCCTCAGGGGAGCTTCAGCAGGGACTAAGGTAAAGAAGCGAAAGAAGACAGCTCGAAAATATTATAAGTGATGAGTTCCTAGAAGCCAGCTGTCACGGCGCAAAGTCATATTTCAGAGGCTTCCCCACCACAGTGATTAGTTAATGCAGAGGTGGGCGGCGAGGCGATCACAGGTAAAGGAGGATGATGGCACCAGATAACAGTAAGTATCTTTGAGGCTTGATGAACGAGGGAAGAGAGGAGAGTCTTGTTATTATATATATAAAAATTCTCCTTTTTAGTTTGTGGTCACTGGTGGTTGTCCGTTGTAACTTCTGTTTCCCGTTCAGTCTATTTCCTGTACAATGTTTTTTTCAGATGAAACTCCTTTCCTTTTGTGATGGCATGGAAATTTGCTCTGTATACATATTCTCTCTCTCTCTCTCTCTCTCTCTCTCTCTCTCTCTCTCTCTCTCTCTCTCTCTCTCTCTCTCTCTCTCTCTCTCTCTCTCTCTCTCTCTCTCTCTCTGTCCCCTGTTCTGTCTCATCTTGTTTCACACTATCCTTCCTAATATAACTCTGTCGTGCCTCCTCTGATGCACCATAATATTTCACCACCATTCGTGTAACTCTCTCTCTCTCTCTCTCTCTCTCTCTCTCTCTCTCTCTCTCTCTCTCTCTCTCTCTCTCTCTCTCTCTCTCTCTCTCTCTCTCTCTCTCTCTCTCTCACACACACACACACACACACACACACACACACACACAAACACACACACACACACTCACTCACTCACTCTCCTAGCACCCTGGTACAGTGGTGTCCGTGATGAACGCTGCTACGTGACCCAGCGCAAGGAAGAGGCACCAGCCAGGGTTTCGACGAAGGGGCGGACGGAGGAGTATCGCGAAGGTGATGCATGTCACCATCGCCTCCCCCATTACCGGCGCATTGGCAGGCGGGGAGGAGAAGGTACCGCAGCACCGCACCGCCTCCCGCTCAGAATAACAAGAGGCGGGCGGGAGAGATACAAAGGGTTGCCGCCTGGAGGACTGCGTGTGTGGCGAGGGTTGGATGGCATGCCCCCTTGTGTGTGTGTGTGTGTGTGTGTGTGTGTGTGTGTGTGTGTGTGTGTGTGTGTGTGTGTGTGGATGGTTGCAATCTAGCTGACATGGACATTTTCTTGAGTTTCTTCCTAAGTATTTCAGCAAACAAAGCCTTCCATAGTTTATCTGTTCCTACACCTTCCCTTGCACCTGTCCAGACCCACATTCTGTCTCCCCCCCCCACACATCCTTCCCTCTCTTTCTCCCTCTCACCTCCAGGTACTGTCATCCGCAGGTGTTTTTCTCTGTCGACACACCCATCGACTTCTTTTATTCTTTCTTTTTTCCTCCTTTTTTCGTGACGAATTTTCAGGCGAAGAATGAAGAACCTGGAACAAAAACAAGGGAAATGAAAAATCTGAATACTGCAAACTGGAGGATAGGTATTGATTGTACACACACACACACACACACATGGAGATATACAAACAACAAACCGTGAACAGTGATGTCACCAGAATCCATTTACACTGCTTTTAACACAGTTCGTCCCCTCGAGATAAAAAAACAAAACACTGTAATGATAATATTCTAGCAGCAGTAGTTTGCAGGGAAGCCTGTGAAGCAGTGTGAAGTCCAACTCGAAGGAGTGAGGATTAACTGGAGGGCGAGAGGTAAAGACTCTCACTCGACCTTGAGATTTGGGAGTTTGTGAGGGTGTGAAGAGATTAAAGAGGTGTTAGCTTTAAGCGGTGAGGGAAAGGTGAGGGTGTGTGGGAAGACTCAAGCTTCTGGAGTTGTGGAGTTACAGCGTGTTCTTCCTTCCTTCCTCTGCTACTTTCCTCCACAACAAGCAGTAATAGTTTCTGCAAGGATATAAAAGCGCTGATCACGTTGCCAAACACTAAGTTCAGGCTGCAAGGAGTGCTGCAAGATTTATCCTTATTCTGAACGTAAATAAGAGACGTTTCAGACGCACTCCAGTGAAATAACTTGTGACTCTTAATGTTTCGTTCACTATTGACTGTTTTTTTCTTTTTTTTTCGTCCGCATCAGAAAGGATGGAAAAAGGCTTTTGTTCAAGTTCTGAGATTAACGTTTTCTCTTTTTTGTGTGTTTTTTTTGTTTTTTTTAGGGTGGAGGTAGAATGTGTCTTTTTATATATTTTTACGTCAATGTCATTTTGTACATTTTCCTCTCCGTCTTTTATGGTTCATTGTTTTCTTCATCTTCCTCGTTTTCTTTGTCTTCCGGCGCTTCTTCCTTCCGTCTCCCTGTTCACCTCTTCACAGCTTCCTTCTATCCTCTCTTTAGACATAGATTTGATCACGACAATAATCTTTTATTCTTCCATCTTTATGCACCGGCAGCAGTATTATCTCCTTTCCTTCTTCCTCCTTTAATCTTCCTCTTCCTCTTTCTCCTCTTCCTCATCCTCCTCCTCAAACATATCTACGCTCATAACCACTTGTGCTCTCATCTCTGCACCATCATCACTACTACTATCACTCGTCCTCATCCTTCTCCTCCTCCTCCTCCTCCTGCTGCTGCTGCTTCTCTCCCAACAACGCCGCCGCCGCCAAATTTTTTTCATACAAAGCGTCATCAAACAGACGCAGAATCAGAGTGGATAGATAGAATTGCCCATCAATATAACAAGCAGCAGAGAACTGAGTCCATTCAGATGAGGCGCTGTTACCGGGAACACTAAACACGTCAAGAGAGCGGCTTGACGTTTCCCAGACAAGGCAGTCATACGTCAGACACAGGGAGAGGAATAGAGGAGAGAGACAAGGAGGAGGAGGAGTGAGTAGGGAAAGGAGAGAGAAGAGGAAGGATGTGATACGTGCACAATAGGTAGTTCCTGTTAAATAGAAGGTGTGTGTGTGTGTGTGTGTGTGTGTGTGTGTGTGTGTGTGTGTGTGTGTGTGTGTGTGTGTGTGTGTGTGGATAATAATACTAAAATAATAATGTAAGGGAAAAAAACAAATGATGATGAACGTACAGTGATTGCATACACACTTACACACACACACACACACACACACACACACACACACACACACACACACACCCACACACACACACACGAATTGCAGGACCGAATTGAAAAAAACACATAATTCTGGCTATCATACAAAAGTCTGATGGCGTCTAATGGAAATCGATAAATGTGATTGAAATAGGAAAAACATAACTAAAAATCTTCCTCTGACGAATATAAGCGATTGGAAATATTGTCTTTATCACACAAACAAAAACAAACAAACTACCATAACATAATTTCCTAAGACTTCGCTATGATAAAAGACAACATTATGGACTCAAACAAAAGTATATAACACAAAAAACATCATCGTTCTGGAAAATACGAAAAAAAAGACTTAAGGAAAAATTTTGGGGGAGCATAATAGTGTTTTATTTTTTTTACTTTCTCTTGTCTTTTTTCCCGCCATTTTCGTCTTTCCGAAACAATAAGGAATGGACGCGGGAAATAATAGTGTTGACATCCCGTGTGAAGTTCTCCTCTATTTCATTGTATCCGACCTAACTTTCATCCATTTGTCTCTATTTATTCTCTTGTGGGGCTAGTTATGGGCCTCGGAGGAAGCGCGCCCACACACACGCACCCCCCCCCAACACATACACCCCTCCCCCCACTCACACACACACACACACACACACACACACACACACACACACACACACACACACACACACACACACACATACAAACACACATACACACACACGTACACATACATACACACAGAAAGTGCTTACACTGAGTTATTTTCACACGAAACTGTGAAGTTGGGAGCATATTCTCTCTCTCTCTCTCTCTCTCTCTCTCTCTCTCTCTCTCTCTCTCTCTCTCTCTCTCTCTCTCTCTCTCTCTCTCTCTCTCTCTCTCTCTCTCTCTCTCTCTCTCTCTACAGTTATAC
>JAPQNM010000024.1:1729850-1732350 GCA_029783475.1 Metacarcinus magister
AATGAAGTAGGAATTTAGTAATGGCGAGGAGGAACACAACTAAAGGTAGCTCATGTTCCCTTCCTAGTGTTATAAAGTTGTCTCGCAACGCTTGTTCGCAATTGCATTGTTTATCAACGTATTCAGAGCAGCTCCTTGACATATGTTGTTTGTATTCGTGCAACAAAGGGGGAAGCCGGAACTACTGGTCTCCATCGATGCAACGCGTGTATAACTTATTCACCGACCGTCCCAGTATTGAGGGAAAATTACCTTATTTTGGAGAGGGTCACGCGCGAGGGAAATGTTACACGGTTTCCGATTACAGAGAAACCTGCCAAGCCTTGCATTATTCTTATATCATGTATATTAATGCACTTGCTATTCTATTTTTCACTGAATATTAAATAATTCCGTCAATGTGGAAAGAAGGAAGACTGTTTAACGTTTTAATTTAGATATTATATTACAGTAATAAAATTAATTATGGTTTAATGAATAAAGAAACATAATAATGTGATCAACTGGATATAAACAAATCATAGAAGCTATTCCTATCTTTAAAATTATATGAAGCCCCAAAAGTTTAAAATGTTTTGAAACTGTTTTTAATCAGAGCAGGAAAGAGAAAAAGACGAACTTAAATGTAACACTATACGAGCTCTGACAAGACTTCTAAAAAAAAAAAAAATAATAATATATAAAAATAGATATTACTTTCCATACAAGGTTTCAAACTGAATCTTACTATTTTTTATTCCTTCTTCTTTACCTCCTTCATCCACATAATTCCAGTTGTATACACATTTTCATCTAGCTTTCCTACACATCTATACACTTTTACCTGACATGAACATTACAAAGAATTATTAGCTGTCCCTATAAAGAAATACAGTGTTTCTACGTATATGTGTATTTCTATCCTACTTTTATACAATTATTATCTTAAGTCAACGAGAAAAGAAAACAATAGTGAGGTTTATCATTATCGGAACGTAAGTCTTGGTTTTTACTTAGCTTTGTCCAAGGGAAAAAAAAGAGAGTGGGAGAGGGAAAGAGGTGACAGTAAGAGAGAGAAAGAGGAAGGAGTAGGAAAATAAAAGAGGAGAGAGTAGAAGAGATTAATAGGAAGGAGTAGGAGGAGAAAAGAGGAGAGAGTAGGAGAGAAAAACAGGGGAGGACAGGAGAGATGAAGAAGAAGGAGTATGCAGAGGGAAAGAGGGGAAAGCAGGAGAGAGGCAGAGGAAGGAGAAGGAAGAGGGAAAGAGGGAACGAGATATGCAACAAAAGGGAGGAGTAGAGAGAAAGGAGGAAAAGGAAGCAGACTAGCACTGGAGCGTGAGGGAAAGGGATGAAGGAAGGGAAGGCGAGGGAAAGGGATGAAGGAAGGGAAGGCGAGGGAAAGACGAAGGGGAGAGAGGAGTGAACATTGAACTCGCATACAAAAACTTGGATAAAATCAAGTACAGTTTCTTTCTCTAAATTTTCTATTCCTCCACTCAACGCCAATGAGGGGAAAGAGGGGGGAGAGGGGGAGGGAGGGTAGGTGGAAGAGAGAGAGAGAGTGGGAGAGAGAGAGTGGGAGTGAGAGAGTGGGAGTGAGAGAGAGGGAGAGAGGTCATTTACGAAATTAAACACTGAACTTCCCTAATTAGAAGTGAGCTCTAGGTAGCCACTTGGGGGAAAAATAAAGAAAGGCTGCATAAATTTTCTTACTCAGAGAGACGAGAAACTCAGGTAGATGAAAAGACTACTGCTACACTCACTCTCTCTCTCTCTCTCTCTCTCTCTCTCTCTCTCTCTCTCTCTCTCTCTCTCTCTCTCTCTCTCTCTCTCTCTCGCTCAGGTAATTTCTTGAAGTGGCATCGGAATGGAAAACAAAGATACACTGAAGTAAAGTTGATTCACTTTACTCTCAATTAATGTTGTCTTGCCTCTCATTTTAATTACTTGTTTGATATCCTCTTCATGTTTTGAGAAATTCTTATATAAATTGTGTAGTATTTCCGTCTATGCTAGTTTCTCATGACTTGTCTGTCTGTTTCTGTTTTTCTGTATACATATCTACTTCTCTCTCTCTCTCTCTCTCTCTCTCTCTCTCTCTCTCTCTCTCTCTCTCTCTCTCTCTCTCTCTCTCTCTCTCTCTCTCTCTCGCATCTCATCTCTTTCTACCTCTTCCACTCTCCCCCAACATCATTCTACCCTCACTACATAAATTTCTATTCCCCTCTTCTGAATATTCTTCATAATCCGACCACGGTAGCATCCCTCACCTACATATTTCCCCTCCTTCCTCTGTCCTCCCTTTTCTCTCCCCTCTTCTCCCATTAATCTCCCCTCATATCCCATCGTTTTCCCTCCTTTATTCCCCCTTACACGTCTACTACTCCTCCTTATCCGTCTCTTCTTCTTCCTCCTCCTCTTCCTCCTCCCTACGACCTTCTCATATCAAATATCAAATGTCTCTCTTCTTTGGCATCGTTCATATAGTGTTTTCTCTCGTCTATAGCATATCTCTCTC
>JAPQNM010000024.1:1742350-1744850 GCA_029783475.1 Metacarcinus magister
TTACCTGTAATGACCTCACCTTACCTTCAAATGCGACAGGTAAGTGACAATTACCTGAAAACTATGACACCTGTTTACATATATTGGCAGCTTATTCTTGCTACTTACCAATGTGTGAACCGATTGTCTAACTATAATATTTGGCGAGAAAAAAACAAAGAAGCGAAATACAGATTAAATTAAAACATGAAAAACGAATAGAGGGAAATAGCAGAATATATCTATTGCCACAAATAATAACGATAAACCATATATAAAAAAAAAATATATATATCTATAAAAAAAAAGGAAAACACATACAAAGGCTATACCAACGAATGAAAATGTATAAATGAATACGAAAATTACACGGAACACAGAACAACATCGAAAAACAATTAAATAAACGTTTCAATAGGCAAGGGACAGTACGGATTCCCGGTAACACCACCAACACCATCACCACCACCATCACACTATCACCACTATCACCATCACCACCATCACCACCACACCACCACCACCACCACCACCACCAGGAGCATCAGTAGTAGTAGAAATAGTGAATGTAATTGACTAGAAACTTAATGGATCTACAATAAAGAAGGTTAATGAAATGACTCTTACGATGTTAGTGTTAAGGACGTGAAACCAAAAATGAATAGCGTTTACAGGGTGATTCGAAAGTTCGTTTGGGCTTCGAATGGGTAACTAATGAAACAAATGAAGCTTCGGCCTTCGTCTTTCCCTGGCCTTGTCGGGGTTGCATGTAGAAGAGGTCATGTGTGTTGTGTAAAGGAAACAGAAGAGGGGACGAAGTACAAGGGACGAAGAACAAGGGACGAAGAACAAGGGAACGAAGAACAGGGCGTCGAGGGCAAGCCAGAAAATAGTTATATAATCCATACACTATTGTCAAACGGAACTTAATAAATATTTGCCTAAACAACAGATGACAAGACAAGAAGGAAATATTGAATTGATATATATAAAAGCTCCTTTCAGCTTTGGAACACCTCTACCTAAATCTCTCTCTCTCTCTCTCTCTCTCTCTCTCTCTCTCTCTCTCTCTCTCTCTCTCTCTCTCTCTCTCTCTCTCTCTCTCTCTCTCTCTCTCTCTCTCTCTCTCTCTCAACTTTCCCTGCTTCTGAGGCTTTGGACACTTTCTCGACAGTTTCAGAAGCCTTGTTAGGTGCGTATCATTCATTCCCAAAGCTGATCCTGGCGTCTTGCAAAGGAACCTGGAATCCCTGGAACAACTTGGAATGATCTGAGTTACACTGAGCCCCTTAGAACCATCTTGTAATAATCCGGATCCATTACGGAGTCACTTAGGATGAAGTGACGCCGCTTCGATATACTTGAGAGCGTCGATGGAACAATCTGAATTCCCCTGAAGCAATGTGAAATATCCATTGGAATTCGGAATCTACTGAAACAATGTTGGGATCCTGATGGGCAGCTAAGAACGACTCACAGAACGATTCGGAATAATCTGAAACCATCTGGAATCTAAGTCAATAATGTTAATACTTTGAAGTCAGTAAAGGTTCATTTGAGCGGCTACTCCCAATCCTAGATAATACCTTTTGTGTTTCACTTGAATAGGCCTTTGAAGTGGGAAGGAAAACACACCAAATGAACCAAGAAATCATTCACTCTAATCGTGTTCATTAAACGTTAAACAAAACACTAGCATCTCTAAAATAATTATTTAAGCTTCATACATTTGGCTTTCATTTCTAGTAAGTATGTTTAAGAAAACTTCGTAAATGTGTTAATTAACCACAACCTTTTAATGATAGAGATAACAATAACAGTAAAATAATAACACCCACGTACCAATGTCTGCTATTCCCTCTTTGGTGACAGGAAGTGTAAGTGAATATGCAAGAAAGAGAGGACAGGCGAACGAACAACCGTGAGTGGTGGTTAAGTATGAATCTACGAGTTTTCATTTTCTCTCTCTCTCTCTCTCTCTCTCTCTCATTTTACTGTGTAATTATTAGTCTTAGAGCAAATATTCATAATGACAGCTTTAGAGCTTAATTAGGTCTATCAGATAATGCAATGATATTTCCAATATCTCTAAAAGCTTTCGAGAAAATAATGAAGAAAGTCATGTTTTTGGAAAAAGAATTCGGTTTAATTTTTCTATGTAATTATTAGTTTTAGAGCAAATATTCATAATGACAGCTGTAGAGTTTTATTAGGTCTATCAGATGCTGCAATGATATTTCAAATATATCTAATAGTTTTCGAGAAAATGCGGAAGAAAGTAATGTTTTCTGAAAAAGGATAGTTTCATTTTACTGGTAATTATTAGTCTTAGAGCAAATTTTCATAATATAGTTGTAGGTTTAATAGACTATCAGATGCTGCAATGATATTTCAAATATTTAATAGTTTTCGAGAAAATGAGGAAGAAAGTCATGTTTTTGGAAAAAGGATAAGGTTTCATTTTACTGCTTAATTATTAGTCTTAGAGCAAATATTCATATTGACAAATGTAGAGTTTAAT
>JAPQNM010000024.1:1749850-1759850 GCA_029783475.1 Metacarcinus magister
CAGATATAGATAACTAACATTGTAAATACGTATTAACACTTACATAGCAGCGCTGGTAACAGGTAACAGGCGGTAATCCTCTTCTTAACACACGGTATTAACACTACACAATATACATGAACGCGCGATGGATGGGCGAGAGGAAGTGTGGCTGTAGTTTGCAGTGTTCAGACGGATTTAAGGATAAACACACCGGCTTCTCTACCCTCCCCGATGCCCCGCTAGCTTCTGTCGAGCTAGGCAAGGGTGTAATACTAGGTCTTGCCAGACAGTGAATGTTAGGTTATGTTATTCCTTGAAATTAATAATGTAATCTAACTTTTATTAATATTTTGTTTAACGCCACGCTGTTATGAATGCATGTAGTACAACAGGTTATGTAATAATTCCTTGCTTTACGATGTTTTGATAATTATTAACTTTATTAGTTATATAACAACACTGTCAGTCATGTTTGCTAGCCTGAACCAGATATGCTAGAGAGCGATCACCTTTTCCTAACCAAGTCATTCGTCTCATTATAATTATGGTTTTAATCACCAAATATAACCAGAGTTGATAATTTTTAATACGCCAAAACGGCAAATCCTATTACTACTGACTCGTGAAGTAAGGCAGAGGAAGGCTGAAAGGTTGGTACGAGACGGCTGCCTGGTGCTTCAAACGTCTGAACAACACGTAATGAGCGAGTGAGTGTGTGAGTGAGTGAAGCAGCTGACTCCCTTTCACAACCCACATGGTAACAGAGGAAGGAAGAAGAGGGGTAGCAGACAGGACAGCTTGCCACTTCACACGTACAATATATATTTCATCACCAATCTATTTATTCGTTAGAAACTATAATGTTGATCTGAATCCTAAAAGACATTATGAAGGTTTAGTAACACCAGTATACTTAGAAAATATATTAATGGCTTAGGTGTTAGCTTATTTTAAACGAGATGTTGTATGTTTGTGTGTGTGGGTGTTTGTTCAATCTGAGGTACAAGACTCATCAGGCAGTATCCTTCACTCAATGGCTCAGATTGTCTTTGGATGACAGGGCAATATGTTTTGCAGCAACTACCCAAACTGAAGCGAGCAGTTTTGGTATGCTGGGTGAGTGGTTTTGGGGGTCATAGTCACCCAGCATGTTTATTTATTTAATTAACATACCGAAGCGACGTTAATTTGACACTTGTACAATAAAATCCTTCTTGTTTCCTTGCACCACCACGCTTATTGTTGTGTGTTTCCTCCATCATCTCAACAGGAGGAGAATTGTATAAAAAATCACTATTGCAAAGTAAATATGATGTGATGATGTGATAATAATAATGATAATAATAATAATAATAATAATAATAATAATAATAATAATAATAATAATAATAATAATAACAATAATAATAATAATAATAATAATGATAATAATAATGATAATGATAATAATAATCTCATCTGAAAGCCGTTGGGTCTCGCTGAGTGTTGATTTGCCTCACTACCTTCCCTCCTCCTCCCCCTTCCCTCCCTGACCCACTATATACATGTTATTCCCCGCACAACCCTAACACCTTTCTTATTCACTCACTGTTCTTAAAGATTTTTTATTCATTTACCTAATTTCAGTGTAAAACAAATCTTATTAAAATTACCAAATCACCTGTTTTTAATCATCACACGAGCCTGTCACAGTATTCTGAACTAAACATGCCACATCATCTGACACAGTGATTTCATTCTCTTACACTTACATCACATACATTACACTCACTTACAAAACCAAGAACCCTAACAACACATCCACAACGATCACTAACAAACACTTACACACAACAATAGTTTTCCCTCGCCGCTGTCCAGTAATACTAACACCACACTAACAACAACACAAACATACATAGCAAACATACCTTCCTGCTGCTGGTGCTATGTGGTGATACGGGCGCCATGGTCCACCCTGGTACCTACTGCCCCAAATATCCCAGCCAGCTTTGTAGTAAGGGTGTCAGGTGGGGGTAAAGGGCCATCCAGTGTGATTCGTGACGCGACAGGAACACACTCCCCAACACATTTTAGACTGCAAAACAATAGACTCATTCACGAAACAAATTCACACACACCTGTCACCACAACACCCTTACACTAACAATTACACTTGATTCACTCCCTTCCCTGCTCACCCGGTGTTACCCTCCCCCACCCCCTTCCCACCGGTACCTCTATATATGTATGTGTTATATGCAACAAAACTGGTGTCTTGTGCATCATTAAACAGAACCAGAGGAGGAGGAGGAGGAGGACGACGAAGAGGAGGAGGAGGAGGAGGAGGAGGAGGAGGAGGAGGAGGAGGAGGAGGAGGAGGAGGAGGAGGAGGAGGAGAGGAGGCTGAAGAGGGTTTGTTTCCTTGTGGCCCAAACTTCTCCTGTTGAGGAAGTTGTTAATTGGCGTTTTGGAAAGGTACACAAATCGTGAGCCAGGTGCTGTGGGGGCTCGGGACAGCTTCACACAGGAAACAGCTGCGTATGCATTCATGTTTTTTTTTTTTATCATATTATCATTAAATGTTGGAAAATGTATGCTGCTTCAAAGCTTAATTGAGTTGTGATCACGTGGCTTTACAACTTATCAAAACGGAAAACTAACATCAAAGTTTTCATTTTATGGTTATATTTAATTTTCTATTTTATTTAAAACTCTATGACAATTATGAGTGACATTTATGTTTACGTTTGAAGTCCTATGTATGTGTTTTATATAGCAAACTTGTGTGTTGCATGTACTCAAACTAGTTAACTTCATTCCTCACTCACCTGTAGGACATTAATTAAATATACCTTGGTGGGGGCGACACGTGCAACACATCTTCACCTTCACTGCACGTACAGAAAAAGGCCAAGAATTCACAATGGCTCGCTGGGTTTTACTATTTCTTCCTCCCTCCCTGCAGCACCCTTTTTCCACCTTTATTTTCGAGGCTTCCATGTCTTAGTGAATTTATTGTCGCAAGTATTGTTATTTTACATCGAGGGGACTGGCCATGTTTCGGGAATTTTCAAGTTTACTTTTTTTCGTCATTGAAAATATAAAGTTATTAAATAATTACCTTCGTACATCATTCTCTCTCTCTCTCTCTCTCTCTCTCTCTCTCTCTCTCTCTCTCTCTCTCTCTCTCTCTCTCTCTCTCTCTCTCTCTCTCTCTCTCTCTCTCTCTTTCTCATGTCCCATTCTCCTTCACAAATATATTTCCTTACCTAATGACTTTCCGATATTTTCCATTCCATTTTTTCCTCCATCCTGGTAAGCTTTTAGAAATTATATTCCCCAATAAATTTAAGTTTTCGAGAGATAGTAAAAAAGAAAAAAAAATACTACATTGAAAAATAAATAATGAAGAAAGTATGAAATAATGAAAAAAAAACATTAACTTTCTTTTTGGAATTTCATTTTATTATAAAATTACTTTTCATTCATTTGTTTATTTCAAATTTAATTCCAAAATAGTGCAGGGCAAAATGTTATCACCTTTTCCTTTTTGTTGTACCTTTCAATGTAACTGTAGATATATATTTTGTAGTCTGTTTTTTTGTTTTAATATAAATAGCTTTCAACATTACTAGCTGAAAGCTTGTAATGTTGAAAGGTATTTACACTAACACACGCACACAAAAATACAAAACAGTAAAAAATTATAACAATTTTGAGTTTCGTAATATTATTGAAACTCATTTGCAGTAATTTCGTTCAAAACAAATCTAGGCTCTGAGCTAGATAAGTATTTTTTTCTGATTCTAACATTAAAAACACTTAAATAATACATAATCCGATATGAATAACACCGATAACAATGAAAATAACACCCTACTGATATGGGTCTTTTCTAGACATCCCGATAAATCCCGCGTCCGATAACACCGATAACAAAAACACTGATACCAAAAGAGATAGATCACAGCTAATATAACACCTTTACAAAAACCTCGTTAGACGGACGCCGATAACATGTACCGATATCATCACTACCACTGATAACAGGTACCCCCGATAACACCTCACTGCCGATAAAAGATGTCCGATAAGAACTCGGCTCACCTGACATCATCCTGGTCACTAACACAGTGCACAGAACCCTTGCTGATAAAACCTTCAATAACACCTTTTCCGATAACTGGGTCATTTGCCGATATCGACCGACGCATTCCTAGTACGTCTCTCTCTCTCTCTCTCTCTCTCTCTCTCTCTCTCTCTCTCTCTCTCTCTCTCTCTCTCTCTCTCTCTCTCTCAAACACATGATTGAAATACTCTCTCTGCGTATCAATAACTTTTTAAGAGATTTTTGCTACATTGTTTGTTTGATAATTATGTTCATCGCATTATTTTGACTTTTCATCTTAAAACAACAAAACAAAAACTAAAAAACAAATAGAATGAATAAAAAGTCAACATATTTCATTGATACAAAAAAAGAAGAAGAGATCAATGGACAATTTTTATATCCCCGTGAAGTAGCTATTTACATGATTAAATAACGCAGCAAAACATAGGCAACAAAAATGAGGAAAGAGAAAAAGAAAAGCAACAGAGAGCGAGAGAGAATGAAAAAAAAGAAAGCGCGGGTGAAAAAAAAAAAAATTCATAAGATTCAAAGCCTTATAAGCCAATTCTTGAGGTGCAGACGAAAAGTAGGAGGAGGTGAAGATGAGGAGAAGGAAGAGAAAGAGGAGGAGGAGGAGGAAGAAGAGGAGGTAGAGGAGGTAGAGGAGGAAGAGGAAGAAGAGGAAGAGGACGAGGAGAAGGTTTCAGACTCTATAAATATTGCATCGTATCCCCTTAGCATGCCGTCCGTCCTGAAAAGGCTCAAAATAAATATATAAATCACGAAGAATCACTCGCATCGATTCAAGGAAGGCAGATCGAGAGACGCTCTGCCCACCTCCACTGAAATTGAATAGCATTTCTACACGTGGATACAGAGGGAGGAGGGAGAAGGAGGAGGAGGAGGAGGAGGAGGAGGAGGAGGAGGAGGAGGAGGAGGAGGAGGAGGAGGAGGAGGAAGATAGGAAGAGATGAAAGCCCAGGGAGAAGAAAAACATGCAGGTAAAAGACGAGGAGAAGAGAGGGAAGGAAAAATTTAGATAGAGAAAGAGGAAAAGGAGAAAGGGAGTGTTAAGAAAGATATGTACAGAAAAGGCAACGAAATATGAGAATGGATGAAGGGAAGGGAAGGGAAGGGAAGGGAAGGGAGAGATGGATGTAAAATGAAGGAGAACGAAGGAGAAAGTGATGATAAAGAAAATAGGAGATAAGAAAAAACATCCATGCATCGAGTAAGAAGGCAGAGTTAAAAAAAAATGCAGAGATGAAGTAAAAAAACATTGATGCTCTAATATAAGATACGAAAAAAGAAGAGACAAAGCAGTAAGAACGAAGATAAAAAGGACGAGAAGAGGAAGAATAGCTGAGAAGTCAAGGTGAGAGGAATAATTGAAGGAACACCTGAGAGGAATAGAAAAGTAGAGAGGAGAGGGGAAAGAAAGAGAGTATAGGTGAGGTAACAACTGAACTGGCTTTGTGTCAGACGAAAATAAAGGAAAAAAAAAGAAATTGACAAAAAGAGGAAATCTGGTTATTATTTTTTTCTGTATAATTTCTCACAAAGTGGTACTAAAACAACATTTAAACACCACTTATAAAAAAAAACTTAATAGGTGGTAACGATTAAATTACTAAATATTTCAATACTTTTCATTTTATTTTTCCTCATCAAACGTGACCTTGGGGAAAATAATTATATACATGACCTTTTCACTGATCATTTTATTTATTTATTTATTTATTTATTTTTTATAATTGATGTTTGTAATTGAATTTGGAGGCAAAATGTTTTCATGCCAAGTTAGTGGGAATTTATGGGTTGCCTTTCTGTCTTATCGATTTCAAGGCCACGATAATTGATATGATTCATGTGATGTTTTCTGGGTAAATCCTTGAAATTAATCATGTTTTCAGCTGCTGTTTCATGTTTCTACTTCAGCCTCTCTCTCATTAGTCTTGGGTAGCGTCCTGTTTGTCTGTTTGTTTGTTTGTTTGTTTCTCTCTCTCTCTCTCTCTCTCTCTCTCTCTCTCTCTCTCTCTCTCTCTCTCTCTCTCTCTCTCTCTCTCTCTCTCTCTCTCTCTCTCTAACATACAACCGCTGCACACAATCTCTTAATTCCCATTTTCTTCCACACACACATTATGCAAACCTTTACTACACATCCCCTTCATCCTACATATGTATAATCTCACCTCCTCCTCCTCCTCCTCCTCCTCCTCCTCCTCCTCCTCCTCCTCCTCCTCCTCCTCCTCCTCCTCCTCCTCCTCCTCTTCTCTTCCTCTTCCGCCTCCTTTCTCACCTGTAATTTTTCCTCCCAAAATAAATAACACATTGTATTAAATTCGTTTACAAGAAGGATTATAAGGAATAAGAAAAGAAAGAAGAAGAAGAGACGGAGGAGGAGAAAGAGGAGGAGGAGGAGGAGGAGGAGGAGGAAGAGGAGGAGGAGGAGGAGGAGGAGGAGGAGGAGGAGGAGGAGGAGGAGGAGGAAGGAAATCGGGGTCTCTAGTATGACTGATGTTTGTTTGGTGAAATTTCATATGTTGACACGAGAGGAAAGGCAAGAACGTGACGCATGTGTATGGGGGGTGAAGGGGGTGAGGGGAGGATGGAGGGAAGAGGAGGGAGGAGAAGGGAGGAAAGTGATCTGTGTTTGAGGGAGGAAAGGGAGGTAAATACGATGGAGGAAAAATGGGAGTAAATATAAGTTGTAATGGAGAATTATGAGAAAGAAAAAAAAAGAGAGAGAGAGAGAGAGAGAGAGAGAGAGAGAGAGAGAGAGAGAGAGAGAGAGAGAGAGAGAGAGAGAGAGAGAGAGAGAGAGAGAGAGAGAGAGAGAGAGAGAGAGAGAGAGAGAGAGAGAGAGAGATAGAGAGATATACTGACTCTCGACCTATACCATCCAATTCTTTATTCAATGCCAATACAGTGTTAAAAAAGGTAACATTCTATAATTTTTTGTGCTACAGATTCCGTAACTCAACACTCTTCCTCCTTTTTATCATTCTTTCCCTTCTCCTCACCTTTATTTCCTCCTTTCCTTCGCGCGCTTTCTTTCCCTGGAGCTGAGTGTCGATAGAGGTGATTTTGCCTCGTTATGTCTATGGCCGGTGAAGCTTTAAGGTGTTTCAAAGGTGAGCTTCTGAAGGTAACTCACTTAGGCTTCGGGTTCTTTCCCTTTTTTTTTATTGTACTTTAAGATTTTATTTCCCCTCTAGCCTAAGTATTATTTTTCCTTGATTTAGATATTGTTTTCCCTCACCTTGGGTATTATTTTCCCTAAAACTTGGGTCATATTTCCCCTTCAATTTGTATGTTATTTTCCCTTTAATTTTGGTTCCTTCAAGTTAAGTCTTAGTTTCCTTTCAAATTACGTCTTATTTCCCTTTATCTTTGGTCTTATTTTCCCTCCAATCTACGTCTTAGTTTCTCTTCAACTTAGATCTCAATTCGCCTTCAACAAACGTCTTATTTTCCCTTCAAATACATCTTATTTTCCCTTTAACTTACGTCTTATTATCCCTTCCGCTTTGGTCTTATTTTCCCTTAAACTTTAATCTTATTTTCCCTTCAATTATCTACTGTGTTCAGAGTTAATTTGTGTTTTTCTTTATGTTGTGTTATAAGTTACTTGTGTTTGCTTTCTCGGACTAACAACGTAATTTTCATTTCAGTTTGTCTCCTTTCTCGTTTCTTCAGTTTTTTCTTCGTCTTCTTGTTTATTTTTCTTGTTTACCTACTTTGCTCTCCCTGCTTAAGTATGTGTGAAAAGTATTGACCTGTCTCCTCGCCTCCTCCTCCTCCTCCTCCTCCTCCTCTTACACTTCCTCTTCCTCCTCTTCCTCCTCTTTCTCTTCTTCTATTCTATCTCTCTCTTTCTCTTTCCTTTGCTTTATTATGTTTTGTCTTGAATGTTCTCGTCTTCTATTTAGATTTTTTAAAATGAAGAATGACGAGGAAGACGAACATTGAAATAAAATAAAGAGAGAAGAAAAAAGAGTTAGAGAAAAAGTGACGTGCCAGAAAGAAAGAAAGAAGAAAGAAAAAGAAAAAGAAAGAAAAGAGAGAGAGAGAAAAAAAAAAAGAGGAGAGAAAGATGGAAAGAAGAAGAACGAGTAACTATAGTATGAAAAAGAAGGTGATGAAGAAACGTTAGAGTCTCAGAAGTGGCAGGTAGGAAATGAAGGAGGAAAAGGAGAAAATTTAAGCGGAAGAGAAGAAATGGGAGCGAGTGAAGGAGAATTGTCAATGTCGGTTTGCCTGAAAGGGTGAAGAGATGATTTGTGGAAAGGAAAGAAAAAAACTGGAAAGGAAGAGAAGAGGAAACGAAGGGAAATACGAGGGAGGGAGGGAGAGAGAGAGAGAGAGAGAGGGATCCGTCCAGGTGTGTGCTACCTTACCTGTGCGTGACATGACTAATTAAAAGGCTATTTAGGAACCCAGGAAATATTTGTGGCTATACAGAAATTCCTAATTACCTTCTTAACACAACTTTCCCACCTAGTTATTTCACACACACACACACACACACACACACACACACACACACACACACACACACACACACACACACACACACACACACACACACACACACACACACACACACACACACACTGCTTCTTTGCCACCTCGTCACGCCCGACAGACCACCAACAAAAGCCTCCACTTGGACACCAGAGTCGTTCATTTTAGGACATACACACGAGTCTTGTCTACATCCTCGTCAGTGTCTCCCGCAGTTATCTCCGCCTCACCCATGACCGCCCCGTTAAGCATTCACTGGCGGATATAATGAATAACGAGTAGCGTTGAATGAAGCTACACAAAGCGGTAATCCTGTCTCGTTTCCGTTGGTGTGTTTGTGTTTTGTTTGTAGATGCTGGTAGTGATGTGAAATCTTAATGGTTTAGTGTGTGTTATGTGTGTTTGTTTTGTGTTTGTGTGTGTATGTGTTTATCAAAGAGAGATGGAATGTTACACAACCAACCGACTAGCCAACCACACACCTACACACCCACACGCATACCCACACACGCCCACACAAACACCCACGTCTTTTCATCACCTCTAAACATATGCAAATTCTTGGATCTACTGAAGACATAAACTTCTCTCGATATTTTACAGCTCCCATTTATCATCATCCATTCTGCTCCTGTCATTCGTCACTTGAACCGGTAATTATGCTCTCTCTTTCTATCTATCTATCTCTCTTTCTCTCCCGTGTGTGGGAGCAAAATAATCTCATCAACATTACCATGAATGAAATGCCATAACTGAGTGTGTGTGTGTGTGTGTGTGTGTGTGTGTGTGTGTGTGTGTGTGTGTGTGTGTGTGTGTGTGTGTGTGTGTGTGTGTGTGTGTGTGTGTGTTTGGAATGATGTGTGTGTGTTACTTTAATCACAAACAAGACTTATTTATACACATAAGCAACACAAACACAAGAGGAAAATATACCTCTGCTAGACCATATTTTTTCACCCTTTTCTACCTTATTCATTTTTCAACCTCGGGACTGAAAACAACTTATTTATGCATCTGTAGCGAGACAACGAAGCTACCTATTGAACTGGCGCTCCAATGAACCCACTGGAAGTCACTGGAAGGGAAAACATTGCTACCAAAAGAATTCGAGGAACATTTGCAAATCCGTCCTTTTTTCTCTGTCAACCGGAATCACTCAATAAAGTTTTTAGATGTTAAGTTCATATTGCGTTTAATGAATGCTGCTAAAAAGTAGTGATTTCCGGTTTGAATCAGAAAATATGTAGTACAATAGTGATAATAATAATAAAAGTATACAACAATAATAGTAATAATGACTATATAAATTAACAATAGTTTCAACCTTTTTCTTCATTAACACTTGGCCACTTTAATACTTTTCTCTTCCCCAGACTATTTTTTCTTTATTTTCTTCTT
>JAPQNM010000024.1:1769850-1774850 GCA_029783475.1 Metacarcinus magister
TTGGCGTCGCCCTGGGCCCTCCACCAGCTGTTATGAGGCAGGAAAACGGGAAAACAAACCGACTGACGAGGAGTGACTCTCATGCTAATTATGAAGACTCCATTTAAGCCTCGCTGGAGGTTTAAAAAAAGAAAAGAAAAAAAAAATTCAGCACAAGCTTGAGGAAAAAAATGCAGGAAGATCAAAGGAAAGTGGATGCATTACTTGTGTCCATGAACGAAACTGCAAAAAACAAGTAAAATGAGTAAAATGCAAACAACTCAAGCAAAGGTAGAACATCAAAGAAAACTGAGAAAAAACACTCCAGGATCTTGGTTGGTATATTCTGAGTTGTGTGTTGGACAGGTGTCATAGGTGTTACTCGGCATTTCCAGGTGAACACTTTGACAGGTGCATCATCAGGTAAAGCTTCCTCCATTAAGTCATGTTTCCAATTCGTATCTGTGATGTTTATATATTTTATCTTTTACATTATTGTTTTTTTTCACATTCATTTAATTTATGTTAATAGTTGCATGTTTCTTAATTTCTATTTCATTATTTTATTCTTTATGTTGCACTTTTGTGTCTCTGTATATATATTTTTTTCATTAAACATTGTGTCACATATGTAAAGATTAATCAAATTATGATTTCATATACATTCGTATTATTCTTCATACACGTATACTTATTTATTTCAATTTATTTATGTCTCTTTAAAACTAAGATGCAATACATACGTAGACAACATAATGAAAATGTTACTGCAATGCCTTACAATAATAAATAATAGCAAAACTTTATCTGTAAACGATCAGATAACAGGCCGGAAAGTCAATATTCTTGGAGCTAAAGTTTGCAAAAGATACTACGAGTGTAGGAGGAACTTAAAACTTTTAATGACTCTCTGGATTAACTTTCATTCAGTTGTGGTATCGAGTGAGTAGAAAGGAAGGGAGGGAGGAAGAAAGGAAGAAAGGAAAAAGGGAGGGAAGGAAAGAGGGAGGGAGGGAGTTTTAGGAGGAAGGGAAGGAGGAAGGGAGACAGAGAAGGGGAGGTAAAGTTAATTGGAAGCTAAAATATGTATATACGAATAGAGGAAGAAGATGGAAGGTGGAATTGGTGATGCAGGGAAAGCGAAGCAGGATCCCATACACACAGGAAAGGAAAACAAAGCGGAGGAAATTAGAGAATGAGTTGTTAATAATTCTTCAACCATAATGAGACTTAATGAGAGAGAAAATGAACGTGGAAGAAGTTACAGTAATCAATAAATTAACTATACATGAGGAGGTGAAATGTAAAGTTATTGGAAATCTGTTATTATGTGAAAAGGATTCATATATGTCACGTAATTCAAGTGTACTAGGATGGCTGCATGCAACTAAACTTTATCAAGGGTTCAGAGGTAAGGGTCAACACAGGGCTTCGAGACACTGAACCCTTACCGAAACAATTACTCCCTTTCCTCCCCCTACCACTCTCCTCCACCTGCCAGGATGTGTGAGGTGGTGTGCTTAATGAGATGTTTAAACTATTATGAGAGAGAGAGAGAGAGAGAGAGAGAGAGAGAGAGAGAGAGAGAGAGAGAGAGAGAGAGAGAGGGAGGGAGGGAGGGAGGGAGGGAGAGAGGGAGAGGGAGAGAGGAGAGAGAGAGAGAGAGAGAGAGAGAGAGAGAGAGAGAGAGAGAGAGAGAGGAGAGAGAGAGAGAGAGAGAGAGAGAGAGAGAGAGAGAGAGAGAGAGAGAGAGAGAGAGAGAGAGAGAGAGAGAGAGAGAGAGAGAGAGAGAGAGAGAGAGATGAAATAAGATATAATCCCGCAAGCAATTCCTAGCAAGTAATGTATATCCTGGTGGAAGAAAATATACATGAAACGAGGGAGGAAATACAACGAAAAACACGTAGAGAAAATTCCTCAGACATCTGTTAAATCAAAACTTGAGAGAAAAAAAAATAATAAACTGACAAAAATCTAATGTAAAACTCATGATAAAATAAACTAAAAAAACAAAAAAACAAAAAAAACAAGCACAAGCAATTCAAAACCACATACTAAAGATAAAACAAAAATATATCAAAAACATAGAAATAAGAACATGCACTACTAAAATCATACCTAAACCTGAAGGAAGAAAACAAGAAAGGAAATCTCTCGAGACAACACAAGGAAAATAAGGAAAACAATATCACTGCCACAAGCAACTGGGACAACGAGCTCAGTAATCCTTCGCAGCCAACATCCAACTAATTCATAACACCAGAATTACACATTTCAAGGACATGGGGCCACTTAGGCGGGTCAAGTGGTCCTTTTAATGAATCTTGGGGGCATAGGGACCACCAGGGGACAACGGGACCCAAATTGGACGTTAGGGACAGACGCTGGAGAAGAGCTAATGACCTTGAGTTTGATCACCCCCAAGAGAGAGGGAAAGGGGAGGAGAGGGAGAGAATGGGAAAGTTAAACGGGGAGGAGGGAAGCAGAATGGACAGCTTAGGAGGGCGTGTAAGGGAGGAGAGGAGAATAGAAATGGGTATGAGAAGAGGAAAGATGATAACAAGGGAAAATGAAAATAAGAAGAAATAAGGAGAGAGGAAATGAGGAATGAAATTGAAGAGAGAAGGGAAGATAAGAAGGAAGGTCATGGAATTAGATAAGAGAAAGTAGATTTTGAATGCAAGGGAATACTGGAGAATGTAAGGGAAAAAACGAAGAGAAGGGGAGAGGAGATGCAGAAGAAGGTGCTGAAAGGATATACTGAAGAACTTATATAATTCATTTGTGATATGAACACACACACACACACACACACACACACACAGACACAGACACAGACACAGACACAGACACAGACACACACACACACACACACACACACACACACACACACACATGCAAACACAAACACACACACACACACGCACAATGAAAACAAAATATGCATATAAAAAAAACATGAAACGCCTCAGTTAACGCGACTAAAATCAGAACATCCAAATATTTTTCATTGCATAAAAATAACGGAAAAGTTAGTCATTAGCAGTTCATTAAAAAAAAATAATAATTGAGATGTTACTGATCCAAACATGAAAGTTGAATTTTTTTTTTTCTATCTGAGTGAATAGAAGCGAAATTTTGATGCTACTTGACATAAAAGGAGGATTTTGAGCAATGTCATAATCACAAATATTTCCTTTATTGAGACTTTTTCCTCTTGCATTATCTTCACTTTCTTTGTAATTGTGTTGTATAGATAATATAATTTAACATATATTTCTGTCTACACTAGATTTCGTATTAACATTTTACGTCATTCTCTCTCTCTCTCTCTCTCTCTCTCTCTCTCTCTCTCTCTCTCTCTCTCTCTCTCTCTCTCCTCTCTCTCTCTCTCTCTCTCTCCATGAGCCGTCTCCTAAAAGCAATGCAATTCCTCTTCGTACACACTGCCACCACCACCACCTTTCTTTTCATACCCTTCCCTGCGCCGCCTAACCTTCCTTCCACGTACTCGCAAACCGTTTCTTTCCCACGTAAAGCACAAACCACCACGCCTAGTCCTCGGTAACCACGCCCATTACATCATCAACCACGCCCACTCTTCATCACACGCCCAAGCCCCGCCCCGAAACGACCTGATCCCCGCCTTCCTTCACACAAACATTGCCCACCTGACTCTCCCTCCCTCTCCTTTTGGCCACGCCCATGATTCCACGCCACGCCCACCTGCTCTCTCTACAAGCAGGTAAACAAACACACCCTGATGACGGCCTGGCAAGGGAGCGTAAAGATGAAGCGAGGTGATCAGTGGGTCCATTAAATCCATTATTAAAGTGCCATAAACACGGTATATAGGCCTTGCTAGTGCTTCTGTGAGCTGCTTTACGTACGGGAGGAAGAGAAGGAGAAGAAGGAGGTGATGCAAGGGATGGAAGGAGAGGAAAGGGTAAGGAAGGGTAGTAAAGGTGAGGTTCAGTATGTGTGTTTACTCCATCCCTTAATGAAGTAGAAAATTACTCATACTCATCGTAATACTAATACTAAAAGAATGCGAAATAATGAAAAACTAACACACTTATTTCTCAGAGACTTAAACAAAATTAAAGAAGAACTAACAAAATCCATTAAAAAGAAAATATATAGAAACTGAAAATGGTGCAAAAATGAAAATAAAGGAAAAAAAAATATTGAGGTCAGGTCCCCAGCCATCACTCATTAAAAATAAAGAAGGAAAATGCTAACCTGCCCAGCTGCTAACCCCTTCCCCTTACCCTCCCACTCCTCCCCCTTCCCCTCACGCCCTTAACGCCAGTGTAACCAACAGTTTGGAGTCAGTGCACATCCCGGCGCCCCTTTCAACGCGCCAGGCACTGCAGAACCCTAACGCCTGCACCAACGACCTCCCTTGAAAAAGAGAGAGAAATCAAGGGTAAAAAGAGCGGACGTCGGGCACAGGTACAGCTACAGAGGGACTTAAACGACAGTACGGGAGGCCATTGTAACTTTGCCCATAAACGCCTATATGGACTTTTAGAGCCGGACTGTCAGAGCCTCACCCCGACGCTCTATGGCTGGCATTATTCTCTGCTTGGACTCCACCTTTTTATATTTCCTTTTTATTATTATTACCTTTTTATTTTTTGGAAAGTTTTGGAAAATGGTGGAAAAGGTTCTGGTGAAAGGAGTGTGTGTGTGTGTGTGTGTGTGTGTGTGTGTGTGTGTGTGTGTGTGTGGTGTGTGTGTGTGTGTGTGTGTGTGTGTGTGTGTGTGTGTGTGTGGTGTGTGTGTGTGTGTGTGTGTGCAGGTATATTTTTTTGGAATTGTTTTTGTTATCATTATTGTTATTTATATTATTATTATTACTATTATTATTATTATATTATTATTATTATTATTATTATTATTATTATTATTATTATTATCATTAATATTATTATTATCATTATTATTATTACTAATATTTACACTATTTTGTAGAATTACGATATTCCATGAAACTATACTTAAACAATTAATTCACT
>JAPQNM010000024.1:1777350-1779850 GCA_029783475.1 Metacarcinus magister
ACGGCGAGGCAAGCAAAGCAAAAATTATAGAAAACAAAGAAAGGGCGCTTTTGTAGACACCAAACACACGATTTTCGACTTAGCTTGCATGTTTGTCTCCCATTAGTATCTTCCTACTCCGCCCCCTCTCCTCCTCCTCCTCCTCCTCTTCCTCTTCTTCTTCCTCCTCCTCCTCCTCCTCCTCCTCTCACCCTCTTCGACTCCTCCTTCGTCTCCTTTTCTGCTTTTCATGTGAGCATAATTTTCTCCTTCCTCCTTTGCTTTAGTTGCTTCGTTTTACTCGTTTAAAACTTACTTAAGGAAACTCTTGTTCGGTTATATTATTAACGGCGACGAATTGAGAGAGAGAGAGAGAGAGAGAGAGAGAGAGAGAGAGAGAGAGAGAGAGAGAGAGAGAGAGAGAGAGAGAGAGAGAGAGAGAGAGAGAGAGAGAGAGAGAGAGAGAGAGAGAGAGAGTACATCAGGCACAGTGACATTTAATTCAATATAAAGTCTATTAATTGACCCACAATGAAAAGTATTGCACATGTATGATTTAGTTTCCCCTAAATAAAATAAAATATATATATATGTCAAGGAAATATTCATACAACTATATATAAAAGGAAGACACACAACAACTGTATGATTTAGAAGTGGTCAGGAGGTAAGGTAAGTTTTTTAATGACCTTCACAGCTTGTACACTAATATATCTGAGAATAAACACCATGTTCAATGATTTACGAAAAGCAAAAAAATAATTACTTTACAAGAATAAGTGCGGACTCGATCTTTTAACCAGTTACTTAAGATTACAAATATAAGTGAAAATATACAACTTTCCAAAAATACATCCTGACTTATCATCAATATTACCATTATCATCTTTTTATTCATTTCTTTTCTATACGTATATTATTTATTTATCATCCTTTATCCTATTTTTTGTAAGATGATATATAGCGTGAAGGTCAAAGGGTCTTACTAACACAGCAGATAAAGGTTACTCTTCCCTCTCTACACTTGGTGTGTGTGTCTGTATCACTGAGTTGCGTAATGAAGATGTGATGAGCAGCAGCTGTTATTGTGTGGCTATCAAGAGAGAAATAAGGCACCTCTCTCTCTCTCTCTCTCTCTCTCTCTCTCTCTCTCTCTCTCTCTCTCTCTCTCTCTCTCTCTCTCTCTCTCTCTCTCTCTCTCTCTCTCTCTCTCTCTCTCTCTTTGATGAGCAATAACAAAATATAAAAGAAAGGGAACATCCTATAATACGATCCATAACAAGGTCACACACACACACACACACACACACACACACACACACACACACACACACACACACACACACACACACACACACACACACACATACACACATTTCCTGTTATGCCCCTTACTCCTTCCTCTAACGTCTTTTTATCTCCCTTGATGCAACAGTTCTCCCTCCAGTTAATACGGATACAAATACAATAAAAAAACACGCTAAGAGGCCTGATTGTCGCTTAGGCTGAAGTTCCCTTTCCTGTAGGTTGTGCTGAGAGACATCTGTTGACACGTGAGACCGGTAGTGTTGATTCAGAATATTCTCTTTCCTGTGTAAATATTGAACAGGAATTAGTTGGGTTGCTGCGACCTCAGACGCGGACACACGAGAGGAAGGTTAGACGGATAAAACACGGGATGGAAACTTGGCTCTTGGTGGAAATGTTTTAAAGGATAAGATGAATATAAAATGATGCTAATGTGTGTGTGTGTGTGTGTGTGAGTGAGAGTGAGAGTGAGAGTGAGAGTGAGAGAGAGAGAGAGAGAGAGAGAGAGAGAGAGAGAGAGAGAGAGAGAAGAGAGAGAGAGAGAGAGAGAGAGAGAGAGAGATCCCAGGTGTTTGGTGGTTAATATGCTCATGAACTTTAATCAACAGTTCTTAATGTCATGTGTAAACGGACGGATGGATGGATGGAGACAAGGAGAGGAAACAGAAAAGAGAAAGAATGTAAATAAGATTATGTGAACAAAGAAAAAAGATACGAAGTAACTCTTGATTGTAATGAACTCAATGAAAGAGACAAATCCAACGATATAAAGCAGTGAAGATTTGAAGAAAAAAAGAAACTAAAAAAGAAATCAGTAACTTTTTATTTTTTTATTTTTTTTAGGAGCAACATTTTTTTTCCATAAATAAATTGTTTAAACCTTAGGACAGTTTCCTTTCCAAAAAAATAATTAAAATAAAGAACAATATAATCAAAACATAACTCAGCCATCGATCAACCTTTTACGTTTTTTTTCTAATAATTTACGTGAAAATAACTAAATCATGTTATTATTTCACGTCACATACTTTCTTCACCGATGAATATAACAAAAAAAAAGACCAAACAACAAGAATTCAATTTCCATCAAGAAGATTCGAGAAAGAAGGTTCAATATGGTGTTTTGTTTCACTCTGGGAGGTTCGAAGCTGCCTTGACGAGGGAAACGATCAAGGAAGTTTTGAAAGACCCAATTTTCCCCTCCTCGCTTTGC
>JAPQNM010000024.1:1784850-1797701 GCA_029783475.1 Metacarcinus magister
ACACAACGCACACACACACACACACACACACACACACACCACACACACACACACACACACACGCTGCCAATACGTGTTTCCCAGTACGGTGCCAAACAGCATGTCTAACGCGGTACATCATAATGAAAAAAACACTATATATACCAGCTCTACTACATTGTCATATATTTAGTTCACTTCACATGTGCCATTCTATCTTGTCCTGTACCACTAACATGTATACATCATGTACTGTAGATATGTGAGTTTTAATTAATTAGTACCATACTACATTATGAGAAAGCAATCTCTTCTCTCTCTTCTCATACATCTCTCGCTCTCCCTCCTCGTCTCCTCATCTCATCACCTCGATCTCTCGCTCGTCTCACTCTCCTACTCCCTCTCTCTCTCTCTCGACCTGCGCCTCTTCTATCTCTCTCTCTGCTCTCTCTCATCCTCTCTCGACTCTCTCTATCGCTCTCTCTCTCTCTCTCTCAGTCTCCTCTCTTCTCTCTCTCTCACTCTCTCTCATCTCCTCTCTCTCACGTCAGCAGGGACGATGACACTATGCTGTTGCCTCTATCACTGTTTTTTTGGTGACATCAGGAACCTATAATGAGTTGTGTTTGACAGCTTCCCGGTGATCAAGATGAACAAATGGCCCATTCCTGTCTAAGGGTCAAGGTTAAGTGGAAGCAGGTCAGTCTATAGCAATGTTCCATTACTGATGGCCTGCGTCATGTATCATAGGCCTGTGTGTGTGATGAGGGGTGGTAGGTCAGGTCAGGTCAGGTGAAGGGCGTGTCACATCCTGTTAACGTCCTTCCACGTGCAGTGCAACACCAGAAAGTGTCATCGAACCCGTTATTTAACACAAGTATTTTGTTTCAACGCTGAATAAAATGGGAGAGGAAAAATGAGTTTGACATTCGCTGACCCTGCGCTCACATTAAAAGGTTACAGAGAAGGGATAACTCCAATATATTTGTTGAGCACTGAACAGCACACTCACTTCAATTAAAATGATCACAAAATATGTAACTTATATATTCATTGTCTTTTAATTAATGGTGAGTTTAATATCGTGAAACATCATTATAATTATCATGCAGACTAAGGATGTTTACAATGTCATGATCTTTATACATATTATTTATAATGTGTGTTCTTATAATGAGCAGCTAATAAAACGTAGAAAATCGTGCATATACATCATTCATACCAGAAAGTTTTGGCAGAAATGTAGAAAAAAATGTATAGACAAAACGAAAGAAAAACTTGTGTTTGCATATGAAGGTTAGAGCAAAGTTGGAAAGTGAAAAGTGAAATGAAAGGCAAATTACTGCGAACAATAACATTTCACACACAAAGTATTGAGGTATTTTTAGACAGTGTTCCTGCTCATAATCTAGGCAGCTATTTCTTTTTTATATGTTTTGGCTAAAAGGAGACAATTCCTTTTAATATTGACTGTTCCTAAAGCGATATATTGCGTGCTTTAAACATGCAGGATTGGTGATATTTTTTTTCTTCTTTAACAAGGAGAAGACCGATCTTCTCTTTTGTCACTAGCTCTCCTCGCTGTGTCTCTCTCTCTCTCTCTCTCTCTCTCTCTCTCACTCTCTGGCCTCTCTCTCTATACTCTCTCTCATCACACTCTCTCGCTCTCTCTCTTTCATCTATTCCGTCTCCAGTGTTTACGAGTGACTTGGCTTGTTGCTGATTTTGTCTTGATCAGCTATACGCAAGCGCTTTTTTACATGTTTATTTTTTTACTTGCATTCTTTTGTACTCATGTCTCACTTCACTCATGATCTTTCTCGTGCGTGGTCATTCACTATCATCACTTCATTCATCCTATCTCTCAGTTATCGTGATCGTGTTTTGTGTGATGATATATTTTTAAAAACGATATACGTGTATGTGATGTGTGTGTGTTTATCTTCATTCCAGTTAAATTTTCCGCTTAGTTTCCCTCTCAATAAAGTGCGATTTAAGGCCGTACTAAGAGTCTTTCATCACAGTCCTACAGATCTTTATGCCCTTTTCTATCTCTCGGTTTTAGTCCAAGAGGAGGCAGCTTCCTATAAAAATGCTTTAAAAAATAAGCCACTTGATAGAAGCTGATTATATCCGATTCCCCGATTTCATTAAATACTCTTCTTTTAGCCTTAACTTTGAGAAAAACAATAGTTAAACGACCAACATACTATTTAAAAGTATTTTTTTAACCTTCCTTTTGTGGCATGTTTCACATTTGACCTCATTACTATTATTTTATCTCTCGTCTCTTCGTCTCTCACTCTCTCTCTATTCTCTCTCTCGTCTCTCTCTCGTTTCTCCTCCTCTCTCCTAGATTCTCATCTCTCTCGCCTCCACTCTCTCTCTCATCTCGCTTCGCTCTCTCTCTCCTTAGGCGACTCTCCGCTCTCCCTCTCTCTCTCCACTCTCTCGTCTCACTCGTCAACGCTCTCTCCTCTCTCTCTCACTCGCCTCTCTCTCCCACACTCCGCCTCCCCTTCCATCTCTCTCTCCTCTTTCTCCCTCACCTCTCTCTCCGCTCCTCTCTCTCTCGCTCCCTCCACTCTTCCCCCCCTCCCCTCATTCCCCCATCTCCCTTCTCTCCTCTCCTCTCCCTCTCCTCTCGCTGCCTCCCTCTCCTTCCCCTCTCTCTCTCTCCTCGGTTTTGTTTTTTGTTGTTGTTTTTTTTGTTTTGTCGTCTCGTCTCTCTTCTCTTCGTCTCTCGTCTTCTCTCTCTCGCCTCATGTCTCTCTCTGGTTGTTTTTCTGGAGTCGTCGTCTCTCTCTCTAGTCTATCTCGTCTGTCGCAGATTCGGGTTGCTCCCTGGTGCTCCGTCTTTGTCAATCTCGATTCTTCTCATCTCTCGTCGTTATTTCCGGGTCTCTCTTCATCTCTCTCTCTCCTCTCTCTCTCTCTGGTTGTGCAAAATGAAAAAAAAGAAATAAAGGGATTTTCATATTTTAATTTATTAATTATCTTTTTATTATATTTTTTATTACATACTGACTCATACTAGCATATTTCCCTGTGTAGGTATGTATGATTGTATGTATGTATGTGTGTCTTGTATACTTTCCCTCACTGTATACGGAGGACAGATGACGCACATACAGGCCGCAGTAGAGCATCATTGCATCATTAGTACACGCATAGACACTCCAGCATCACCATCACTCACACATGCTGCAGCTCACATCACCGAACTTCGACCACACCACGACCCGTGGGCACCACTCACTTTTTTGGGGACACCACCTGACCACCTACCGACTGACATGTCATGACAACACACCATTACTGTGTTTCAAACAAAACAGCCATCAGCTTTGTTTTGTCGTACAAAAAACTCCAACATCTTTTACGTATCAAATCATTGAATAATACATTCGACATATGACATAATATCTGCTCATTTTACATTAATTATGTGTGTGTTCATATCATCCTTTTTTGCTGTAACTATGTGATTAATGAAATATGGTCTGTACTAATCTTGGCAGAACCTCGTGATCATTGTTTATTATTGTGTATGGTTTCTGGTTATTAATGTGATTCGGTTGAGTTTGTGTCGCACTGCCCCAGCTCTCGACTCACGCGACCCAAAACAGAGAGAGAGCTGGGTTTGTGTTCCGCACTGTGTGCATTGTTTGAAATACTATGCTGTTTACATCACTCCTTTGACACAAGCGAACATGTGAGGAAACTAGTGTGTGTTGGAAACGTGGAACAAAACTATATTTTCTCGTCTCTCTCGTCGCCTTCTCTCTCTCTCTGCGTCTCTCACTCTCTCTCATCAGTCTCTCGATTACTACATCTCCATGCTACCTCTCTCTCCATCGCACGTCTCCCCGTCTCCTCTCAGTCCCTCTCTGCGCTTCGCCATCGCATCGCTCCCGATCGTCTCTCGCTCGTCGCTCGCTCGCTCGTCTTTTCGTGCTGTGTGTGTGTGTGTGTGTGTGTGTGTGTGTGTGTGTGTGTGTGTGTGTGTGTGTGTGTGTGTGTGTGTGGGTGTCCCTATGCGTGGGCTCGTATTTCTCTGCAAAGTGTATGCTCACCTGATCACGTGGACTCTCCCTTAACACAGGTGAGAGAAGCCATCCATTAGTGGTCTGTGATAAGCGGAGCTGCACGACGTATGAATTAACACTGAACTTGTTTAGAGCCAATACGGATGACGCTTCTCTTGTCTTTGTTTTTTATAGCAGCGACCTTCAGGCATCTACAAATAGGTAAGTGAAAAAACACTATCCCTGTTTCTTCTCCCTCGTAGGATGCACATAGAAAGCCTATACTCACATATAAGATAGTCCACTTCTTCACAAGGTTGTTCGAACTTTATGCTCTTACGGACTCGTTGGTCACACCCAAAATTTCTGCATCACTAACTTCTATAAATGATACATCCAGGACGTGTGTAATCAATACGCGCATTTCAGGAGGTGTAAAATCAGTACAGTGTGTAGTTCAGAGTTGGCTGCATAGTCCCAACACGCAGCAATGAGTACCCAGGTCACCATGAAGGGAGGACCGCGGAGAGGCTTCTGTACAAACCTACGGAATGATGGCTAAGAATTGGCCCAAACGACCTTAGAATTAGCAGACGGTTCCCTTTCAGTACGACAGATCAATGGCCTTGCAGACTCTTCTAGGCCCTAGGAGAGACTCAGTTGCCGGGAGTGGAATGGTGTAACTTAGGGACTATGGGACGCATCTTAGAAGGGTGGGCGATGAGGGTAAAGGAACCGCGGCAAGGAAACGAAGCTGCGTCAGGAGCGAGCTGTCAGGAGCATCACCAACTTCTTTCGCGCCACACTGACAGGACGTGACGCAGGGCCATTTTTGGGAGTCATTTAACTCCCTTTTTGAAAAACTTTTGTCACACGTCTCTCAATGCGTGGGTCCATGACACCTTCCCTTCCCCTCCTCCTTCTTCCTCCTCCTCCCCTCCTCCTCTTTGCTCCCCTCCCTCTTCTCCTCCTCCTCCTGTCCTTTCCTCAGTTTTAACCCCATTTTTTTTTATAATTTTCTTTTTTTTTTTCTTTTTTCTGGAAGGGGGAGGAAGGAAGGTTTTTGTTTCCTCTAGTTCGTCGTCACGTTCTGGAGTCACTCTGAGCTCTCTCTTCCTCTCTCTCTCTCTCCTCTCTTCTCTCTCTCCCCGGCCTCCCCTCGTCCCTGTCTCGTCTCTCCTGACGCTCTCGTCCAACTGTCTCTCCCCCTCTCTCGTCTCTAGTCTCCTCTCGGTCCTCTCTGTCTCTCTCTCTCCCTCTCCTTCCTCTCTTTTTCCTCCTCTCTCTCTCCTCCTCATCTCTCTCTCCACTCCCCTCTTCCTCTCTCTCCCTCTCATCGCCTTGGTTCTCTCCTCCTCTCTCTCTTCCTCGATCCCTCAATATTACTCGCTCTCCCTCCTTTTCCTTCCCTCTCCTCTCTCTGCAAAATCTCTCTCTCTCCTTCTGTCCGTGATCTCTCGGTTCTGACTCATACTTCTTCTGTCGCTACAGGGTCTCTCTCTCGTCTCTTCTCGTTCTAGCTCTCTCCTCTCTTTTCGGGGGCAAGACATTCACCAGGGCGTTGTATCTGCTGTGACGCTTACTCTAAATACTACTACTATTATTATTATTATCTATTATTACTATTATCATTTTACTATTATTATTATCATCATCATCATCCATCATTACTCTACAACCCCTACATTACCTGCCATAAAAAAATGTCTCGTCTGGTATGTCAGGTGTAATACTAGACTCACTACTATTAGTGTCAACTTTTAATACAAGTTCGCGCAAGAAGGGAAGGAAAAACCTCATAACCTTAGGCTCGTGTAACAACTTGAGGATATGTTACTTACTCTTGACGGATCGCCCCTTGGCCCCACCCTGGCCCCCGCCCCCCCCCATGAGACACCCCCCTTTAGGCTATTGCCCCCTAATCGCTATTTTTCCCCTCCCCAAGATATCTGCCTTCCCGTGTTACTGAAGGGGAGCAAGAGCGGTCCTTTTAATTTAATGAATAGACCCCTTATTGACTTGTTTCCTCCCCGCTCCAAACATCGCTCAGTGCCCCGCGCAACGGCACTGAACTGATAGTTTGGAAGAGGGTTTTTCTTCTTTCCCGCTCTCTCTCTCTCTCTCGTTCTCTCTCTTTCTCTCTCCTCTCTCGTTCTCTCTCTCTCTCTCTCTCTCGTCGCGTCATTTTGTTGTATATACATGCTATTGGTTTCCTATCTTTACAGGAAAACTAGCCTAATATCACACATACATTTTTCGGAAACACAATAACCTTGAGAACCAAATATATTATGAGACGACTTGTTATAAGCGACAAAATAATTAGGAGGCGAAACACCTAGTATAGAGCATAACTATAAGAAGATACCTAGAAATGAAAGGAAGCGGAGAGGAAGAGGAAGACTAATCACAAGACATTCACTAAGCAAAGCCAAAAAAGCTTCTCCTTGAACAGTAATAAATTTATTCTTTTACCAGGTCTTAATAGGTCATTAGTAATATGTTGCAGGGATAACCCAAGTAAAGCCTGAATTAACCATGTTATTGGTACTGCTAGTTGAAAAACCATGTTTATTGGTACTATTTCTCTAACTCTTAACTATGGGTAAACTTTACTCGACTTCTTCACAATCCTTCTACGCGTCTTCCACGGTTTTCGTACTAATCTCACTAGTCTACTCCACCCTACTACTACTAACTACTTACTCTCACTCCCTTCCCTCTTGTACCCACCTCTCCGCCTCTCTCCTCTGGCGAACCTCTCTCACCATCACACTCCTCACTCCACCCACCTCTTGTTAACCCTCTCTCACGGCACTCAACTCTCTCCACTTGCAACACCTCTCTCTCACGTACTCAAATCTATCCTCAGACACATTTCTCTCACCAGACTCCTCATCCTGCTTCTCACGTACCTCTCCCCTCTCTCACCGTCGGTACCTCTCCATCTCACAACTCTCTCTCCTTCACTTCCTCTCACTAGTCAGACGCTTCATCACTTCTCCCCCTCTTGTACCTCCTCACACTCATCATCGCGAGGTCTCCACTGCACTCCTATACTCTCCCCTCGTTGTACCTCTCTCACTCAACCACCCTTCACAGTTAACTAGTTAAAGATCCCGGTACTAACATATGAACTCAAAACCATAACACTTTTTGACAAACCCACACGCCGGTAACCGACACGGCCCTACCCTCGAATGATGCTTCCCTTTTTTCCCTTTGCCTCCACTTTACTTCCCCGGTTTTATGCTGTTTTCCCTTCCTCTGTACCCCCCCACACTCCGATGATGCTTCCACCCCCTTGCTAAGGGATTCCGAAACGAACGATGCTTGGGCTTTTTTTTCCTTCCCTGCTCACGCGGGCCGCTATCTCCGTACTCTCACTCCTCACAACTCCTTCTCAACTGATCCTTTTTTCCCTTTTATGCTCTGCTTCCCTTTTGCTTTATGGGTCTTTTTTCCCCTCCTCCCCTTTATTGATGCTTTTCCCTTGCTCACACAGTGATACTCCCTCTCATCACTAAGTCACTCACTCACTCACTCACTCACTCACTATGATCCTGGGATTCCTCTATCCTACACTATGTCTAGTCCCTACCGCCCCTTCTGTTCCTCATCGATCTTCCTAGTCCACCTTAAGAAGTGGAACAAGACACTTGGTCAGCAGCCTTATCTCATAAAGCTGTCGTGGTGCTCTGTCTCGACTCGTTCGCGCGAGCTCTCGCTTCGCGTCGTACTCTCGGACCTGATATACCGTCCTCTCTCGTCTCGCATAGATAGACTCAGCTATCATCATCAGCGCAAGTCTCCAGAGCAGAATATACCTAGTATCTGCCTCTCTTCGATCCCTCTCTCATAATCTTCCTCTCTCTCTTTCTCTCTCGCTCTTTCGATGTAGGTCGGCAAGTAAGCTGTGATATGAAATAAATAGAATAGTTTCTCCAAAAAGTGGAACATCCTACGTGAAAACCAGTGTAATTTGAAGCAACAACCTTTTATTCACCTCCAACTATATAACTGTTCTAGTTAAAGAGAGGACAACCGTTAACACACACGACCACACACAACACAAGACACACACACGACACACACAACAATCTAACATACCACACACACACACACACACACTAACACACACACACACACAGACATACTCACACCACACGCAGGTTATACTATACGTGGGAAGCTCAACATAATTTATCATGGTGCGTAATTTTCCTCCCCCAGGACAAGGAGGTAGACCGTACTGAACATCAAGAGTTCTGCAAAGCTCCTACAGCGTTCGCGTTTTGTAAGGTTTCCCCAGAACAACCGCAAGGTGTAACTGTAATCTGTTGTCAACGTTTTTACTTGAATTTACGTTCTATTATTGGTAACACTGTGCAGGAAATTAGTTTATCGAAGGGTTTATTTTCTCTTTCTCTCTCATCTCTCATCTCTCGTCTCAGCTCCTCTCAGGTCTCTCCCTCTCTCATCTCTCTCCTCTCTTCGTCTCTTCTCTCTCCCTCTCTCTCTCTCTCTCCTTCTCTCTCTCTCGTCTATCTCGTCTCTTCTTCCTCTTTTCTTGTCATTAGTGGATATTTGAGAGCTGTTGTTTTATGTAGATGATAGATTATATGTAAATAATAATAATAATATAATAGATAGATCGAGAAAAAAAAGAAAGACTAGAGATAAAAGAGAGTAGCGTACTTTCCTACACAATTCTTTCAACCCATTAAACCATCCAACTATCCGCCCCTTCACCTCAAACCTCGGCCCCCCTAAACCCAAGCTAGGCTATTATATCAAAACTGTTGCTTTATTCTCCTAACAAGAAACGTGGAAGTAAGAGATTACAAAAGAAGGAGATAATGAAAGGAATGGGGAAGATGAAGACAATGATGGGTAGAAGTATAAAGGAAGTGAAATACGGAAAAGAAATAGGAAACGGAAATGGAAGAAGTTCAATGGGGCCGAAAAAAAAATGTAACTATTGAAAATAATGAGGAATAAATTGAGGTTTAAGACATACGCAAAGAAAGGACAAAGAACAAAAGTGAGTGAAAAGTACAAGTCTGGAAGGAATTAGAATACTAACAGAGTAAGGTAGACTGAATCAGTGTTGAGGCAAGGCAAGGACGTTGATAAAAGAATACAGAAAAGAAAGGGAGGAAGGGAAGGAAGTATGCTATAGTTCAAGGAATGGGATGTGCAGAAAGAGGGATAAGTTTGGGAAGGATATTAGAGTGGAAGGAGAAAGCGGAAACTAGTGTCAGACCGTAATATGTGAAATTGAAGAGGGAAATCTCGTGGAGAGAAGAGGATAGAAAAAAAGAGTATACGAGAGAGGAGAGAGAGAAGAGAGAGAAAGAGGAGAGAGAGAGAGAGAGATAGAAAGAGAGGAGAGAGGAGGTAGAGAGCGAGAGGAGAGAGGGGAGGGAGGAGAGAAAGGGGGGGGAAAGGGGGGGGGGGGAGAGGGAGGGGGAAGGGAAAGGGAGAGGGGAGAGGGAGAGGGAGGAGGGGGGAGAGAGGGAAGAGGAAGAGAGAAGAAGGAGGGAGAGAGAGAGAGATAAGATAGAGAGAGAGGAGGAGAAAAAAAAATAAAGAGAGAGAAAGAGATGTACCTCATATAGTGAGGTTACTAATATCAATTGCTCGGAACAATATATTACCCTTAGTATCTTCTTGTAATTTTGTCAACCTCATGTTTTATACAATTACCACTATGTACCACCACCACCACCACCACCACCCCAATCTTACTACGATTACTACTACACTACTCATACATAATTGTAATATAATGGTATACTGATAATAATAATCATTGTATTTAACTACCAACTCTACACTGGCAAATTCTGAAAAATGCCTTTCTAATAACAATTAACAATAACGTTTAATCACACACACATCAACAGATAAAACCGATAAAAACACACTAGCACGGCCTCGCTCATACACACAAACACCACGCACACAGAACAAGAGAGATTACAGTGTCCAACAGGAATGAAGTAGTAGTAGTATTATGAGGAGTAGATGATGGAGGGGAACATCTGAAGGAGTAGGCGAAGGGGAAAGGAGAGGGATGAGGGGGGAAATGAGAAAGATATTATCGACGAGGGCCCAGGGTTGGGCGGATTACGAAGGTGAGGGACGGATATCTAGGCAAGGCAAGATGAGGGCCAGGGAGGCAAGGGCAAAAGGTGAGAGGGGGAAAAATGGGGTAAGTGGTGAGGTGAAGAAGGGGGCGCACGGGGTGGGGAAGAGAAACCATGTTGGTAGCTTCTCCCGCTCCGATGGCGTAACTTAATTGGCCTTTCGCTTCGAGAACTCTCTAGCTGAGTGCGCTAATTGTTATCATCTCGCCGCGTCCATCCTCATTCACCTTGCGCAGGGTGCGGCAGGGGTGAGGCAGTGAGCAGGGGCAGGGTGCTGGATGGGGCCTGCTGGGTTAGTGATTAGAGGGAGAGTGGGTGATGGGAGTTATGGGTGAGGGAGTAAGCGGGTTTAGGGTGAGGGATAGCGGAGGCAGGGGGGGGAGGAGGGGTAAGAAGCACACACACCACAGAAGGAAAGTTAGTATGAGTGTATATTTGTGTCGTTTTTTCTCCCCTTTGTGTTTTTATTCTTTTGTTTTCTTGGGCTGAAGACTTGTCCTATTTGTTTTTTGTTTTTTTATTGGGTTTTTCTGATGTCGTTGGCATTGCGTTGGTTTATGCATGATGAGTATTGTGTCAATGTTTAGCTTTTTTTGTATTGTTCCTACATACAAGTTTTGGTGTTGCTGTTAGTGATCGTATAAAGATAATCCAAAGTTAAAAAAACCCGACCAGATTAGTTTCAGTCCTGATAATTGACACGTTCATAAAAAAAAAATGAATATACAGGGGAATCATTATTTCATCATTACTTCAATGGATTCCAGTAACAACTTTCTATTTATTTTATTTATTTATTTTTTTTTTTTTACTTTACATCAGAGTTCCAACAAAGAATGGCATCTGAACCTCATCAAAAATTTAACTTCCGAGAAGCTTCTGTAGCTAGAACTAATTTCTCGGAAGCTGACTTAGAAACGACACACATAATTTAGCACCTCCCAAAAAGAGGGAGAGAACAAGTAAAAACAAATAAAAAGTAAGACAAAAACTCTCCGCAGGACCAAAGCGACGAATAAAAAAACACAGGAGGTTGTGGTAACTTTGCGTCCGAATATTTTCAGTTCGAATAAAAAACTTTGTCTTGAGGGGACGAGAACTACATGAAGAATATATCGTTCATTTCTAAGAATAGGACAGAGTAAGTACAAAGACAAAAATAGACATGACCTGAGCATCATCTAGCTTTGGTTTATACCTCTCCGGAAAGGTCAGAGGAGATCAAGGAGAGAAAATCATATTCATATCCTATACAAACCTGCCCCTACAAACCTGCCAACACTTTACATTTACTGTATATATGTTTTTTTTTCTTTTTTTTTCTTCACTCGTCATCTCTCTCGTCCTCTCTCTCTCCTCCCCATCCTCCTCCTCTCCTCTCCTCTCTCCTCTCTCTACTCTCTCTCTCTTCTTTTTCTCTCTCTTTTTTTGCTCTCTCCTCTCTTTTACAAGACGGAATTAGCCCCGCTCCGCCATCCCCCTTCCTCCGTCAACCCTCAGTCCCCCTTCGCCCCCCTAGCGCCGTCCTGCTGTATCCTCATCAGTACCAGGAGCGCGCCTCGCCCTTTCATCCCTCACGCGCCCGTTCAACTCGACACCAGTACTGTTTGACGTATGGCACTGATTTCGGGCGAAGTCGTGGGCGAACTGTTAAAGATATCCAAGAGGCTTTTTCTTTGTCTTTCCTTCCACCTTTTTTTTTTTTTTTGTTTTTTTTTTTTTTTTTTTTTTTTTTTTTTTTTCTCTATCCTCCCCACTATCTTTTCTCAGTTTTCGTAATCGCCTATTCCTTTCCCTCGAGTCCTCATTTTTTTTTTTTTTTCTTTTTCTCTTTCTCGATGGCAATGCAAAAAAATGTTAGTTTTCCACTCCACTGCTTAAGTGTTATCCAGAAAAGGATAAAGGAAAGAGGAAAGAGGAAAAGAGGAAAAGAGGAAAAGATAAGGTAGTGACCCAGGTATTCATTTTGGCTGAATGAAAAATAATATATCATATACACGAACGTGTAAGGTGGATTTTGTTTGTTTCTTTTTTTTTTTCTAGTTTTCGTATTTGCTCATGATATGCATTCCTGGTTTTTTTTTACAGTATATTAATGTTATGATCAAAGCAACAATGGTGATAAATATAATGGTTGAAAAAATTCATTGCAGGGTTCAATATTGTAAGATGTTGAAATAAAAGAATGAAGAAAAAAACACAATTATCCTGACAAACAAAAAAAAATCAGGTGAACTGGAAAAAAAAAATCAGGTGAACTGGCAAAAAAAAAAACAATATACAGGTAAACAACTCAGATTTTTGTACTGTGAGACATCACCAACCTGTCCACAACATCAATATTTTTTTTTCTTTTCTTCACAGTGAGGCAAATGCAAAAACAAAGCACTCTTTCTCTCTTTTCTTCCGAGGCGAACATTTAGATGAATATCTTTGTATCTTCTGAATGCTACCCTTTTATTTCCGCTCTTTTATGTGTGCGATGACTCCTGAGACACTCTGTCACTTCCCACGGCTACTTGTCTCTATAACGGCACCATAATATTATGATGAAGGAAACCTTTTTCTCTCTCTTTCCTCTAACCGTCAACTTTCTATTTCGTCTGTCTGTTGTTTTTTTTTCTCCTTCCTTCTCTCCATCCTCTCTCTCTCATCGCTCCTGCTAACGTATCTCTATGCCTCAACCTCCCCG
>JAPQNM010000024.1:1797801-1807801 GCA_029783475.1 Metacarcinus magister
TATATATATATATATATATATATATAATATATATATATATATATATATATATATATATATATATATATATATATATATATATATATATATATATATATATATATATATATATATATATATATATATATATATATGCATATATATATATATATATATATATATATATATATATATATATATATTGAATATTGTATTACTCCTGTAAGCCATGGGTTTTTGTAGCTATATTTTTATTTTTTATTGGAAAACATTTATTATAGAGGTTATGGACTGTATTAGAGAAAATTTTAAAGTTGTCATTTGTGTTTGGTAAGCAAAGAAGGTCATTCCAGTTTATGAGTTGTAGATCATTGGTAAATGAGATGTGATTTTGTGGACTGAATACTCTAAAAGTAATCTTATGTTTAGTATTAGCGACTTCTTGTTGAAGAATATTAATAAATATAGGTAAATGATCTGACATACTATAATGGATGATGCCTGATGAGGAAGATGGTGTAAAAGTTGTCCATGTTTGATCTAAGAGAGATGATTGTCCAAGAAGAGGGTTATCAGGAAATGTAGTGGGGCGTGATATATGAGGGAAGTAGTTCACGGCTTGCATTAAGTTTAAGAATACGTTTGTGGGCTGGTATGCTTTATGTTCAAGCAGATTAATATTAAAATCACCAAGAATAATTGATTTGTTACATCTGAATGTTTCATTAGCTAGTAGTTCATTGAAAATGTTTGAAAATTCAATGATATTGATATGCTTCCTGTGAGGCCTGTAAATAACTAATATAACATAGTTGGTGCTTCCTATTTTTAGTTTTGTTGTATATATTTTAATATTTTCATTAGTGAAACAAAATTCACTTAACACCTCAGTATGAATGTCAGTCTTAGTATAAATGCTGCCTCCATGTTCTCTATTAGTTCTAATATGATGAAAACAATGATATCCATCCATTGAGTAAAGGTGTTTAGTGGATTCCTATAGCAAAGTTTCTGTTATTGCAATCACATCTGGGGGTTTGGATAAATAACTTATCATTGATTTTAGAGTATCAAATTTTTTTTTAATCGTCCAGATGCTTATATGTATAATGTTAGTGTATATTTATTTCATATATAACTTTTTAATGCATTGTAATCCTCAAAATTGAAATATTTCGACAAAGAATTTATATCAGTATGACCAAAAATTTTATCAATTACACACAGATCAAGGTTGTGGCTGTTCATGTTAGCATTGTTATGATTTAAATCATCATAAAGAGATTTATATAGGTTCTCCATAAGGTGGTATGTAGCTAGCTTAGGAACAAAGGGCAAATGGATTAGGGATTATCGGGAGGTAAGAAGGTGTATGACACAGGGAGACAAGATACAGGACAGGAAGACGGGTATGGGTCCAGCCTAACTGGATTAAATGCAAAATGAGAGAAAGAATGATACTAATAATAATAATAAAAAAAAATATATATAGTATGTAAAATAGAATAAAGATTATAGGAACCTATTTCAAGGTCCTCCAGGTAAAACATTTAAGAAAATAAAGTAAAAAGTAAAACATAGTAATGAAATGAATGTAAAATACATACTTAAGTGACAAAAACAACATGGACTATCTATTAGGGCATTAGGGAATGAAAAAGTTAGGTTAGTATGAAGCAGCGGTAAGGTGACGTAGGCAGAAACAAGGGTAAGTTCAGGTAGGAAGGAACAGCACTAGGATGATTTAAGCAGGAACAGGTAGGATGAGGTAGGAAGGAATAAAGGTAGGGTGTGGTAAAACAGGATTAAAAGTAGTGTATTTTAGCAGCAACAAGGCAGGTGAGATAGGAAGGAACAAAGTAAAGTGATGTAGGCAGTAACAAGGTAAAGGGGGAGTTGAGTATCATTGAAGAAGAGGGGATAGTTATCTGGAAGGTTATGTCGAGTAGATATTTGTAGAAAATGAGTTTTTGAGGCATTGAACAGAACCAGGTTTGTTCTGCCCCAATCAGAAACTACAGAAAGATTAAAAATTAGGCGTCCTATAGCATCTCGCCTTGAATAATTTAAATCTTGTTGGGTTGAGCGTCTGTTGTACGACGTAGAAAAATGCAAGGCGGTGTCATCAGCATAGGAGTGGATAGGGCATTGAGTCAGATTTAGGAGATCATTGATGAATAATAGAATGTGAGTGGGTGATAGGACATAACCCTGAGAAACACCACTGCTGATAGTTTTAAGAGAAGAAAAGTGACCGTCCACTACAGCAGCAATAGAATGGTCAGAAAGGAAATTGGAGATGAAGGTACAGAGAGAAGGATAGAATCCGTAGGAGGATAGTTTAGAAATTAAAGATTTATGCCAGACTCTATCGAAGGCTTTCGATATGTCAAGGCCGACAGCAAAGGTTTCACTGAAGTCCCTAAAAAAGGATGACCAAGATTCAGTTAGGAAAGCAAGAAGATTACCAGTAGATCGGCCTTTACGGAAACCATACTGGCAATCAGAGAGAAGATTGTGAGCTGAAAAAAATGCCTCATTATCGTCTTGTTAGGGATAGACTCAAATGCTTTAAAAAGACAGGAAATCAAAGCTATAGGGCGGTAGTTAGAAGGATTGGAGCGGTCACTCTTTTTCGGGACAAGTTGAATTTGAGCAAACTTTCAGCAAGAAGGATAGGTAGAAATAGAAAGACACAGACGAAATAATTTGACCAGGCAGTGAGCGAGTTCGGATGCACAGTTTTTGGAAACAACAGGAGGGACTCCATCCGGACCGTAAGCCTTCCGAGAATCAAGGCCAGAGAGGGCATGGAAAACGTCATAATGAAGCATTTTAATTTTAGGGATGAAGTAGGCAGAGGGTGGAGGAGTAGGAGTAATATGCCCAGTATCATCCAAAGTAGAGTTGGTAGCAAGAGTTTGAGCGAAGAGTTCAGCTTTAGAGAAAGAAGAGACAGCCATCAGGTTGAAGTAAAGGAGGAAAAGATGCAGAAGTAAAATTGATAGATATATTATTGGCTAGATGCCAGAAATCACGAGAAGAGTTAAAATTGGAAAGATTTTGACATTTTCTATTGATGAAAGAGTTTTTAGTAAATTGGATAATATATTTGGCATGATTACGGGCAGACATATATAGGACATGAGTTTCAGGAGATGGATTGCTACGGTACCGTTTGTGAGCTGCTTCTCTATCATTGACAGCACGAGTACAAGCAGAGTTAAACCAGGGGTTTTTAACTTTAGTATTAGAGAAAGTATGTGGAATGTATAGCTCCATGCGAAAGACAATAATTTATGTTATGCGCTCGGCACAAAGAGAAGGATCTCTGACATGGAAGCAATAGTCATCCCCATTAAAATCAGAATAGTACTGCCTTAGGTCCTCCCACTTAGCAGAGTTGAAATGCCAGAAGCACCTCCACTTAGGCGGGTCCTGAGGCTGCACTGGACTGGTAGAATAGGTAATGGAAATAAGATTGTGATTGGAGGAGCCCAACGGAGAGGAAAGTTTAACAGAGTAAGCTGTAGGGTTGGAAGTTAGGAAAAGATCAAGAACGTTGGGCGTGTCTCCAAGGCGGTCAGGGATACGGGTAGGGAAATGCACCAGCTACTCTAGGTCATGAAGGATAGCAAAGTTGAAGGTTTGTTCACCAGGTTGGTCAGTCAAAAAATATAAAAGCCAAAGCTGGTGGTGAACATTGAAATCCCCTAAAATGGAGATCTCGGCATAAGGAAAGTGAGATAGGATGTACTCCACTTTGGAAGTCAAATAGTCAAAGAATTTTACATAGTTAGAGGAATTAGGTGAGATATATACAGCACAAATTAATTTAGTTAGAGAGTGACATTGAAGTCTTAGCCAGATGGTAGAAAATTCTGAAGATTCAAGATTGTGGGCACGAGAGCAAGTAATGTCGTTACGCTCATATGCGCAACAGCCAGCTTTGGATTGAAAGTGAGAATAGAGAAAGTAGAAGGGAACAGAGAAGAAGCTGCTGTCAGTAGTCACAGACTACTGTGTTTCAGTTAGGAAGAGAAGATGAGGTTTAGTGGAAGAGAGATGGTGTTCCACAGATTGAAAATTAGATCTAAGGCCACAAATGTTGCAAAAATCGAGAGTAAAAATACTAGAGGAAGTGTAAAGACACCCAAGGTCGTCAGTAGAGTAGCAGTATGATCTGGGGACATTTGTGATCCCCTCCACAGATGGGGACTCCGAGGCAAGTTTTAAAAACTTGATTTGAAGAGAATGTAAAAGTGTAAGGTGTAATAATGTTATGTAGGTAGTAGAAGAAGTTGTTTTTAGAGGGCAGTCTGCATGTGCTATCTTGTGTAAATGAGACACGGACACGGAGAGGACACGGGGAATCACTCAGTCTGCAGCACTGCCTACATCCCCGTAAGTACCTCTCCTGGAGTATGCCACCGGGTGGCAGGTGTCTACTGTGTGTGTGTGTGTGTGTGTGTGTGTGTGTGTGTGTGTGTGTGTGTGTGTGTGTGTGTGTGTGTGTGTGTGTGTGTGTGTGCGTGTGTGTGTGTGTGTGTGTGTGTGTGTGTGTGTGTGTGTGTGTGTGAGAGGCAAGTAGGTATCAGAGGAACATTTGCATGTATGTACGTACGTACGTATGCGTGTATTTTCATATTACAGAGAGCAGCCAGTGGTACCAATCTTAAGAAACTACAGGAAAAATTGCTGCTATATTCGAGTGGCCAAATACCCGTCATGTTGGCTAACACCGTGCGGGGACAACATGCAACCTTTGGTACAGGACTGGGTCTACGTGGAGGCCTTCACATGGATTTCTCAAGTGTTGGTATCTTTCGTTTCTTTTGTAATATAACCAGTAGTAGACTATAGAAGAAGCTATGAAAAGGCACAACAGTCACTGTTTTTTCGTAGCAGGTGTAAAAAAAAGTATAAGAGTAACCACATTCGGAGATTTTGGAAGAGATACATTTCATGATAGATGTGATATCTTCATAGGAACTACGGAGATAATCAATTTGAAAGTTACGATTATATTCTTCCAACGTAGGGGAAAAAATAATTGAAACGAAAAAAGAAAACCGACTTTATATAAAAAGATAAATCGAAAATAGTAAAGAATGTAGTAGTACTGAAGAAGTATAGAATAATGTTGAATAAAGAAAGTAGCAGTACTAGAACAAATAGTAAGATACAAAATAACATCACATCTAAAAAGCATTAATACATTTCTTTTTCTCTATCCCACTATAAAATGTCTATGGCTAGACCATCAAGATGGCCACCAGAGGCTACAGAGCAGCAACCAGTTCGGCTTTTCAGATGTCATAGAGATCAGTGGAGAGTCTTGGCGGAGAGATTGATGGAAGTAATTGAAGGGAAGGTTAGCGAGGAACAGAGAGGGTTTCAGAAAGAAAAAGGATGTGTAAGCCAGATATTTGCACTTCAGATTTTGGTAGAAGTGTACTAATGAAGGATGAAAAACTTTGTGCATCCTTCATGGACCAAAAATAGGCATATGATGGATTTGATAAAGGAGTTCTTTGTAATGTTCTGAAAATTTATAGAGATGGAAGACAGGTTTTGGCAGTAGTTAAGGCGTTTTATAGGAAAGAAAGTGGGTCTATGTGGGTGGATGGAGAGCAAAGTCAGAGTTTTCCTATAGGAGTCGGGGTAAGACAAGGATGTGTGATGTCGCCATGTTTTTTTAATAATTTGTGTGTGTGGGTGTATGACATGTTTGAGAACTATAACTAAAGATTCCAATCAAAGCCATATTTCTAACTAACTACGTCCTTTGATTTATAATTATTTATGGGATCCCATCAAAATAATTGAAGTTCTTAACTGTTAGTGCGTTGGTATACCGCTATTAACTTTTTGTTTCTTTTGATACTGATGTATCATTATATTTCCAGGTAGGGAAGTGTCGTGTTTATGTAATGTCTCGAGGACTGTTGGGCCCGAGAAGTCTCAGCTTTGCTTTCCCCAAAGGCTTTCCGCTATCGGCCAGGATCAACGTAGTGTGAGTTATGGAACCGAAATTAAGGCCTACACGCTTACATGCCTACATTTGTTCACTACTTTGAGTAAACACACATACACACAAAATTAATTAATGAATGAAAAATGTATATTAACAAACTATGAATATATAATTAATTATATAGACAAATTTACTAATTAACATATAAGCAATTATATAAATCATGAATTGATAAACAATGTTTTTTAATAAATCATTAGTATTGTATGCCTAATGAATGCATGATCCACAGTTTGATGAGACTTCAGGACGCTGGCATTGTACAGAAATTGATCTTGGATGGTGTTTCTAATTCGACAGAATGCCTGAAGTCGGTTACTTCTGTCGTCAACCGGAAACAGCGGTTACTCGAACTGAAGGATTTTTACGGGGTTTTCTCTTTGTATACGGCAGGTATACTCTCTTGGTGCTCAAATTGAATAAGTTTCAGAATGGCAAGGCAGAGTGGTTAAAGTACGCAAATGATGAACACAGGTTTTTGCATTCATGTCTAGTTGGTCGCGCAGATTTTTCAACATTTAACTGAGTGCAAAAGTGACTGATATATCACCCAAATATCCTACTTTAGATTGCCATTTTAGTCAAGTGGAGGACTGGAGCAGCATGGGGTCTTAAGATGCAGCTTGGCCATCTAATAGCCAAGGAAAGAGATTCCTCTACTATTTTTTATTTCTTACATGTAAAAGTGGGAAATTTTTCATATTTACATTTAACTAGTGATGTTAATGACCATACCATAAATTGCTTTTCTGCTTTTGGGTGGCAGCCATGAGGGCAGGAAATGGCCTGGGATGAGAGGCCGGCCTGCTGATTCCCCCACTCAGTTGGCTGCCGATGATGATTATAATCTTGTATGGCGAGATGGTGTGGCCAGGAAGTTGCCGGGATGAGAAACAGGTTCGCTGGCATTCTTACTGGGCTGGTTGCCAATTGCGATTGCAACATCAGAGATGGTGTGGCCAGAAAGCGGTCGGGAATGAGAGAGTATCGGCGTCGCTTCTTGGCTAACTGGTAGTAACGACTACACCCTTAGTGTCCCGCTAGTTGTGGTCCCTCTTCCAAGCCATGCCTTTAATTAAGGCTCACGGAAGGAATGTTTGAGTGGCGACATTGGCGAGGGTACATCCCACAATTTGCGCAACTGGTCGACAAAGTAGCGTCCTGTTTGTCTATTTCACCTGCGGTATAATTGGCCATGATACTCATTCTCTAGTCTAGCTGGGCAATGGTGCGAGGGACGTGATTAGGGAAGGTACCGCCAATAAGCCCTGGACTCGATTTAATCATGAAAGCTCGGTCATACTTACCATGGAACTTTGCCCGAAACACTGCTCGTCGCATGATAGAAACATGCCACACGCATACTAGCAACATGCCACACGCATACTAGCAACATGTCGCAGATAATAATAGGACAGTGTTTAGGGCAATGTTTGAGGCAAACTCAAAAACATGTTGGAAACAGAGGTGTGGTTTTGAGGTTATCCACAATTGTGTGAGCTACTACCCGGATCAATGACAACGAGGGAGGAAGCGATACTTGGCTCTGCTGCAACAAATATATTAGATGGGCAGGATAAACAAGAGAAAGTATCGTAGGCGATTTTGAGTGCATCCATATTTTAGACCAAATTTCTGTGGTGAAGGGTATAATATCATCAATAAGATGTTATATTCATATCCGTAGCTTGTAGCTTCATCCATACCAGTGCTACCAACATAACTCCGACATTGTTTTCAACATGATCCCGGACACTGGTGTTCTGAACATGTATGCCACCGAGGCAAACACAGAAAGATGTTAAAACATATGTTTCGAGCAAGTGTGGCCACACCTTGACGTTACCTGGTTGTCCGTCCGGTGGGTCAACCTCTCCTTGCACACATAGCAGAGAGGGATAGGGAGAGGATACAAGAGGAGCATGGAGGCTGTGTGCCGCACCATGTAAGAGCGAGGTCGGGTACAGAGTAGATCATGGGATTAAAGTCGGGGGTCAGACGCCACGCCGAGTTGTCTAAGATTTTCACTTCAATGGGGTGAATGTGCCTAGCCAAGATAATGAGTAGGGAGAGAAAAGTCTTAGGTACATAGTGCTTTGGTGAGAATAGAGGAAGCCTCACTTGAGAGCAAGTTTCCGTCACGCCAAGGACAAGTAGCGGAGAAAGAATAGCTATGGACAACAATAGCCAAGCGCTATGCCGTCTATCGCGCTCCCTTTTTATATGTTCAGGAACTCGTTGACTGGTCAAGGTATTTTGAGCTGTCAAAATGGCACTCCCAACCTGGCCCTTTATATGCAGGCTGTCCCACCACATAAGGAACATAGGGCATGTGTAATCCGCCTTAATGTGGCACCACTATGAAAAACGAGCGCACCCGCGGCAACAAAGTCTAAAGCCGACCACTTACAATACCTTTCATATATATTCTTCGACGGATATTAGCCTTAAAAAGTAAATATTATTAATAATATTGTTAAATACAGTAATAAAGATAGAATGATACAAATAATTTTAAATTTAAAATTTTAATAATAATTATAATAATAATAGTGATAATCGTAATAATATAATGATAATAATAACAATAATAATAATAATAATAATAATAATAATAATAATAATAATAATGATATTGAAAACAAAATTTTCTTCCTTTTTCTATCCTTTACGCGTGGCGCCGGCAGGCGCCACGGCCTCCGCCCATTAGTAGCGCGGGTTGGATTTTTTTAAGTGACGCCTGTTTTTTTTTTTTTATATTGAGAGGCTCATGCTGCCAGTGGAAGCGCCTCGAGCATGTAGTTTTACAATCCCGTCGAATATAGTGTCATGGCAGCATGTGGGTGATCGTAGGCCACTCGGAGGTTTTAGCAAATAAAAGTGGCCAGCAGGTGCCGGGGCTCGAACTCGGGACTCTGAGTTGGTTTGCCCGACCGCTAGCCACTAGGCCACCGACTCCCTTAATGATGATAATAATAATCATAATAATAATCATAAACAATAATATTAATAATAATATTAACAATAATAGCAATAATAATAATAATAATAATAATAATAGTAATAATAACAATGATATTAATAATCGCAATAACAATGATATCAATAACAAAACCAACAATAAAGATAATAATAATAAAAATAATAATAATAATAATAATAATAATAATAATAATAATAATAATAATAATAATAATAATAATAATGATAACAATAATTAACTAATATATGAATGAGTGTTGCGTATAACCCTTCCTTTGCTTCTCTTAGCAGCCGGATGACAAAGTAACAACACAATCAATATACTGTTCCTTTTCCACTTCCGTTTTCCTTTTCTTTCCATGTTTCCTTTGTCCTATTTTCTACTCTCACGAATTAATGTAGCATTATCATAATTAAGAATTTTCAATACTTTTTCCGATACATAAATTTCGTTACATGAAATTATCGTGTTTTTTTTATTGTTTAACATCTATAACATCTATATATTTGTCATCAGTGTATGTACATTCCTATTATATTCATATCATATGTTCATATAATAATACTATGTAGAAAATAAATCATTGTCTTATTGTATCTATTAATGGCATAGAAGCCTCATTACTGCCTTGTGTAACAAGGGTTCCCACTTACCTTAAGAGAAGAAAACATTGTGGACTTGCTCCGTTTGTGCCAGTAACACCACATCCATGATGGCAACAATGAAGCAATAACTATCTTATTGAATGGATTGTTCAAACTCATAAATTTATTTGATACTTTTCCTGATGATAATATGTTTTCTTAATTACAACTTTGAAGTGACTAAAATCGTTTATGAAATAGAACGTAATCATCATGTACCTAGAAGGCAAACGATAGAAAATGAGTTATAATGCTTAGTATTTTAGGCAATACTAAAACATTTATCTACATATTTTTTCCTTTGACAGGAATCGGGGTTGCGATGATGAGTTTCGCTGTGGAGGTGTGTACTCACGT
>JAPQNM010000024.1:1818925-1845523 GCA_029783475.1 Metacarcinus magister
GGAGTGAAGAGAGAAACTAAATCTTACACTTACAAACTAAACACACAAACACAAACACACAAACACACACCACACCACACACACACAACACCACACAGCACACCACACACACACCATTACCATTACAATACACAGCCATCAGGTTCCAATTGTTGGGTTGAAAGTGAAGTGACTGAAGATGCCTATAGTGTGATCGAAAGTGAGAGATAGAGATAGAGATAGATAGATAGATAGATAGAATAGAGAGATAGGAGAGAGAGAGAGAGAGAGGAGAACGAGAGAGAGAGAGGAGAGCAGAGAGAGGACAGGAGAGAGACACGGAAAGAGAGACGGAGCTGAGAGATGAGAGAGAGAGGAGGCACTATTAAAATTTTTCACTTTCATAAAATTACCTGTTTATTGTTGACACACAGTCCAGATAAGTGCACAGTACAGTAACAATAATAATAATAATAAATAATAATAATAATAATAAATAATAATAATAATAATAGAAAGTTAAATAGCTACCTGCCCCCTCCCCCCTCCCACCCCCCCCCTGTGTACTTGTATTAAATGAATTATTAGACAAGACCAGGATTGCAATGGATATAATTTATCTCTATGGAATATTATGTGAATTAAAAAGTATTATTATTATTATTATCATTATTATTATTATTATTATTATTATTATTATTATAGTAATTCTTATGTAATTATGTTCTATTCATCTGCTTCCTTTCTGTCTGTCTTTCTCTCTCTCTCTCTCTCTCTCTGTCTCTCTTCTTTCTTTCTTTCTATAGCACGAGGCTGGAGGAAACAAAAAAATAATAAAACCAATTCTGAAACCAAAATAAGACTGAACTGAGGAAATTGAAAACTGCCCTCAATACATCAAAAACCATAGTAGAAAAATGCATGAAAAAACCAACTCAAACTCTCTCACTCTCTTCCTATTCTCTCTCTCTCTCTCTCTCTATCTCTCTCTCTCTCTCTCTCTCTTCTCTAACAAAAAGTGATTTCGATTTTGTTTTGTTGATGTGGGTTTTTGCCTTTGTGGCTGGCTGGAGGCTGTCGGGAGGCTGTTACATTGCCTTCCCTCTCTCCCATCCCTCTCCCCTCTCTCCCTCACTTCACCTCACCTCTAAAACTGCAGAGAGGGGAAGCGAGGAGCCTGAGGGGGCGCGGCGACCCCTCATCCCATGAGTTTTATGTTGGTTTTTTTTTTTACCATTTGAGAAGTCACCGTAGTTCGTTGTTTATATTTGTAATGACCATAGGAGAGCAGACAGAGAGAGAAGAGAGAGATCGGGAGAGACGAGAGAGAGAGAAGGAGAGAGATGAGAGAGAGAGAGACGAGTGGATTGAGAGGATGAGAGAGAGATGAGAGAGAAGTGATGTATAGATGCTCATTTTTTTGTTCTCTCTCACTCTTATATACAATATTACTGCTACTTATTATTACACCAACCACACCCACCCACCCACACACACACACAAACACCCACACACACACAACACACCACACACACACCCACACACAACACACCACACGTACGTACGTACACACCATGCAAATAGAGAAATATAAAGACCTTGAGACACTGCCAGGAATCTATGAATAATTTTGACCATTATGTTTGGGACTCACGACTTGGCCATCGTGCTGTGATCGTACTGTTTGGTTGTGCGTGTGTGCGTGTGTGTGTGTGTGTTGTGTGTGTGTTATGTTGTGTGTGTTTGTGTGTGTGTGTCTTGTGGGTGCGTTGTGTGTGTGTGTTGTGTCCCTGTGTTGGAACAACAATATCAAGTAGATTATTCATTAACAACAAGAATAACATTATTAAATAGAATGAAACATAGTAAAGACAAAATTCCTGCTGTGCCAACCCGTCCATCTTCACCCTGGGACTGTCACGTGGGACCGCAGTGTGTCATCTTGATTAATGGACGGTCACCACCTTTATAGAGATTGGACCTGAAGTATCCCTCTAATATGGGGACGTCGTAACAGCTGTGTCTGTCGTATGTCTGTCTGTCTCCTTAGTGAAGTTGCATGTCTTCCTTTTTGTTGTTGTATCCGAGAGCCAAAATTTCCTTCATAATAGATAGACTTGATATTTTCCACCCACTCCGTCCCTCGCTTGCCAGAGAAACAAAACCTAACTAACTAATTTAACCTAAACCTACTCAACTTGGGCCTTGATTGAGTCAGTGTTTAAGGAAAATTGTTCAGCCCATAGAACGTCCGGTGAGGTCCATTAATAAATGGTTAAAGTTCGTACTTGACATTAACGCTTTGATTTGCCTGATTAATTGGAGTCTATCACACCTGTGGGCTGGGATGTGTCTTAATTAAAGGTTGGAGAGGGTGGACAGGTTGAACAAAGGGTGGTGATGGTGATGATGGATTAGGGAAGGGCGGAGCAAGAGAAGAAGAGAAAAAACCAAGTAGAATAATAATAATATAATAATAATAATAATGATAATAATAACTAAGAAGAAGAAAATTCTAATGATGAAGGTAGAAATAGAAGAACTAGATAATAAAAACAGGAAAGAAAATTAGTAGAATATCAAGGTACGCATGGAGGGAAATTTAATACAGGAAAAAACCAAGTCACAATAGAAAAAAATAAATAAATAAAGCAAGGAAATAATAACGAAAGTTTCCTCCATCAAGTTTTTTTCTTTCCTTCGTTAAAAACCCTGAGAGGAAAAAAATAGAGAAAGGAAAGAGGGGAAAAAAAATAGCAGAGAGAGAAAGCTTACATGAGACTATCCTTCTTTCCTTCCTTCTCCTCCTTCCTTACCTTCCTTTCTTCCTTCCTTCTTCAACCCAACATAACTTACAAAGAGAAGAGAGAAAATAAATAAAACTGAAATTATTAGGACACAGTACTGTTAATAAATAAATCCATTTATTCCCGTCATTAGCGTGCTAAAGTATCTCTTAAAGTATATTAAAATTAACCACTCCATCATTTATTCACTGTACATGCATCTCCCCACCACGAAGGAACAAAAAGCAGAACAAACAGTAGCAGACTTTCCTTTCACCTCGCTTTCCTCCTCTTTCCCCTGTTTTTTTAACCCTTTTTTTTTCTCATTTCTTCTTCTCTCTATCCTGTTCCTCTCCTCATTCTCCTTTCCTTACTTACTTCTTTCTCTTTCACAAAACTCTTCCTATCCCTTCCCTGTTTTTTTTCTCTCCTCCTTTCCTCTTCCTTCCATCTTTGGACTCCTCCTCCTCCTCCTCCTCCTCCTCTCCTCCCCAGCCATCAGACATTCTCCATGGTATTTTTATCTCCCTGACAGATTTTGTGCGAAGGACATTGACTGCGCCATACGTCCATACTGAGTTGTGGGGAAACTCTATAGATGTAATAACAATAATAACAATAATAAACAGTACTAAAACAATAATTAATAATAATAATAATAATAATAATAATAATAATAATAATAACAACAACAGAATCAGGCGAAACTTGACTCAATAATAATAATAATAATTAATGACGATATAAAACCAAATAAAACAATAACAATAAACAATCAAAACACGATCAAATAACAATACGAATAAAACCATAATAATAATAATAAAAAAAGAATATAACACGCAATAACTAATACACACAACGATTAGAAACAGACTCAAGTAGATCATAGACGTAATTACCCACATCGTTCCAACCTTCATCAACGACGACAGCTGGCATCGTTAGCGAAAAACTGTGTGCAGCTCACGGTATTGAGGAGTAGGGAGGGAGGAGGGAGAGAGGAAGAGAGAGAGGGAGAGAGAGAGAGAGGGAAGGAAACAGAGTTTCTGTTCAGTGAGGGAGCGAGAGGGATAGAGGAGAGTGTAAGAGTGAGGCGGGACGGGGGAGGGAGAGAGAGATGAATGGCAAGAATTTAAAGCCCACGTCACAGATATAAAGAGAGAGAGAGAGAGACGAGAGGAGAGAGAGAGGAGATAGAGAGAGAGAGAGGAGAGAGAGAGAGACGCGAGAGAGAGAGCAGAGAGAGGGAGATACAAAGCTTAAGTAAAGAGAGACATTTAACATCCTCATCCTATTAGCTACATTTCCGGGGTCTAAAAACTCATGATCCTAAAGATCCTACGAAGGACATGAACAGGAAGGATTAGAAGGATTGAAGGATAGAAGGATAGAAGGATGAAGGATAGAAGAAGGTAATTATTTATCCTTTAATACGTCTTTTGCTTCTCTCTTACTTTTTTTTTTTCTTTCTCTCTATAACAATTTTCTTATATACTAATTTTCTTTATAATTTTTTTTATGTCAATGGAACGAGATGTTTTTTTTTTTTTATTATTATTATTATATTCGTTGATCCTTTATGTTTTTTTTTTTTTAAATCCATATTTGCTTTTTACATTTTGCTTATATTTTGTTTTGGTTAAGTATACAAATTCTTCGATGCTACCAGACTACAAGGACGAGACTAGAGACGAGACGAGACGAGACGACGGAGACAGGTAAACACACCCTAATTAAATAGGACCACAAAACAGGTAAACAAAAAACAAATCAAGCAACGAAAAAAAACACAAACAAAAACAGCAAGAAAAAAAAAAACACCTTTTCACCCTGACAATATGCAAATGAAAAAAAAAAAAAAAAAAAAAAAAAAAAAAAATTTACAACCCCAGGTAAAACATGAAGGAGAGAAAGGTAAGCATGACCAACCCAAGCACTTCAACGTTATACCTTACCAGAGTCATTACCAGGTACAGGTGAGGTAAATGAGGTCCACGCGGTTACTTTCATAATTATAAAGCATAGGTGTGTGGGTGTGTGGGGGGGTGTATGCTTAAAAAACCTGAATATCGTGCAAACTTTTTCACGTTTCCTGGTTTTCATCCACCACCTTACAGTTAGGTCCACACACTAACACATAAAACAATAAGGTAAAAATAAAAGACCTGCAAACGCTACACAAATCATTATTTATTCAGATGTAGAGACCCTCAGTCTTTTCTTCCATCCTCTACACTCTGAGTGCTACTGTCTACTGTGCTTTTATTTTATACGCCAGGTGTGTTGCAGACGGCGAGTGGATAGGCTACCAGGAGAAGGTAAAGAGGCGGATAGAGACAGTGTGAGAAAATCGTGAGGGTGTACTGTGACGGCATGGAGACGCGCGCACATCCACCTGAGAATATCAATAATGGTTAGTTAGTTCTGTAATGGTGACAAGAAGATAATGTTGAACAAAACAATCATAACATATATATTCTGCTGGGACTACAATAACTTTACAGGTGTCGGAATATAAAAAGATTAAAAAGAGACGACTACTGTGCTAGCCAGACAAGTAACATAGATATGACAAAAAACACTATGTACAATACAAGAGAGAGAAAAAAATACAGAAACCTGCAGAGAATGATAAAACAAGAAAAAAGAGAACAGCAACGCCAACGTAAGAATACAAAAATATACAAAGAATGAAGAAAATTAGAGTAACAGAAGTATAATAGTAGTCGCAATAGCTAGGTTAGTTAGGGTATGTTAGTTAGGTTAGGTTAGGTTAGTTAGGTAGGTAGGTCTAGGTAGGTTCTAGGTTAGTTAGGTTAGGTTAGGTTAGGATAGGTTAGGTTATGTGTTAGGTTAGGTTAGGTTAGCGTTAGGTTAGGTAGGTTAGGTTAGGTTAGTTAGGTTAGGTTAGTAAAAAGACACCAGTACTCGACATTATAGGGCACAGTTGCATACGTGAGAGAACGTCATCATTAACGAGGTCAGGTCAGACACTGCGTTCAAAGGCAATATGCGTCATCGCACACACATGCAGACACTTAGTGCAGTCTTCAGGATGCGCAGTAGAGAGGCGCTGTTTCCTGTCTCGCTGGGGCATCTATGCGACATGTCTATAGGACAGTGCACCTGGGTTTGTCTGTTCGTGGGGAAGCCCTGAGCGAAGGTTCAGCAATCGTAACGGCGATCACGACCAGAATGTTGTGTTGTCTGCATCTGTGTAGGGTTGTTTTTTTACGCATACACACACACACACACACACACACACACCACACACCACACACACACATCACGCACACACGCACACACGCACAACGCACACACACACACGGAAAATTATGAATGATTATCTCTTCTTTTATACGTGTGAAAGATGAGTCATATAGTCAAAATAAATACCCATTTATAGGAAGACTATGATGAGAGAGAGAGAGAGAGAGATGAGAGAGAGACAGAGAGAGAGAGACGAGAGAGAGAGAGAGAGAGCAGAGAGAGAGATGAGACAGAGAGAGAGAGAGTCACTATATCACGTTCCTACTTTGTAGAGCGTGTATCAGGAAACTGTATCAGGACTGTCCGAGCGTCAAGTACAGCTTTATAAGGGTGATAACATCCTCTTATGTAATGGTCACGGCGCAAATAGTGGAATACAGGAAGACAGTTACGAGACAAAGATAGAGGATTAAGGATGGAGAGCAGCTTGTATACGCTGCTACCGTGACATCAACAGTCTGACAGCGGGCACACGGGGCGGAGCTGAGGGCGAGAGAGAGAGAGAGAGAGAGAGATGTAGAGAGAGATCTTTTCTTTCTTTGTCAATTTGAGGAGACGAGAGAGACGAGACGTAGAGAGATGAGAGAGGAGAGAGAGAGAGAGATCGAGAGAGATTCGATGAGAGAGAGACAAGAGAGAGAGAGACCGAGAGACGAGAGAGAGAGAGAGATCGTAGTGAGAGGAGAGAGATTGAGATTGAGGAGATTGAGAGAGAGAGAGAGAGATGAGAGATGAGGAGATGAAGAGGAGAGAGAGACGAGAGAGAGATGAGTGAGAGACCGATGACGAGAGAGAGATCGATCGAGAGAGAGAGAATAACACCATCACTACTACTCCACCACTACTACTACTACTACTACTACATACTACGACGTACTACTACATACTACTAGCTACTACTCTACTACTGACTACTGCTACATCAAGTCCCATCATGTAATTATTATAATAATAACAACAAGGAGATTAATAACAATAATAATAAATTATAATAATAATAATAATAATAAAACTAGCTAATATCAAAAAATAGTATTAAATAGTAATAAAACATAGTAATAATAAGATAATAACAATACCTAATAAGTCTATCCACACTATTATAATAATTATATTATAAATTGATAATAACAATATAGCAATGATAGATCAATAACAATAACAATAACAACATAACACCAGCACATCACACCTAAAACTAACGTGGCCAGGACGGCACTAACACCCCAACACTGTACAGAGCCGTGCTGCTCAGAACCATCAGTACGTATCAATCTATCACTACGTATCAACTACTGACACCTGACGATGTACATCACCTGTACCGTAGAGTTACCGTTCACACACCAAAAACTTTTTATAAACTAAATTTACTGTAAAATTGGACATATCTAAAAGTTTTATGTGAAGTCATTTTCACGTATCTGTGACGGTAAGGAATTTTTGATTTGTGGTCGAAAATCGTCCACCAGAATGATGGTCGAAGATGTTTTGCATTTACTGCCACGAAACTATTACTCTATACAGGAAAAAAGGGATAGAAACACAAGTTATGCACGCTTGAAAAGATCTATCGATTGATGTCATCACTTCACATATCTATTCTACCTTGGAGAAAAGCTGAATTATGTGAACAAAATCAATGTATTTCTATTTTTCAATTCTTACATCTATACATATGTTCAATTCCACATCACTATAGCTCAAAAGGACAGTGCGTGTGCCTGCTTTTCTATTTATAGTAGTATACTCATAGTACGTAAACCTCATAGTTTTCGAGGTATTTCAAAATACATGATTTCTGGCCAAAAATCATTAGGTAGAGTATCCCTGGAAATTTCATGAAAATTTCTACCTTGGATTTTATGAAAACGTTGTACATAAAGGTTTCAGTCATACTGAACACGAATATGCGGACTCAGTTTCATCATTACTATAATATCAACATTACATATATATATAAAAAATAAGGATACAAGAAATACTTTCATTATTCCGTTCTACCCATCACCTCATATTCATATTAATATTATATTATATTATAGTATTTAGTCATCATATGATGGATGGTGGTGGTGAGGGAGGAAATCGTACAACAATTTCGTAGATAAAGATAATAATAATAATGCGTGTGTGGTGCGTGCGATGTGCGTGCGTTGTGGCGTGTGTTCGTGTGCGATGTGCGTGTGCTGCGTGTGTGTGTGTGTGATAGACAGGCTGACGCCTACCCTCCTAAAACTCTTCTCCTTCATCCTCTTACCTCCAGAGAGAGGGGTGAGAGAGAGGGGAGAGAGAGGGTGAGAGAGGGTGAGAGAGAGAGAGGCGGTGGAGCAGAGAGAGAGGAGACGAGAGAGAGAGAGAGAGGACTGAGAGAGAGATGTGAGATGAGAGAGAGAGAGAGCGAGAGAGAGAGAGGAGAGAGAGAGAGACACAGAGTGAGAGATGACGAGAGAATGATGAGAGAGGCGAGAGAGAGATGAGAAGTGAGCGAGATGAGAGAGGAGCGAGAGAGTGAGACGAGAGAGAGAGAGACGAGTTAGGAGAGATGAGAGTACGAGAGAGCGAGAGATGAGAGATGACGAGAGATTTGAGAGAGAGAGAGACGAGACGAGAGATGAGAGATCTTTGAGATGGAGCTGAGATGAGTGAGAAGAGATGAGGAGAGAGATATGAGAGAGAGAGCTTTGAGAGAGAGAGGAGAGACGAGAGATGAGTGATGCAGAGATGAGAGAGAGAGAGAGAGATGAGAGAGATGAGACGAGACGAGAGATGATGACTGAGATCGATGAGAGAGAGATTTGGGAGAGATGAGAGAGATGCGAGAGATCGAGACGAGACGAGATGGAGAGAGAGAGAGAGAGCGAGAGAGAAGACTGAGAGATGAGAGAGGAGTCAGATCGAGAGAGAGACGATTGAGAGACGAGAGAGAGAGATTGAGACGAGAGAGACGAGAGATTCTTGGTGAGAGAGAGATGAGGAGAATGAGAGAGATGACTGAGACGACGGAGATAGAGATGAGAGAGAGAGAGAGAGAGAGACGATAAGAGAGAGAGAGAGAGATGCGAGAGACGAGAGAGAGATGAGACCGAGCCCGCACGAGAGAGAGACTGACGAGAGAGAGAGATGTACTTGAGAGAGAGAGAGTAGAGAGAGAGATGAGACGATGGTGAGGAAGAGAGAGAGTGGAGTCGGAGAGAGAGAGAGAGCGACTGATGCTTGCGAGTGAGAGATGAGACACCGAGAGAGAGAGAGAGAGTGAGAATTCAAAACTTTGTTATACCATACGTATATGTATAGTTGTATGTTTTCACATTAGGTATTGACACACACACACACACACACCACACACACACACACACACAGTACACAGACACCAGACAACAGACACAGACACATGACAGCACACACATACACACACACACACACACACACACACACACACACACACATCACACTACACACACACTAACAATGATACTAATCACAAGAGTACACGGTCCACCTGTGTGAATGTCTCTGGCTACACCTGTTGTCTCTCATCACGTACCTCACCGTGGGAACCTAACTCACTGCGACTCGTGCTCATAACTTATACACACACGTCACTGTCTCCAGGCGAGTGACAACGGCACACAAGCATAGGTGAATGGACAGGTGAGAGCTTCAAGTAGATGTTTGAGGAAGTGTGTGATTTATTCGTTTTTCTTCACAGGTGATAATGTTTGATTGTGAGTTGTGGTGGTCGTTCGGTCGTGTGATAAGTGTGGTGGTCGTGGTGTTGTTTTCTAATATAAGTTGTTTTGTCTATTGTAGAATGATAGTGGATAGTGGGTTGTTATATGAAACAGGTGATTAGGTCTTTTGGGGAGACTATAACTTTAACGATCATGATTAGAGACAAAATATTGAATGACATTACTGTATTTTTTTATCATTTCCATACAATAACTTGAACTATCTCTTCATATTGCACACCAAATTAATAACAAAAATTATCATTCTAGCTATAATAATAATATATATAATCTCAAGTTAGAAGAGTATGAATGGGGATACAAATGACACGTCATGTTTCAGCTGTCATGAGTGTTGCATAAACATTGAAACTTATGAGTTCAGGACAAGTTTATATTCAGAGTAGGACGAGACTCGCGTAGACAGCAAGGCGGTGGAGGAACCGTACACAGTAAGGGAGGTGGAGGAGGCCATCAGGATAGTAGAACAAGATGGAGAAAATGTGATGTAGTAGTATATCAGAGAACCTGTAGGAGTGACGGGGACTCTACGAAAATGTAAAGTTGTGACTACCTGAAGATTAGTGTGGATTTATCAAAGTGGAGATGATGTTTTGTTTGTATATATTGTTGTTGAAGGATATCGCACATTTTTCATTCTTCTACATGTGATTTGTTTTTCTCTGTACATTCGACTCTCACACCTCACAATAACCATTATCTACAGGCACGTCACTACCTCACACCCACACACACACACAACCTACGTCCTTCTTTTCATACTACTCTTCACGCAGCTGGCCTTTCCCTTACCTTTACTCACTCCTCCACGCAGCTAAATGAAAGAATGCGGCTAAACAGAATGGACAGACAGGGACAGACAGCCAGACAGACAGACAGACAGACAGACACAGACACAGACACATGACACTGACACAGACACACAGACACAGACACAGACACACACACACGCACACACACACACACACAACACACACACACACCACACACACACACACACACACACACCACACACACACGTCACCGCTAATGCTGATGGTATGCCATGTACTATCCTTAAACGTATTGGTGATTGAAACACAAATAAAACACTAGGATTGCTAATCAACGTTAGTGTAAAATACATCATACAATCACGATTACATTTACAAAGTCTTTCGTCTCAACCTTCCGCCTGTGGTCGCACGTCGCGGAGGTTTTTATGGATTAGGACGTAGTACCACAATCCACCTGAGGAAAAAGACTAATACAGTTGCTGTTAGGATGAATACGCACCTTTTCAACTCACTACTTCTAACTCCGTATTCCTTCTCTGGTACTAGCGATCGTAGGTAGATGTGTCATGTGTGGACTGGGAATGCCTTAGTGAAGGTGAAAAACAGCAGGTGGAGAAGAAAGATAAAGCTTATAAAGGGAGTGAATGGAGCATAATAGAAACATTCGGTTTACACAAGTTGAAGGACGGATGTGACGGACTGAATAACGACTATCAGAAATAAAACACGATATGTGGTGATATGGAAACGAATTGTGAAAGAAGTCAAGATGCATGACGCAATTATACCAATACTTACTTCATACGTCCCAATTGCATGCATTTTTATGTTGTACCCATAAGAGGTTATCGGGAGGCAGTCAGTCGTAAACGCCAGACTTCCACTGCACACACTCGCAGTATGTGGAACAATGGTCAGTGGTGGGCCAGCATCACTGCCATCAACACAGTGCACATGGCCGTCACCACTGTGAAGGGCAAGGACACACCAATCTGGGCAGCAGCAAGGCTCACCACCGCCAGGACAAGCACACCAACGAGGAGGTTCTTTCATATGAGGTTTAACAAGGCGTGCAAGGTCACCATATATCTGTAAACGTGACGAGATTTACAACTATTGTTAGTATTCGTAGGCATTAATCCCCGAACCTTGAATCACATGGAAATGTCACAATACTTCAAAAGGACTACAAGATAAACAGTATAATAGACTTATAAGTTCTCTGTTAGGTTGTTTGATTGATACTAATCTACACATTTAAATAGATATGATGGTAAGATGGTAGGATCAGTCATCCGTAAGCATCTTTTAATGAGAGTTAAGTAACCAGGCCTAAATTAAGTCTCTCCTTATTATTGCATACAACATGATCAAGTAGTCAAGCGTCTCAATAAAATGTGAGAATGTGCAAATGTGTTAGTATAGGTCAACACGATGCATCACTACTAACCTCTTGTCCTTGGGCTCGTCTCAGTGTCTTGTGTAGTAATAGAACACAAGTCTATATATATATACACCTGTGAGACGAACATCCATCTGTCTTCATTTCACTTTTTTATCTGATTCGTCACTCTCACGCAGCCTTCCTTCGTGAACATTGCCTAATTGGACAGAGGCTTCGGTAAATAAAATAAAAGAAAAGAACACCAGAAAGAGTAAAGAAACGAAGAAGAGACAGAATTAAGAAGAATTAATAAATTAAAACATCTTGAACAGTATAATACGCCTGTAGGTATTACATTTCAAACTCTCACATAAAAACCCTACGATCACTCTGTCGCATGTTGTTGTTGTTGTGTGATGCTAATTGAACTGATGATGAAATACCTTTACATGTACAGAAAGAATCAGGTCATGAATGCCTTTGAGTCCAGGACAAGAGACGGCTTGAATACTCTGGTAGTGGTCCCAGACTAGTAACAGTTGTAAGAGCAAATTCCTGTCAACTCAAAAAATAGGAAAAAGATACAGTAAGAAAAAATTATGTTAAAAAAGTGCGTCTCGTGAGAAATCAACAGCACTGCTTATCATGACAAATCTCACTACTTGAGGCACTACTGCACTGGCTGGCCACGAATGGATGACTGGCACGTCCGTTTTAAGAAATCAGTATCATGGCACCCGAGAAAAAGTAGAACTAAAGTTGATACGCCACTTGCTGTGAAGCTTCGTCTTTTTTATTTTGTCTTCTTTTTATTTGAGCAGCAATGAGCATGCTTTTTTCTTTTTTGTCTTCCTCTCTCTCTCTCTCTCGCTCTGGCTCTCTCTCTCTCCTCTCTCTCTCTCTCTCTCTCTCTCTCTCTCTTCGCTCTCTCTCTCTCTGCCTCTCTCTCTCTCTCTCTCCTCTACTCTCTCTACTCTCTCTCTCTCTCTCTCTCTCTCTCTCTTATATCATTAAAAGTAAAGATGTGTTCAGGGTCCTGTTATTCAGACCTGTTATATTGTAGTGCATTCAACACCTTCACTTTAAGACAACACCTCACCCTGTGTGTGTTCTCCTTTCTTCCTCATGGTGATTCACATCCACCACCACACGACAGGATTAAGTGATTTTTATCTATCTTATAATGACCCCCGTGTAAGAGGAAGAAAACGTTCCTAACGTACATATCATTCGATAATGTTTTCGTGACTCACCGCCACACGCACACGCACGCACACGCACCACACACACACACACACACACACACACACACCACACACACACACACACCACTTACTATGCTGTGTTGATATACAATAATTACTTAAAAAACTGAAAGACACAAATAAACCATGAGCCCAAATCAAACTTATTGTATCAACACAAAACAACCATAAGTCCTAAATATTACAATCTAAAGTTACCAAATGCGTAATAAACTTCGTCACCGCGCTTGCGTATTGAGTTTTTGTTTACTTTGTTCCTTGTGTCACTCTCTTTAATGCTTCTGAGGCTTCGGGCGAGTACCACAATCAACTGAACGTGAAATCATCATCTTAATATAATTGATACATTATACTATTTTTTTATTTATTATCTGTTACGGATGACTGAACTACAACTTTTAAGCTGTCCTGGTTAATGACACACTGGAAAAATGACGTTTGTCGTGGTCGGAATGCCAGAACACAGAACACTACACAGGGATTTGACATTGTCTAAAGCAAGGAGATGATGCATAATACTATAAAATGATTAATTAAACCGTGTCACAAGAGAGGAGAAAGAAAAGAGCATGAAGAAGCACATGATATACATACTCACATTATTGGCAGTGCACCGTATTATCCTTGAGTCCATAAAAGATCATCAGTGACAATAGAATAGAGCTCATAGCAAATTCAAAGCATCACACTACTCTGCAGTACTGGAGCCCCAATCGTTGGGGTGAGGAGGAGCACTGCTCACCTCTCCAAGTCATAGGGCACTGTACGTGACCTCTGTAGGTACAAGGCACTACCGCCAATCTGGGCAGCAGCAAGGCTCACCACTGCTAGGCCAAGCACACAAGGAGGAGGGTCTTCATTGTGAGGCGTGACAAGACGTGTGGTTTACTGTATAAATGAAAAGTTTGATACAAATATTACTCTCCACGTTGGAGTATATTATGGACTTAGAGTATCAAAACTTTGACATATACATACATATATGAATCAAGGAATAACGTGAGTGGACAACGTAACATTATCATAGTAGAAATGACATGATCTAAATGACAAAACTGTAGTGATATTGCCAAGCAAGTGTATGATTACTAACTCTCGTTCTGTACGTCTGTGTATCAGCTGTGCATTCACTCGCCAACCATCACGTTATATACACACCATTTACCATTGCCACCTCTCCTTTTCCCCTTAAAAAACTGTCAGGGTGTTCCACACCACTCCATGGGAACGAAAGCAAAATTTGTTTTCTGCGACAATAGACAAAGTAAAAGTTCTGCACTCATGATGAAATAATACTTGGCGAGTCATCGTCATAGTGTTTAGATTGATAGGTCATTCTCTGTATGTTTTTGTCGTAGGAGACCGCACCCACCAGTAGAGTTGAATAATGGTTATTTCCATTATTCTCATCAAGCAAGGGTGAAATGGGTTTGCGTACTATAGTAATCAGAAACGGATGGTCGGATACTGTTCAGCATGATCGATACACTCAATATATCAATGTTCATGAGATTCGGGTTTGTAGAAAGTTTCATGAAATTTTCCCTATAAAGTTTTGTCAGATATAATATTTTTGGAAATGACTCGAAAAATATGAGGTGTTCGTAAATATAAGTATAGAATATAAAGAAAGAGCAGGAGACGCCCGTTCTTTTAAGCTATAGTGAAATTAAATCAGAATATAGTTATAAATGTAGGAATGGAAAAATAGTTTTATTCAGTTTTAATTCACCAAGTTATAGAAAAGAAACGAAATAGTAAATCCGTTATGCCAATGGTTCCCAAACTTGTTCAGGGCTGCCGACCCTCTCACTCCCAGGTCACATTCCTAAGGCCTCCCCCCAATCACGCCATCACACACACGTCATTTTGGTATCAGGTATAATGTAAATTCAAAACAACTAATCGCACACTGAAAACCGTTACATTATACAGAAGTCCGTTTGTAGAAATAAAACAAATTTTCACTGCCCACCTCTGACAAAGACACACGCACACGAACACGCGCACACGCACACGCACACGCACACGCACACACACACACACACACACACACACACACACACACCACACACACACACACACACACCGGTAGCTATGTTACTGTTTTCATAATAAGTACTTCCAGTGTGAGGAAAGATACAAATAACAGGAATGGTAAAACAAACATTTATTGTTGAAACATTAAATCAATACAACCCTTTACAAATTCAACAAATCCCACACACATCCGTTCACTGGTGATCTTTGCTGGTGTCGTCCATCCCAATCTTTCTACTGAGCCGGCGCAAGCACAGTTCACCTGCAAAAAACAACAAGTCTCAGAGAAACATATATAACTACTTCATTCCCTTCATCATTACAGTGGTTCCTGCTGCTACTTCCAATCTAATATATAACTGATGTCCACGAATTAGAAGCTAAGCTGGAATCAGGACTTCTATATAATCATGGCCACTTACATTGTGCGGGTAGTCGCATGTATCAATCACTTCGTTCCAATGGAGGTCACCGGGGCAAGGAAGCTCTAAGGGCCAGTCCTTCATCCACACACTCGCAGTACTTGTAGCAATGGTGGGGTGGGCCAGCAGCACCGCTATCTCCCCCAGCGGAGGGCCTGTGCGTTTCACCTCTGAAGGCATGGTGACCCGTCTCGGCACCTGCAAGGGTCACCACCACCAGCACCACCACGGCAAGGGGAAGTTCTTCATACTGAGGTGTAGTATACACTCGAAATACCTGTAGAATATTTTGTCACTGTCAAGTGTTTTCAAGTGCACCTGAAAAGTAAAGATCAAGATTTAGCTTACAGAATTCCGTGTATATTATAAAAGTATCAGGGATGTCATCGCTAAAGTTAAACAATCTGTAATTATAGAGAATAATCAACACTTCAAATTACTTTCCACATCCTAATGGACATATGGAATCCAATGAGACCTAGTATGTTTGCATTAAGAACTGTGATATTATAGTCAATAGGAAAGGTGACCAATCGTCTCACCTGTCTCTGTTTGTGTTGTGTGATGTCCGTGGCTTCACGTTGCATTATATACATACAAACTTGCATGTATCCTCCTTCTCCTGGTTAGTGTGGCCTCATTCTCATCATTCTTTTGACACGCAGTGCCTTCGTGGGAACAACGCACAATGTCCTCTTGCACCGATATATAAAAAAAATATAAATAATAAAAAGTGTTCGGCGCACGGCAGGTAAATAATCAAATGATATCAAAAGCGATCACATACAATATATCATTTGAATAGAAAGTGAGAATAAAATTAATAATTTCTCCGCCACACACAGCAAGGGTGCCTGAGATCGCAACAGGTGGAAAGGAAGAAAAATAACACTGTCGTAATCAACAATAACAGAGAGAGAAAGAGAGAGAGAGAGAGAGAGAGAGATGAGAGAGAGAGAGAGAGGAGAGGAGAGAGAGAGAGAGAGAGAGAGAGGAGAGAGAGAGAGAGAGAAAAGGAATAATACAAACAGACGATGCAAAAACGAGACGTGTATTGATCATTTCATCGACTCCCTTCATTATCACCCTCACTCCATCTGATGAAGAGGATTCATCATAATGGCTGTCATGCTGCATGAATAGAGGATGAGGCCTACCGGGGAAACCTCTTAAAAAAAACGCACTGTGACTTTTACCTCTTGGGTGGTGTGGAAACAAAGTCAACATTTCAGACCTATTAAACTGTACAACTGTAAATATGAATATTTGTTCTATGACTCATAATTACGCACTAAAATAAAATTTTATATTTATATAAAAACATGACTTTCCTCCTCATTTTCTCGAAAGCTATTAGAGATATTGGAAATATCATTGCAGCATCTGATACACCTAATAAAACTGTACAACTATCATTATAATATTAGTTCTATGACTCATAATTACGCAGTAAAATAAAACTTTATATTTATATAAAAACATGACTTTCCTCCTCATTTTCTCGAAAGCTAGTAGAGATATTGGAAATATCATTGTAGCATCTGATGGACCTAATTAAACTGTACAACTCATATTATCAATATTTGTTCTATGACTAATAATTACGCAGTAAAATGAAAACCATATATTTATATAAAAACATGACTTTCCTCCTCATTTTCTCGAAAGCTATTAGAGATATTGGAAATATCATTGCAGCATCTGATAGACCTAATAAAACTATATAACTGTCATTATAAATATTTGCTCTATGACTAATAATTACGCGATTCAATGAAATCGTTACTTTTTTCTTCGTCATTTTCTCGTAAGCTATTAGAGATATTGGAAATACCATTGTAGCATCTGATAGACCTAATAAACTCTACAACTCTCATTATAAATATTTGCTCTAAAACTAATATCTACGCAGTAAAAAAAACCGTATCCTTTTTCCAAAAACATGACTTTCTTCCTCATTTTTCGAAAGCTATTAGAGATAATGGAAATATCATTGCAGCATCTGATAGGCCTAATTAAACTGTACAACTGTAATTATGAATATTTGTTCTATGACTCATATTACGCAGTAAAATAAAACTATATATTTATAGAAAACATGACTTTCCTCCTCATTTTCTCGAAAGCTATTAGAGATATTGGAAATATCATTGCAGCATCTGATAGACCTAATAAAACTGTACAACTATCATTATGAATATTTAGTTCTATGACTCATAATTACGCAGTAAAATAAAAACTTTATATTTATATAAAAAACATGACTTTCCTCCTCATTTTCTCGAAAGCTATTAGAGATATTGGAAATATCATTGCAGCATCTGATAGCCTAATTAAACTGTACAACTGTCATTATGAATATTTGTTCTATGACTCATAATTACGCAGTAAAATAAAACTATATATTTATATAAAAACATGACTTTCCTCCTCATTTTCTCTAAAGCTATTAGAGATATTGGAAATATCATTACAGGATCTGATGGACCTAATTAAACTGTACAACTGATATTATGAATATTTGTTGTATGACTAATAATTAGCAGTAAAATAAAACTATATTTATATAAAAACATGACTTTCCTCCTCATGTTCTCGAAAGCTATTAGAGATATTGGAAATATCATTGCAGCATCTGATAGACCTAATAAAACTGTACAACTATCATTATGAATATTAGTTCTATGACTCATAATTACGCAGTAAAATAAAACTTTATATTTATATAAAAACATGACTTTCCTCCTCATTTTCTCGAAAGCTATTAGAGATATTGGAAATATCATTGTAGCATCTGATGGACCTATTAAACTGTACAACTCATATTATCAATATTTGTTCTATGACTAATAATTACGCAGTAAAATGAAACCATATATTTATATAAAAACATGACTTTCCTCCTCATTTTCTCGAAAGCTATTAGAGATATTGGAAATATCATTGCAGCATCTGATAGACCTAATAAAACTATACAACTGTCATTATAAATATTTGCTCTATGACTAATAATTACGCAATTCAATGAAATCGTATCATTTTTCTTCGTCATTTTCTCGTAAGCTATTAGAGATATTGGAAATACCATTGTAGCATCTGATAGACCTAATAAAACTCTACAACTGTCATTATAAATATTTGCTCTAAAACTAATATCTACGCAGTAAAAAAAAACCGTATCCTTTTTCAAAAACATGACTTTCTGCCTCATTTTTTCGAAAGCTATTAGAGATATTGGAAATATCATTGCAGCATCTGATAGGCCTAATTAAACTGTACAACTGTAATTATGAATATTTGTTCTATGACTCATAATTACGCAGTAAAATAAAACTATATATTTATATAAAAACATGACTTTCCTCCTCATTTTCTCGAAAGCTATTAGAGATATTGGAAATATCATTACAGCATCTGATGGACCTATTAAACTGTACAACTGATATTATGAATATTTGTTGTATGACTAATAATTATGCAGTAAAATAAAACTTTATATTTATATAAAAACATGACTTTCCTCCTCATGTTCTCGAAAGCTATTAGAGATATTGGAAATATCATTGCAGCATCTGATAGACCTAATAAAAACTGTACAACTATCATTATGAATATTAGTTCTATGACTCATAATTACGCAGTAAAATAAAACTTTATATTTATATAAAAACATGGACTTTCCTCCTCATTTTCTCGTAAGCTATTAGAGATATTGGAAATATCATTGTGGCATCTGATGGACCTAATTAAACTGTACAACTCATATTATCAATATTTGTCTGATGACTAATAATTACGCAGTAAAATAAAACTTTATATATATTAAAAACATGACTTTCCTCCTCATTTTCTCGAAAGCTATTAGAGATATTGGAAATATCATTGCAGCATCTGATAGAACTAATAAACTGTACAACTATCATTATGAATATTAGTTCTATGACTCATAATTACGCAGTAAAATAAAACTTTATATATATAAAAACATGACTTTCCTCCTCACTTTCTCGAAAGCTATTAGAGATATTGGAAATATCATTGCAGCATCTGATAGACCTAATAAAACTGTACAACTATCATTATGAATATTAGTTCTATGACTCATAATTACGCAGTAAAATAAACTATATATATTTATATAAAAACATGACTTTCCTCCTCATTTACTCGAAAGCTATTAGAGATATTGGAAATATCATTGTAGCATCTGATGGACCTAATTAAACTGTACAACTCATATTATCAATATTTGTTCTATGACTAATAATTACGCAGTAAAATGAAACCATATATTTATATAAAAAACATGACTTTCCTCCTCATTTTCTCGAAAGCTATTAGAGATATTGGAAATATCATTGCAGCATCTGATAGACCTAATAAACTATACAACTGTCATTATAAATATTTTCTCTATGACTAATAATTACGCAATTCAATGAAATCGTATGCTTTTTCGTTCGTCATTTTCTCGTAAGCTATTAGAGATATTGGAAATACCATTGTAGCATCTGATAGACCTAATAAAACTCTACAACTGTCATTATAAATATTTGTCTCTAAACTAATATCTACGCAGTAAAAAAAAACCGTATCCTTTTTCCAAAAACATGCCTTTCTGCCTCATTTTTTCGAAAGCTATTAGAGATATTGGAAATATCATTGCAGCATCTGATAGGCCTAATTAAACTGTACAACTGTAATTATGAATATTTGTTCTATGACTCATAATTACGCAGTAAAATTAAACTATATATTTATATAAAAACATGACTTTCCTCCTCATTTTCTCGAAAGCTATTAGAGATATTGGAAATATCATTACAGCATCTGATAGACCTAATTAAACTGTACAACTGATATTATGAATATTTGTTGTATAACTAATAATTATGCAGTAAATAAAACTTTATATTTATATAAAAACATGACTTTTCCTCCTCATGTTCTCGAAAGCTATTAGAGATATTGGAAATATCATTGCAGCATCTGATAGACCTAATAAAACTGTAAAACTATCATTATGAATATTAGTTCTATGACTCATAATTACGCAGTAAAATAAAACTTTATATTTATATAAAAACAGATCTTTCCTCCTCATTTTCTCGAAAGCTATTAGAGATATTGGAAATATCATTGTAGCATCTGATGGACCTAATTAAACTGTACAACTCATATTATCAATATTTGTTCTATGACTAATAATTACGCAGTAAAATGAAACCATATATTTATATAAAAAACATGACTTTCCTCCTCATTTTCTCGAAAGCTATTAGAGATATTGGAAATATCATTGCAGCATCTGATAGACCTAATAAAACTATACAACTGTCATTATAAATATTTGCTCTATGACTAATAATTACGCAATTCAATGAAATCGTATGCTTTTTCGTTCGTCATTTTCTCGTAAGCTATTAGAGATATTGGAAATACCATTGTAGCATCTGATAGACCTAATAAAACTCTACAACTGTCACTATAATATTGCTCTATGACTAATATCTACGCAGTAAAAAAAAACCGTATCCTCTTTCCAAAAACATGACTTTCTGCCTCATTTTTTCGAAAGCTATTAGAGATATTGGAATATCATTGCAGCATCTGATAGGCCTAATAAACTGTACAACTGTAATTATGAATATTTGTTCTATGACTCATAATTACGCACTAAATAAAACTATATATTTATATAAAAACATGACTTTCTCTCTCATTTTCTCTAAAGCTATTAGAGATATTGGAAATATCATTACAGCATCTGATGGACCTAATTAAACTGTACAACTGATATTATGAATATTTGTGTATGACTAATAATTATGCACTAGAATAAAACTTTATATTTATAAAAACATGACTTCCTCCTCATGTTCTCGAAAGCTATTAGAGATATTGGAAATATCATTGCAGCATCTGATAGACCTAATAAAACTGTACAACTATCATTATGAATATTAGTTCTATGACTCATAATTACGCAGTAAAATAAAACTTTATATTTATATAAAAACATGACTTTCCTCCTCATTTTCTCGAAAGCTATTAGAGATATTGGAAATATCATTGTAGCATCTGATGGACCTAATTAAACTGTACAACTCATATTATCAATATTTGTTCTATGACTAATAATTACGCAGTAAAATGAAACCATATTTATATAAAAAACATGACTTTCCTACTCATTTTCTCGAAAGCTATTAGAGATATTGGAAATATCATTGCAGCATCTGATAGACCTACTAAAACTGTACAACTATCATTATGAATATTAGTTCTATGACTCATAATTACGCAGTAAAATAAAACTTTATATTTATATAAAAACATGACTTTCCTCCTCATTTTCTCGAAAGCTAGTAGAGATATTGGAAATATCATTGTAGCATCTGATGGACCTATTAAACTGTACAACTCATATTATCAATATTTGTTCTATGACTAATAATTACGCAGTAAAATGAAACCATATATTTATATAAAAAACATGACTTTCCTACTCATTTTCTCGAAAGCTATTAGAGATATTGGAAATATCATTGCAGCATCTGATAGACCTAATAAAACTATACAACTGTCATTATAAATATTTGCTCTATGACTAATAATTACGCAATTCAATGAAATCGTATCCTTTTTTCTTTGTAATTTTCTCGTAAGCTATTAGAGATATTGGAAATACCATTGTAGCATCTGATAGACCTAATAAAACTCTACAACTGTCATTATAAATATTTGCTCTAAAACTAATATCTACGCAGGAAAAAAAAAACCGTATCCTTTTTCCAAAAACATGACTTTCTGCCTCATTTTTTCGAAAGCTATTAGAGATATTGGAATATCATTGCAGCATCTGATAGGCCTAATTAAACTGTACAATTGTAATTATGAATATTTGTTCTATGACTCATAATTACGCAGTAAAATAAAACTATATATTTATATAAAAACATGATTTCCTCCTCATTTCTCGAAAGCTATTAGAGATATTGAAAATATCATTACAGCATCTGATGGACCTAATTAAACTGTACAACTGATATTATGAATATTGTTGTATGACTAATAATTATGCAGTAAAATAAATCTTTATATTATATAAAAACACGACTTTCCTCCTCATGTTCTCGAAAGCTATTAGAGATATTGGAAATATCATTGCAGCATCTGATAGACCTAATAAAACTGTACAACTATCATTATGAATATTAGTTCTATGACTCATAATTACGCAGTAAAAATAAAACTTTATATTTATATAAAAACATGACTTTCCTCCTCATTTTCTCGAAAGCTATTAGAGATATTGGAAATATCATTGTAGCTTCTGATGGACCTAATTAAACTGTACAACTCATATTATCAATATTTGTTCTATGACTAATAATTACGCAGTATAATGAAACCATATATTTATATAAAAACATGACTTTCCTCTCATTTTCTCGAAAGCTATTAGAGATATTGGAAATATCATTGCAGCATATGATAGACCTATAAAACTATACAACAGTCATTATAAATATTTGCTCTATGACTAATAATTAAGCAATTCAATGAAATCGTATCCTTTTTTCTTCGTCATTTTCTCGTAAGCTATTAGAGATATTGGAAATACCATTGTAGCATCTGATAGACCTAATAAAACTCTACAACTGTCATTATAAATATTTGCTCTATGACTAATATCTACGCAGTAAAAAAAAAACCGTATCCTTTATCCAAAAACATGACTTTCTGCTCATTTTTTCGAAAGCTATTAGAGATATTGGAAATATCATTGCAGCATCTGATAGGCCTAATTAAACTGTACAACTGTAATTATGAATATTTGTTCTATGACTCATAATTACGCAGTAAAATAAAACTATATATTTATATAAAAACATGACTTCCTCCTCATTTTCTCGAAAGCTATTAGAGATATTGGAAATATCATTACAGCATCTGATGGACCTAATTAAACTGTACAACTGATATTATGAATATTTGTTTGTATGACTAATAATTATGCAGTAAAATAAAACTTTATATTTATATAAAAACATGACTTTCCTCCTATGTTTCTCGAAAGCTATTAGAGATATTAGAAATATCATTGTAGCATCTGATAGACCTAATAAAACTGTACAACTCTCATTATGAATATTAGTTCTATGACTCATAATTACGCAGTAAAATAAAACTTTATATTTATATAAAAACATGACTTTCCTCCTCATTTTCTCGAAAGCTATTAGAGATATTGGAAATATCATTGCAGCATCTGATACACCTAATTAAACTGTACAACTAATATTATGAATATTTGTGTGACTATAGGCCTGTGGATCCAAGCTCAGTACCAAAACCCGCACTGCTGCGAGTGTCAGAGCTGTTGGCGGCGGCGCCAAATGTAGCACCACTAATATTCTGATTTACGCTATGTAATCATTTCGAGTCCCCCGACGAGACGGCAGATTAAGCCCAGAAAGGAATATACCACATAGGGCCCCTCAGTGCTTCGGGGCCCTATACGCCATGGTGTACTGGTGTATAGGTTAATCCGGCCCTGCATGGCATATCCTGATATAGTTAATTTTATAACTAGTACAGTAACAACCAGAGATTGGAGACACCAGGAGCTATGTATACAATAATATATTATTAAAAAAGGCAAGGTAAGGTTAGTTGTCATTGACAACGACGATGGCAACATCACAGAACAGGAATATGTTCCTCTTCAGTCTATAATGAAACTGCAGTGTCGCTTCTGTGGCGCTAACCTTTACACACGGGCGACCCATAATCATGTGTACCAGCGACTGTACGTGTGTGCAGCCATGTAAACACACACACGCAAACACACACGCAAACACGCACGCACACACACACACACGCAAACACAAACACACACACAGCACGACACACACCACACACACACCACACCACACACACACACACACACACACACCACACACACACACACACACACACACACACACACCGGTAGCTAATGTTACTGTTTTCATAATAAGTACTTCAGTGTGAGGGAAAGATACAAATAACAGAATGGATAAACCCAACATTTATTGTTGAAAACATTAAATCAATACAACCCTTTACAAATCACAAATCCCACACACATCCGTTCACTGGTGATCTTTGCTGGTGTCGTCCATCCCATCTTTCTACTGAGCCCGGCGCAAGCCACAGTTCACCTGCAAAAAACAACAAGTCTCAGAGAAACATATATAACTACTTCATTCCCTTCATCATTACAGCTGGTTCCTGCTGCTACTTCCAATCTAAATATATAACTGATGTCCACGAATTAGAAGCTAAGCTGGAATCAGGACTTCTATATAATCATGGCACTTACATTGTGCGGGTAGTCGCATGTATCAATTACTTCGTTCCAATGGAGGTCACCGGGGCAAGGAAGCTCTAGGGCCAGTCCTTCATCCACACACACGCAGTACTTGTAGCAATGGTGGGGGTGGGCCAGCAGCACCGCTATCTCCCCCAGCGGATGGCACTGTGCGTTCACCTCTGAAGGGCAGGGTGACCGGTCTCGGCACCTGCAAGGGTCACCACCACCAGCACCACCACGGCAAGGAGGAAGTTCTTCATACTGAGGTGTAAGTATACACACGAAATACCTTGTAGAATATTTTGTCACTGTCAAGTGTTTTTTAAGTGCACCTGAAAAGTAAAGATCAAGATTTAGCTTACAGAATTCCGCGTATATTATAAAAGTATCAGGGATGTCATCGCTAAAGTTAAACAATCTGTAATTATAGAGAATAATCAACACTTCAAATTACTTTCCACATCCTAATGGACATATGGAATCCAATGAGACTTAGTATGTTTGCATTAAGAACTGTGATATTATAGTCAATAGGAAAGGTGACCAATCGTCTCACCTGTCTCTGTTTGTGTTGTGTGATGTCCGTGGCTTCACGTTGCATTATATACATACAAACTTGCATGTGTCCTCCTTCTCCTGGTTAGTGTGGCCTCATTCTCATCATTCTTTTGACACGCAGTGCCTTCGTGGGAACAACGCACAATGTCCTCTGCACCGATATATAAAAAAATATAAATAATAAAAAGTGTTCGGCGCACGGCAGGTAAATAATCAAATGATATCAAAAGCGATCCACATACAAAATATCATTTTGAATTAGAAAGTGAGAATAAATTAATAATTTCTCCGCCACACACAGCAAAGGGTGCCTGAGGATCGCAACAGGTGGAAAGGAAAGGAAAAATAACACTGTCGTAATCAACAATAACAGAGAGAGAAAGAGAGGAGGGAGAGAGAGAGAGAGAGAGAGGAGCGAGAGAGAGAGGAGAGAGAGAGAGAGGGAGAGAGAGATGAGAGAGAGAGAGAGAGTGAGAAGATGAGGGAGGAAGAGGAGTGGGAGAGAGTAGAGGAGAGAGAGAGAGAGTAGAGAGACGAGGAGAGAGCGGGGAAGAGAGAGATGAGGGAGGAGAGAGAACTGGAGAGAGAGCAGGGAGAGAGAGAGGAGAGAGAGAAAAGGATAATACAAACAGACGATGCAAAAAGAGACGTGGTAATTGATCATTTCATCGACTCCTTCATTATCACCCTCACTCCATCTGATGAAGAGGATTCATCATAATGGCTGTCATGCTGCATGAATAGAGGATGAGGCCTACCGGGGAAACCTCTTTAAAAAAAACGCACTGTGACTTTTACCTCTTGGGTGGTGTGGAAACAAAGTCAACATTTCAGACCTAATTAAACTGTACAACTGTAAATATGAATATTTGTTCTATGACTCATAATTACGCACTAAAATAGAACTTTATATTTATATAAAAACATGACTTTCCTCCTCATTTTCTCGAAAGCTATTAGAGATATTTGAAATATCATTGCAGCATCTGATACACCTAA
>JAPQNM010000024.1:1850623-1855623 GCA_029783475.1 Metacarcinus magister
TTCCACTTTGTTCATCATATTCCCTCCATTCATCAACGTTCTTAATTTATCCTTCCTTTTATTCTCCTTCCATCCTTCTCTTCCTTCTCTCCTCTCCTTCCTTTACCTCCAATCAATCCTTTCCTCCAATCTTTTCTTCCAATCCTTCAGCACTCCATCTCCCTTCACTTCTTTCCTTTCCACTCTTTTCTCCTTAGTCACTCTTCCCTCCTACCTCCTTCCTCCCTCATCCCCTCACCCCCCCGTTCTCTCCCTCCTACCCCCCTTGCCTCCCCTCACTCTATCAGTCACGTTGATAAATGGCTCAACATGAAAATATAAGAGGAAAGAGGTATTCGACCAGCTGACTGATGGGTGAGGTAATGGTTGGTAAAAAGGCTGCCATTATATACCCCTTAACGCAACCTAACCTAACCATTGAATGCCTGCTTGGTTTTACGCCCTTTAACCCGTTTTGTAGTCAGTTTGTTTAAGTTTGATTCGCTTTTCATTTTCTCTCTCTCTATTCAGTCTTTTTTTATGTTTGCTTTAGGGGTTTTTTTTGTTTTTTTTTTGTTGCCTCCCTTTTTTTTTGTTTGTTTGGTTCCTCATCCTTCTTTTTTCTCTCGATACGTGATTCCTTCTGTTTGTTTACTTTTGTTTAGGTCTGTTTGTCTATATATTTTCCCGTTTTTATACCTTCTTTGTTTTCTGTTTTATTTAGATTATCCTGTATGGTGATTTTTTATGTATTTATCTATCTGTTTATCTATCTATCTATCTATCTATCTATTTACTTATCTATCTATCTATCTATCTATTTATGTGTGTGCCAGACCCAAAGTTTAAACAATTTTCCAGCTTCACTATATAAAATACATTAATTAATATCCCTATCGTTATATTTCGTCTTTTTTACATTTATTTCACACAAAAATTGAAATATATATAAAAATGTAAAAGAGTAAGGTTTGAATATATTATGTTTGTTGAATTAATCCACAAAGTAAGTTATATTAAGGCAATCGTAGTTATTTTAATACAAATCTAAGAATACCACGTAATTCCAATACATTACATTCCTATTAGTTGATTGGAAGATGAATAACATAATGTATACACCATAATTAACAAATATTTTACCATTATTACTATATACTATAATTACTATTGTTTTAACCATTTAGTATATCATTATTACACTAAGTCTGTTCATATTATCTATACCTTCGGGCGATACAAAGTTATTATCACCATTATCATTATTATCATTATTATTACTATTATTATTATTCCTATAAGTCTAAGTATACAATATGTTTCTTAAATATTTCTCTATGTATGAACGTCAGACGAATCACAGGAACATATTTACTTTTTCGACTAATAAAACAAAAGAAAAAACAATGCATATTAACCACTCAATTTCCATCCATTCAATACCACTTTTCCTCAACATCTATTTAATTTAAGTGCAATTTAAGTGTACTTGTATATGTATAAATGTGAAGTGTATTAGTGTGGTTATATTTGCTCGATATGTATAAAGTATTGTATAATGGATGAGTATGCGCACGCCGCTTGTCAATTGTCTTCCATTGTGTTTATTGTTGTGTTAAATCTGTTGGATAATGTTGGGAGATAAGGGTGAATGGATCTGAAATATCTACGTTGGGGGATTAGGGTTAGAAGGGAAGGGTAAGGGTGATCTCTCTCTCTCTCTCTCTCTCTCTCTCTCTCTCTCTCTCTCTCTCTCTACCTCTCTCTCTCTCTCTCTCTCTCTCTCTCTCTCTCTCTCTCTCTCTCTCTCTGTGTCTGTGTTTGTGTGTTTGTGTGTGTGTGTGTGTGTGTGTGTGTGTGTGTGTGTGTGTGTGTGTGTGTGTGTGTGTGTGTGTGTGTGTGTGTGTGTGTGTGTGTCCACAGTCAACGCCGTTAAATTACACCTTCGGGATTCTCTCTCTCTCTCTCTCTCTCTCTCTCTCTCTCTCTCTCTCTCTCTCTCTCTCTCTCTCTCTCTCTCTCTCTCTCTCTCTCTCTCTCCACGGTCAGTACCGTTAAATTATCCCTCCAGGGTCTCTCTCTCTCTCTCTCTCTCTCTCTCTCTCTCTCCTCTCTCTCTCTCTCTCTCTCTCTCTCTCTCTCTCTCTCTCTCTCTCTCTCTCTCTCTCTCTCTCTCCACGGTCAACGCCGTTAAATTATTACTCCAAGCTCTCTCTCTCTCTCTCTCTCTCTCTCTCTCTCTCTCTCTTTCTCTTTCTCTCTCTCTCTCTCTCTCTCTCTCTCTCTCTCTCTCTCTCTCTCTCTCTCTCTCTCTCTCTCTCTCTCTCTCTCTCTCTCTCTCAACAATAATGACTAATAAACAAACGAAGAAAAATCAATATACACTTGTCACACACTTGTATATAAATCTGGAGTGAAGGTTATCGGACCATTTTCATAAAGAATGGATGACTCTCTCTCTCTCTCTCTCTCTCTCTCTCTCTCTCTCTCTCTCTCTCTCTCTCTCTCTCTCTCTCTCTCTCTCTTTGTGTGCGAGGTATTAATATATGTTTTTTTCGCTCTCTGTTTTGTATAATAATTTCATGGTTGGGTGATTCATCTGCACTTGGAATGAAAAAAAGATTTGGTAAACATTGCGAAACTGAGAGAGAGAGAGAGAGAGAGAGAGAGAGAGAGAGAGAGAGAGAGAGAGAGAGAGAGAGAGAGAGAGAGAGAGAGAGAGAGAGAGAGAGAAAGAGAGAGAGAGAGAGAGAAATAGTTGGTAAAGTATAAAAAAAAAAAATAATCATTACACCCCAAGAATCTAACTTTAAAACCATTCCTTCATTCATCAACCATAAAAAAAATTGATATAAAAAAATACGAAAGAGCGAGAAACCTGAAGGAAAAAAAACAACAATAACAACAACAACAACAACAACAACAACAACAACAACAACAGACACTCACTTCCCTTGAAACACTCTAGCACACTTTAACACACTCTAACACACCTAACCTAACGAGCAGGTATAATTGGGGGTGGACTCTATAATTCCAGGTGAGCTTGAGGTCCTTCCAGGTATTGAGGTGAGGAGTAAGAATTAAAGGGACGCATTTAAATAACTTATATGACAAGTTGATCTGAATGTGTCTTGAATAATGAAAAACTCCATCCTGTGTGCGTGTGTACGTGTGTGTGTGTGTGTGTGTGTGTGTGTGTGTGTGTGTGTGTTATGGTTGATGTATGCATAACGTGATACTGCACTTAATTCGTGTACTATGTATGTATGTATGTATGTATGTATGTATTTGTTTATCCATCTATCAACCAGTCATTATATCTGTCTATTGTATTACTCTCTCTCTCTCTCTCTCTCTCTCTCTCTCTCTCTCTCTCTCTCTCTCTCTCTCTCTCTCTCTCTCTCTCTCTCTCTCTCTCTCTCTCTCTCTCATCCATTTAGCTAGTTAAGACTTTCCCCGCCAGAAAACTTCTCACATTATTCAATTTTCCTATTTCCTTTAGCATCTTTTCTTTAATTTTTCCTTGAGTACGCTTCCACACACACACACACACACACACACACACACACACACACACACACACACACACACACACACACACACACACACACACACACACACATACACACAGAGGTCAATATTTACCTACACTACCTTACTCTAGTATACATGTGTACAAACCTATATATATTCTGTCTACTCTCTATCTATCTATTTATCTATCTATCTACCACTCTCTTATTGACCACACAACCACAACAAGGGCTAACCAGGGTGGGCGTGGTAGTGGGTGGGTGAGGTGGGTGAGGTGGGTGAGGGTGTGAGTGGGTGGGTGGATGTACAAGTGGGTGAATTTTAAGTGGGTGAGGAGGACAGAATGAAAATTTTAAAAAAGGAGAGGCATATTTTGTAGGTCAAGGCAGCAGTGGGAAGGAAGGAAGGAAGGAAGGAAGGAAGGAAGGAAGGAAGGAAAGGAAGGAAGGAAGGGAGGAAGAATTAAATGAAGGAGTTAAAAGTAAGGTTAACAAACAAAGAATAAGAGAAAGAAAGGGAAATCAACAAAGAGACGAGAAAAGGTTGAATAAATAGTAAGGGAAGGACAATGGAGTGAAAGAAAGAATAATAAAAGGGATAAAGGGAAAAAGGGAAATGAAATAAGCGAAACAAAGGTAGGAATGAAGAGGAAAAAAAAGAGGAAACAGGGAAGATAAGGATAATGAAAAGAGGAATGAAAAAAAGAGAGAAAAGAAAAGGAAAGAGAAGGAAATAAAGAGAGAAGAAAATAAAAAATAGAGAAAAGAGTAATATAAAGTATAAAAAATGGGAAGATTAAACTGAAAAAATGAGGCAGAAAATGAGTTAGAAAATACAAAAGAGCAAAATAAGGGAGAGAGAGAAAGAGAGAGAGAGAGAGAGAGAAAAAAAAAAAGAGAGAGAGAAATTACAAAGAGGGGAAGAGGAGAGGGTGGAAAGAGGAAAACGGTTTGGAAGGAAAAATAAAAAATGAAAAGAAAGAAAGAAAGAAAAGGGAGTTTAAAAATATACCAAACCACGAAAGAAGGGAAGAAAGGGAGGATAAGAAGAGAAAGAGGATGAAGAATAAATACAAAATAGGAAGAAAGGGAGAGAACTAAAGGAGAGGCAACAACAACAACAAACCAAACGAGGGTACAAAAGTTGGGGGTGGAAAGAGGAGAGGAGGGAGGGAGTGAGGGGAGGGAGTAACGGTAGAAAGTAAGGGGAGGGAGTTAGAGGAGGGAGAGAAGGGAGAGAGGGGGGTTCAAAAAGGGGGGTGTGGAGGGAGTTTTAATAGACATCTTCAGCGAGTACGAGGCAATGACGGTAATGGTGCCTCACAAAAGTAAAATATAACCATACATCAGCAGGCCGCGCTGCCCCCCGCCCCTCGCTGTTCCGTCCAATCACACGCGAGTATTTGATGAGTTTAACACTTGATTGGTTCCCGTGGGTGAGGTATTTCAACCAATCAGGACAGAGAGATGGAGAGACATGTTTTG
>JAPQNM010000024.1:1860623-1868123 GCA_029783475.1 Metacarcinus magister
TGCTGAACGTCTGTATCGATACGGTACACATACGCTTATAACTTCATTCAGTTTTGTGGTAAAGGCCTCCCATGACTTATCAATATCTGACTCTGACAACAGTTCACTCCAGTCAGTGTCTTCTAGAATTGATCGCATTCTGATGAAATTCGCCCTTTGATAATTTGGTACCTTCTCCTTACTGTCTTTTACTTTTATTTCCTTAATTTTCAAATTGAAAGTGATTATTCGATGGTCACTAGAACTGAAAACTGGGCCGACATTTACGTTACTGACTAAATCTTTACTTGTTGAAAGAATGAGATCAAGGGTATTTAAGTCTCGCGTCGGTTCGTGAACGTGTTGATGTAATTCGCTCTCTAATAAGTTCGTGTACAGGTCGTGTCCTGTATGAGATCGTAACGGATTTCCCCATCTCGTTACTGGCAAATTAAAATCACCCATAATAATTGTCTCGCATTGACTAATTGTTTCGGAGATTGATTCGAATAGTAAACGGTCAATTTCAGCGGTGCGCCCCGGTGGTCTGTAAATCAATCCGAGTATTTTTCTACTTGAGTTACTCTTTAATTCGATAAAAACTGTGTCAATACCGTTGATGGGTTCTGTTTAATGGAGATCGGATGGAGCGAGCTGTGAATATATAGGATTACACCACCGCCAATTCTGTTCTCTCTTTCACAGCTAAAGATTGTATAACCAGGTAACTGAAATTCTGCAATGTAATCTCTGTTCGACGTATCTAACCATGATTCTGTGACTCCTATGATGTGGTACTGATCCATCGCCGCGAGAGCTTCGAGGTCTGTGAATTTATTTCTGATGCTACGAGCATTTACATAACAAACTTTAATATGTGGATCAGCAGTGGCATTAGTATTTGGATCAGCGGTGGCATTACACGGAGCAACTACGACGTCGTTGCTGCTCTCGTTCGCTCGGCGTTTTTTGACCTATTGAGAATAACTTGGTCACTGAAAAGTCTGCCCAAGCGTGCATCCCCAACGCTGTTTAGGTGCAGTCCGTCGTACTGGAAAAGAAGTGGTTTATTATAAAAGTTATCCCACAGGTTTACAAAGTCAACACCTTCCTGTGAACAGAGAGAATTAAGTCTGCTGTTGATGGTGCGCGCCTTGCCATAGAACCTCCCGTCAGCACCCATCCTGGGAAGAATACCTGAAATAACGATGTTATTAGTCTTTGTCCTGAACTGGCGGATCATCTTTCTGTACTTTTCCAGCAACTCCTCAGGTCTTGTGGATGACACATCATTCGTTCCTGCGTGGATGATAAAAAGAGTGTTATCATCTGCTTCACTGGTGACCTCTCCGTAAACTTCTGTTATGTCGTCAAGCCTGGCTCCTGGAATACAATAACGCTTCCTATTATTTGGGGCACGGCCACTGAATTCTATTAGCTGTCCACGAATGATAGAATCACCCACCAGCCTTGTCTCTCCAATTTCCTCCTGTGTCGAACCGATCACCTGGAATTTGTTGAAAGTTATTTGAGTTAGTGGTTTTCTAGGGATTCTAGCAGCGCCCCTAGGTGCCCTCCAAGGATAAGAGTCTTGAAGAGAGGAGGGGGTGGAGGAGGAGGCGGCTGGAAGCCTCGTCTCTCCAATAGCCTCCTGTGACGTGCTGAGCACTTGGTATCTGTTAAAAGTTTCCGTAGTTAGTGGTTTCTTAGAGCATATAGCAGCACGTCTACTGGCTACTCTCCATGAATACAAGTCCTGTGAGGAGGAGGAGGAGGAGGAGGGGGTGGAGGAGGAGGAGGAGGAGGAGGAGGAGGAGGGGGGTGGAGGAGGAGGAGGAGGAGGAGGAGGGGGTGGAGGAGGAGGAGGAGTGGGTGGAGGAGGAGGAGGAGGGGGTGGAGGAGGAGGAAGAGGAGGGGGTGGAGGAGGAGGAGGAGGGGGTGGAGGAGGAGGAGGAGGGGGTGGAGGAGGAGGAGGAGGGGGTGGAAGAGGAGGAGGAGGAGGAGGAGGAGGCTGGGTGGGTGGTGGAGGTGGAGGTGGAGGTGGAGGTGGGGGTGGGGGTGGAGGGGGAGGGGGAGGGGGAGGAGGAGATGGAAGAGGCGGCGGTGGGGGAGGAGGAGGAGGAGGAGGAGGAAAGGATGGCGGTAGAGGAGGAGGAGGAGAAGGAGGGGGAGGAGGAGGAGGAGGAGGAGGAGGAGGAGGAGGAGGAGGAGGAGGAGGAGGAGGAGGAAGGGGGGGCGGGAGAGATGGAGGAGGAGGAAGAGGAGGCTGGGTGGGTGGTGGAGGTGGAGGTGTAGGGGGAGGTGGAGGTGGAGGGGGAGGAGATGGAAGAGGCGGCGGTGGGGGAGGGGAGGAGGAGGAGGAGGAGGAGGAGGAGGAGGAGGAGGAGGAGGAAGGGGAAGGGGAAGGGGAAGGGTGGGAGGATGCGGCGTCAGGGGGAGTTACAAATCCATGCTTAGCAGTGACGAATTCAAACAAAGTGTTATATTTTTTATCTAATATACATAGTCTACAGATTGTATTTTGCTGAAAGAACTTCTTCACAAAACGCTCTCCACAGCTCTCACATTTTTTCATCGTGGACGGCATTTCTGGAAAGCTTTAAATAATTTTACGATAATAAATAGAAAAATGCGGTGTCAACTGGTTTTCTCTGTGAGTGTTCCGGCAGTTGGTCCCCAGGGTCCCCAGGGAATTCTTAGTAGCTGGTAGGTAAAAATAGGCCTAATTTTATCACTTCTTTGTTTTGTCACGGAAATTAAGACAGAAACAAAGAAAGAAAACAGAATGAACAATCAGAGATAAGGGAACACAATTAATCACAAAATCAAATCGCAGGCAAAATAAATACAATATATATCACTGATGTTTATATGAGATATTTTAGCTACAGTGTGTATCACTATGGATGTGAAGGGCTGTGTGTTTTGATTGTCTGGCTAATGCGAGCACTATTTAAGTACGGAAGGTGTGTATGCTTTGTGTAACGCAAAGGTACACTTATCGCATCGAAGACCGATGAATTTGCACCACGTGGAGGAGGAGGAGGAGGAGGAGGAGGAGGAGGAAGAGGAGGAGGAGGAGGAGGAGGATGTTGAGGTAAGAAGAAAAACGTTAATGGAAGTAGAAAGATAATAAAAATAATAATAATAATAATGATAATACTAATAATAATAAGAAGATACGAAAATTTGAAGAAGAAGAAGAACGAAGAACAACAAGAACAAGAACAAAAAGATAATGAGGTACAAGAAATAATATCCCTTAAAGTACATATAAATATACAACACGATCAATGATAACACACACACACACACACACACACACACACACACACACACACACACACACACACACACACCATTAATATTACCCAGATGACTGAAACTGAAACTTTAACCTAGCAAGATCCAGCTCAGGGAGGGAGGGAGGGAGGGAGGGAGGGAGGGAGGGAGGGAGGGAGGGAGGGAGGGAGGGAGGGAAGTAGGGAGGAAGGGGACGAAACAATGGAAGAGGTAGAGGAGGAGGAGGGGAAGAAGAAGACGAGGAAGGAGTAAGAGGAGGAGGAGAAGCAGTAAGAGGAGGAAGAAGAGGAGGAAAGGACACAACAACAAAAGATTAAATTCTACGTAACAGAGAGAGAGAGAGAGAGAGAGAGAGAGAGAGAGAGAGAGAGAGAGAGAGAGAGAGAGAGAGAGAGAGAGAGAGAGAGAGAGAGAGAGAGAGAGAGTAGAGGGAAGGTAGAAGGCAGGGTGTGAGAGAGCATAGGAGGAAGAGGGTAAAGAGGGAGGAAGAACAGACTTAAAGAGGGAAGAGAGAAGTGGAAGAGGAAGGTAAAGAGGAAGAGGAAGAGGAAGAGGAAGAGGAAGAGGAAGAGGAGGAGAACAAGTGACAAGGAAGAGGTAGAACAACACAAGATGATAAAAAAGTAAGAAGACAATAAGGAAGAAGGGAGGAGAGAGGGGAAGCGACGAAGAATGGAAATAGGGAATGAACTAAAGAGGATGAAGAGGAAGAAGAGGAGGAGGAGGAGGAGGAGGAGGAGGAGGAGGAAGAAAGAAAAGTAACACAGTAAACAGGAAGGAATTGAGGAAGATGAAGAAGGAGGAAGAAGATATAAGAGAGGAGGGAGTGAAGGAAAGTATGAATAGAGGAAATGAGAAATAAAGAAAAAAGAAGAGGAGGAGGAGGAGGAGGAGGAGGAGGAAGAGGAAGAGGGGAAGAGGTGTTGGTAGTCTCATTTATCCAGAACCTTACTAGACATATAAACAAGGGTTGGACAGTCGATAAGTCAAAACAACCTTGGTACGTTTTGACTCCCTTGGGTATGTTTTGACTACTCTTGGGTATGTTTTGACTACTCTTGGGTATGTTTTGACTACTCTTGGGTATGTTTTGACTACTCTTGGGTACGTTTTGACTACTCTTGGGTACGTTTTGACTCATTTTGGGTATATTTTGACTCCTCTTTAGTTTATTGTGTTTCCTCTTGTGTAAAGTTTAATTTCTCTTGGGTACATTTTGACACCAGACTATAATAACCTACTCGTTTGCACTTTATATCCTGTTACCAATAGCACTCCTCCTCCTCCTCCTCCCTCCTCCTCCTCCTCCTCCTCCTCCTCCTCTATCTATCCCTGGTGGTGGTACTGATAAATAGTTCCTGAAGGCAGCACCAACAACACCATGTTAGCACCTGCTCACCACACAACACCACATCATAACAACCACCACCACCACCACCACACCACCACCACCACCACCACCACCACCAAATATGATAGACTCCCCGCCACAGCCACATCCCGGTAAAACAATCAATGCTGTCAACACTACCTGCTAACCCTTACCACCACCCCACACCACCACCACCACCACCACCACCACCACCACCACCACCACTACTACCAATGCACCTCCACTTCCCTTCCTTCCCTTCCTTCCACTTTCTCATCCTGATCCAGCCACTTCATCCCTCACTAATTGCAGCTCCACTCTTCTTCCTCTTCTTCCTCCTCTTCTTCCTCCTCCTTGTCGTCTTTTCTCTCGTCTTAGTTATCATTCTTCTCTTCCTCCCTCCAGTAATCTTCAAATCCCTCTCCCTCCTCTTCTTCTTCTTCCTCCTCCTTATTTTTATCATTAATATTTATTTTTATCATTAATATTTATTTTTATCATTAATATTTATTTTTATCATTAATATTTATTTTTATCATTAATATTTATTTTTATCATTAATATTTATTTTTATCACCAATATTTATTTTTATCACCAATATTTATTTTTATCATCAATATTTATTTTTACCATTAATATTAATTTTTATCACCAATATTTATTTTTATCATCAATATTTATTTTTTATCACCAATATTTATTTTTATCACCAATATTTATTTTTATCATCAATATTTATTTTTATCATTAATATTTATTTTTATCATTAATATTTATTTTTATTATTAATATTTATTTTTATCATTAGTATTTATTTTTATCATTAATATTTATTTTTATCATTAATATTTATTATTATAATTATTAATATTTATTTACTCCAACAGCAACACTTCCTTAACATGTATTATTATTAATTTCAAAACCTTTAACTTCAATATAAGTTTTCGTGGATTTGTGATGAAAATGGATTCGTGAAATTTTTGGCCCGAAGATTTCCACCAGAATTTGAGTCCAAAATAGTTTAGTCATTTTACAAGTAAAGTATTAGTCCTACAACAAAGATGTATAAAAACAAAGTTGTTCAGCTTGACAAGTTCTATCTGATGGTGTCATCCGTTTGTAAATTACTCCTTTGGTTTAGGAGAAAAATGTAATTAAGTAGAAGTTTCGTGTAAAATACAAATATATCAATATCTCCATTACTTACATTCCAATTACATTCTAGTAAAGCTCAAAGGAACGGGCGTCTCCTGCTCTATATTTACTATTACGTATGTTTTCTACGTAAACCTCATACTTTTCGAGTTATTTTGAAAAACATGATTTCATGAAAAAAATCTAAGGTGACACCCTTGAAAATTTCGTGAAAAATTTCCACACCTCAGAATTTCATGAAAATTTGTACCTAAAGGTTTTCAGTCAAACTGAACACGAATCTGGACTCAGTTTCATCATTACTATAATATTAAACACTATATACGCATGTGTGATACGCCTAAAACTATTTATTCTCTCTATTTATCTCTCTATCTCTATCGCGCTCTCTCTCTCTCTCTCTGCTCTCTCTCTCTCTCTCTCTCTCTCTCTCTCTCTCTCTCTCTCTCTCTCTCTCTCTCTCTCTCTCTCTCGCTCTCCCTCTCTCCAAACTCCTACAGCAAAATCATAATATTCTCCCCCTCCTCCCCCTCCCCCTCCTCCTCCTCCTCCTCCTCCTCCTCCTCCTCCTCCTCCTCCTCTTCCTCCTCCTCCTCTGTCTTCCTCTTAAATCGTCTCAGTGGACCAATTAGCGCCAATATTTATTTTTATATTTAATATTTATTTTTATCATTAATATTTTTTTTTATCATTAATATTTATTTTTATCATTAATATTTATTTTTATCATTAATATTTATTTTTATCATTAATATATATTTTATCATTAATATATATTTTTATCATTAATATATATTTTTATCATTAATATTTATTTTATCATTAATATTTATTTTTATCATTAATATTTATTTTTATCATTAATATTTATTTTTATCATTATATTTATTTTTATCATTAATATTTATTTTATCATTATATATATTATTTTATCATTAATATATATTTTTATCATTAATATATATTTTTATCACTAATATTTATTTTTATCATTAATATATATTTTTATCATTAATATATATTTTTATCATTAATATTTATTTTTATCATTAATATATATTTTTATCATTAATATATATTTTTATCATTAATATTTATTTTTTATCATTAATATATATTTTTATCATTAATATATATTTTTATCATTAATATTTATTTGTATCATTAATATATATTTTTATCATTAATATTTATTTTTATCATTATTATTTATTTTTATCATTAATATTTATTTTTATCATTAATATTTATTTTTATCATTAATATTTATTTTTATCATTAATATTTATTTTTATCATTAATATTTATTTTTATCATTAATATTTATTTTTATCATTAATATTTATTTTTATCATTAATATTTATTTTTATCATTAATATTTATTTTTATCATTATTTTTATATTTTTATCATTAATATATATTTTTATCATTAATATTTATTTTTATCATTAATAAGAAAAATTTGAATAAAATCATAATTTTTTTTAAAATCTATAAATCGAACACTTAGAAAAGACCTCGGCAGTGTAAAGGTTAATACTGGCAATAAGTTATGTTTAACCTGCCATTACTACCGAAACGAAGGATGCGAGGGGATTTCATTGAAATGTTCAAGATAATCAAAGGATTCGATAATATCAATGACAGAAGATTACATTACTTTTGATTGATCAAATATAACAAGA
>JAPQNM010000024.1:1878123-1900623 GCA_029783475.1 Metacarcinus magister
TCCCTGCCTCCACACTACTACACTTACAATAACACTATTTACACAACACTATTTACATGCTAAATGCGTCGCCGCAACAGTATTATTTCAAGTCTTCTTTCTGTCTTGTCATTACCGAGTTTAAACCCCAAAAAAGGTGTAATTTTGCAATAACACAAACGTCATTTAATGCAGAGTCGAAACATGGTTGAAACTTTTACGAAATGGTAGCTTCCTTATATTCTTATGTTCTTATGTAAGTTAAAAAATGCAGAATTATATAAACATGCACTGAAACTCGTATTTACCTTCGCTGTAGTTTTCCTGAGTGGCTGTAGCAGTGGTGGTGGTCCTGATGCAGCCTTGTAATGTGATACAGGAAGCTCTATGCAATACACAAAGCAACACATCACAAGACTGGTAGCAAAGCAAGGTGGTCGTGCAACTAAGTCTCTGGTGCTTCATCCATCAAACCTGAAACACAACTCAATACTTATAATACTCAGCTTTTATTTAACTCACTCCTGTACTAGTTAGAAAATATACAAGTTGGAAATCTCTACTACCTGGTTTTCTTTTTATAAGCTGATTCAGTGAGGAGAGAAGGAAGAGGACAGACTAAGGAATAATGGGAAGCTTTGGTATTAGACATGTAAGGAAAATATAATTAATTTCTTCAGGGATACTTAAACAATGATTACTTGATAGGCCTAAACTAAATATCCTGATCTAGTAACATACATCTATCTCCTTATTTTATTAGGCAAATTATATATTTTTTTCATTACAACTCTTCTCTCTTGGTTTAATTAAGTGAATGAATAAAAATAACTTATCAGTATCACACATTATACCTCAATAAGACTACCACCACCCTTATCCACATCAAGTTACAGAAAGTTTATCCCATACATACCATCACCCATACAACCAACTACAGTCTTACACCCACTCATAATTCATGTCATTAAATTAAAGTTTTCTCCACCTCCTACACCAATCATAGGCTAAAGACATCAAAATACACCATGCAAGGACTCGTCTCCATCTCCAATACTTTCCATATAGATGAATCCAAAATTGGGGAATACTTGGTCAAAATTATATCCCATTACTAGTTGAAGGATTACTAGTTGAAGGAATACTAGTTGAAGGATTACTTGTTGAAGGATTACTACTTGAAGGCTTGTAAGGCAGATAAGAAAAAGTTCCCATAAGAAAGTCTATAAAAGATAAAGTTCTACCAACCTTGTATTACCTTGAAGCTTATAAATACACACTACACCAGGCCACAAAAAAATTCAATTGTTCAGGAATATTTACTTCACCTTTCGACATAAAAATATAAACTTTTCTTTCTTTCTTACGGAGTGTCTAAGTCATGGAGTCTTTTAGAAATTACACGGATATATTCGGTTGGGTTTTATTACCGTGTACTCAGCACCTATCTTCCTTACATTCTTTCTTTACATTTACCCAAGAAACTGTATGATTTGTAAGGTTCAAGCATACAGCTTATACACAAGAACAGTGAACACAATATACTTCTGGTAACTTGGTAACTGACCTTAAACTTGTGCAACCTTAACTTTCGAGAACATTTCACAAGTACTGAAACCACAACAGAAATGCGCTCACTTGAAAGCATAATAGTAATAATAATAATAATACATGATTGCAAATATTGAACATAAGCGTACAAACAAAATAACTCGCTATATAAGTTACAATACAAGAATACACCTAATGAGAAGATAACTTAGTAAATGAAAGCGCAGGAAGATAATAAATAAATACATATAATCCATCTGCAGCTTATTACTACACCCAAACAGTGGTTCCTCAAGGGTAACTCTAACGCCCCAAGAATTTTGAAAGGGTATTGACTTTAATCAGAAACTTCAAACCTTAAGATATGACATTAAGTTGCAATTTCCAACCTAAACGTATGGTCGTATTCACCTATCAATTTGAACTTACTTACCGTACATCCATTGGAAATCACACAGGGAATAGATGTTGATATGATTGCATGAAGACTGAGGTAATGTATGGATTCTTATGTTTATGAAGACAATAGTTGGAACAAAATGAGAATCTCCGACACCATAATTGACATCGGGAAGGATTACAAAACCTTTACGAGACAAACTCGGCAAAACTAATTAAATGTAGGTGGTTAGAGTTAATTGATAAATAGACTTAAGAAACTATTATATGTCATGTGATTGTGTAGGTGCGAGAGACTTACAAAACAAGTCAATAAGTAAATGAAACAGAGCTCTGGTTTGTCCTTATAATAAATAGAGAATAAAGTAAATAAAACTTAAAAATAACAGTGATAAACGGAAAATATTGCAAGTCCATAATAAATGTTCTTGAAAATAAAATACACAAAAAACTTAGGTTTAGACAGACAAGATCATTATATCTCCCGTTTGATTCATTGCTCTGTGTGTCTGTTAGTTGTCATTGATAACTATGTAGTGTACTGTAGGCTAAGAGTAACAATAGAATATTATGTTATGATGACTATAATAATGATAATGATGATGATAACAACCCATAATGAAGGAGGAGTAATATAAACAATTACCCTCATAGCTACAACTACCCCACCACCACCACCACCACTATGAGTAATGCTAAGAGGTTCCCATCCACAGCAGAGCCTTGGGGGATGCCAATTTTCCCCTGCCGCTTCATCCTCCTTCAAAACATCACTCATCCCCAAACACACACACACACACACACACACACACACACGTGACTACTAACATGCTGAGGAAACAAAGTAAAGCGACACTCGTGGTTTGTGTAAAGTGAACGTGCTCTTACATAGTGCATCAGACTTGGACATTTCTCAAACAATTACTCTTTATTAAACGACTTAACGGTACCTCTTGATCTCTCACTCTTAACTCACTTCAGTCCAATCCTTGCTTAACAAACTCATACACATCCTGAATAAAGTTTAACAATAACTCTCTTTCTTTTATATGTGCAAGAAAACTGATGGAATGATTTAAAGTGCTCAAAATGTGACACAAAATAATAATAAAAAATGTCATGTTAATCGTACGGCAGAAACTGGAAGCACCGCCATAACTAACATTGTCTTTCCTCTCTAAGGTTACAGGTTTGAATGCTGTCCGTGCCGCCTTATGTACGAGAATACATAAAAATGATAGTCTGCACTTTCAGTAAATACTTAACAAAAGCATCAAGTACCTTCAAGACATTCAGCAGCTCCTTAAACACAGGACGGATTTTCAGCACAGTGATAGCCTAATAGTGCACTCAGAATAACATACAAAAATATTATGAATGTCTTATACAGCACCACCAACTCACCCTCCGGCAAGCCATCACAGAATTAACACCAAGGAAGCAAAATTAAGTCGCACATTTTATATTAATTACATGACATGATTAAACTTTCCAATTTCTTACATTTCTTAAATATTTCTTACTCACCACTACAAGATCATTATATATGCAAGATACAATTGATAACCCTTACACACAAACATGCCAGAAACTCACTTCAATTCTTCTCTCAATATAAAAACATACAGTCTTCTACTTTCCCAGTCTCTATAATGGTTTCTAAATACACCCAAAATTAGATATTACCAATCAACTTTATTTCACTTCATATTAGCACATGCAATTGTCTTTTATTCAGAATGTTTGGTACACATACACACTTCATTTTTCAACGTGTTTACCTTCATCTTTGCTAACTCCTCAAGCATCTTAGCAAATCTTTATGGTGTCGTTTCATTCTTTACTTGCCTTCACTTCCTCTACCGGCTTCTTGGGCGTCTTGCCATAAATAGCATCTAACGTCAAACCTGGAAAAGAAAAACACACTCAGAACCTACACACTACATCTCTCAACACTACATAACATAACAGATCTATATTTCATTCTAGAGACACTGTTTAAGATACAAATAAAGTGTTTCAGAACAGGACATGACTCAGTACGTAGAAGTCTTCCTACCTGAGAACACACAGAAAGTCCCACTCCACTGCCGGATTGATAGTTTGTTTCCGAAGAGGATGACCGAGCCCAGAACGGTGAAGAACTTGCGTGTGGTGGTGACGACAGAACACGGCAGTGGACCAAAGTCACTCACCATTAGGAAAATGAAGAACTGGAAGGCAGACACAGGTGAGGAGGTGCAGACTTCATTATGTTATTCAATCATTCCTATCTCACATTACAAGAATATCAGTTTTATATCTTTATTCACCACTAGTAACTCATAAGGATCACCAATGGTTTTCAATATCAAAGAGTTGGCTAAGATAGTTAAAATACATCCACAGATCTATGGAGGAAACTAAAACATTAATAATTCCCACACTTTTCCTATATTTCACTTTCTACTAATACAAACATAGACAAGACCCTCACCTGGCCTAGTGCACTGCAGACGCTGAATATACACATCTTGGTGATCACTTCGGGGAACCGTTGCACAAACCCAATGAAGGAGAATATTTCCCCGGTCACCAGGAGAGCTGCAAACACAAGGCAATCAGAACCTCACACCCACACACCATCAAAGTCACTGTGATAATATTGAGGTTAGTAAAGTGATGTAATGGTTGCCACACCTCACTAACTGGCCAATCTAGGTACACATTTTGAAAGGCATGTGACAGGTGTCCAGTGTATTTGAAAAGCAACAATTAGTCCTAACAAAACCTTATGTTCCCTATACACTATGTTACTTAAAAAACTTTAGAACTTTAGTACAACCTTAGAAAACAACAGCACATCCTGGTAATGGTTCCAGTAACCTACCGATGGCCAAGTATCCGATGGAGAAGAGATTCATATTGAACATCATGTGGCCGGACTTAGTTTTAGACTCGGCGATCATCCGCTCCTGAACGGCACCTGTCAAGCCATCCATGGTGAGGGACAACACCTGAGGAGACGAGACTTGTGTCAGACAGAAGCATCAATACCATCACAAGTACTAATGCTACTCCGGTTTTCTGTGAATTACAAAAAAAAAAATTCTAACTCAAAGGAAACTATCTTAGGTTCAGACATGGTGAAGTAACAAACTGCAAACACAATGACACTACCAGCAATTACGGAAAGTTGGATCCCTGCTAACCAATACTAAGGTAATATGTACAATGTGTGTGTGTGTGTGTGTGTGTGTGTGTGTGTGTGTGTGTGTAAAATGTCTTACCAGCAGCACCTCCCCCAGCCCCAGGCCTCCCCCAGCTGATGCAGACTCAGCCTTGGAGTCCTTGTAGATGAACAGTGCCACACCTGAGGATAAAGAGTGTGTCAGTACAATAGCTGGCACCAACATAACTTTTAGAACACCTTTCATCAAGCGAGTGTGAAGAATCTGACCACTGACTGCATCCACTCACTCACCTATGACAATCAGGAATACGAAGATATACTTCCTCCATGAGTAAGACTTGCGGCCCAGCACCACACCGAGCACCATCACAGGGATTGGCTTGCAGGACTTACCCACAACCTGCAAACATTGAACATTAACACTCAAAACAATGCTTGGCGTAACACAATATCTGAGACTGTTTTGAAGGAATCTTTTTACTTACAAACAACATATTATTTTCCTGTCAGTCACTTTGATTACTTGATATTTTTAATTACAATTGCTTAAAAATATATCCAAATCCTCGATTATGAATTTCTATTAAGAGTGATCGTCATATTAAAAGAATCAAGGTTTTTTTCACTGGGTTGTTGCAGCTGACCTGACCTGACCAACCCCTTGAGGTGCTGACCTGTGTAGGATAGTTGACCCACTGTAGGGCCATGTTGGAGGACACCATGGCCAGCAGGTAAGTGAGGGAGCATGAGGCGTAGTACACGGTGCGGGTGGTGTCCTCGCCCTGTGCCAGAAAGAACTTCCCCACTTGAGGACAGGGTGGAGAGGGGCAGGGCCAGGCAGGGCAGGGGTGAGGAGAAGGTCAAGGTCAGTACTCAAACCAGGTGTTATAGAGGTCATTAATTGTTCAACATTTAAGTAATAAGGGAATGCAACACTAGTCAACAAAATTTTTCAATCCAAATAGTATTACAGATTAGCATTAACATTGATCAATTCATTATGTAAGGATTCGTTATTCTGGTGACATTATATTCTGGCATGCTTTGTACACTCAAGATATATGAATTTAAAACATAGAAAATCATAAATTGTAGTGATTTATCAGAACTTGGACTGTAGAGTATTATGTAAGAACACTTGTGACTGATAATTCTTTCACTCACACACACACACACACACACACCAAAGTGAGAATGAATAAGGAATAAAAATAATCTGAAGCAAACTTTTTAATGAATCTTCAATTTAGTAGCATTGCCAAACTACTACTAACTCCTTTCTCTCAGGTATAAAAGTGTTCTGAAATAATTACTAGGTGTTGGTACTGCCACTTGAAGGAGCAGAAGTAGCAATTTAAGTGTTTGAATAACTAAACTATATACTATACTTTAATTATACTTTATGATTATTATTGTAATGTAAAAAACCGAAATTTTAACCCAAGTTACATCAAATACACATGCTGTTAGTCAAATACAAACACACATACACATAGAAAAAAAGATACTTACTTATTTTAGCATATATCGCATTAACAATACACTGGAAAAATACAAGTGCCAGTGAATATGTGAATTTTTCTTTTTCTTCACCATATCGAGTACGAGTTCTGAAATGAAACAGACAGAATTAGGTCAGAGAAAATCATCAATCTTAGAACAGAGATAAAAGTAAGATAAATTCATAATCTGGCAAGTGTGAATAATTAGAACCAAATTAGACATGTGCATACATATATTGTAACTAATAATAAAAATAATAACAAAAATTATATTGATAATAATAATAGTAATAATCTGTCTATCTATCTGCGAAATGCTTACAGATACAGCAGCTGTACCCCGTTGTCATACCCTATTCGTACGGCATGCACCAGCGTCACCCACCGTGTTCGCATTAAATTTGACATTTTCATCATACGAAGAGTTTCAAAAACACTAGAAAGTTATTAACAGAATAATCCACTATTCCTACGGCCTGTGCCTTATTATTTACCTGGTAAAGCATCTTTCAAGTTATGTTAGGTTGATTATGTTATGTTAGGTTTGGTTATGTACGGTTTGGTTCGGTTAGGTTCAGTTATATAAGCTTTTTACCCAAAAGTTAGGCACGTGCCGTATCTATAAGCGAGCACTATGAGGATACAGCTGCCGTACCTGTAAGCTCTGCCTATAAGCTTACAGATAAGGCAGCCGTATCCCGTTGTCATCCCCTATTGGTACGGCTGTCGTACCTGTAAGTACTGCCATCTATATAACCAGCTGGAAATTATCTAGACTCCAATCCCGTCTTAATTATTGGTCTTTTTTCTTATCAGACCTATACTGACCAAACCAAATTTCCATTATATTTACCTTTAGTATTGGTCATTAGATACCTGTGAGGGTAATGAGACCCCATACCAAAGCTCAGTACATAAGCTGGCCTTCAATATAAACTGATGAAACAACACATTCTAAGGTTTTTATAACAATATAGACGAGTGAACACCACACTAGGAAAAGTTAGTGTTAATGGAGAAAAAAAATGACAGCCCTTCAACCAAGGTCAAAATAAAAATGTGTGATCTACGTCTGTATGTTTGTAGTGAGAGGAATGAGTTCACCAATTATTACATGTAGTAGTCTAGAGTGAAGAATAACATGTGTTGTATAGCTATCAGCAACCACACACACACACACCACACATGCACACACATAAACACATACACACACATATAAACACATGAATAAACATACATAGCACACGTACACACACACACATAAACATATACATACACAGCACACATACACACACAAACATATTTTAACACGTCAACACGCCCCCAAACAGCAGGCAGGTACCGGTAATGTTATTTCTATCAATCATCCTTTACTTACATGGACTCCTGAAGAATACCGTAGTAGAAGTAAAGGAAAAATATACCTCCAGCATATATAAAGAACTTAAGCCTTTGAAATAGAGTTTGTTCCGTCATGTTTAATGTATAATACGAGCGCCCGCGAGCGTCCACACTTCCCTTCTGCCAGCCTCCTTCTGTGACCTTTAAAGTTTAAACCTCCACCACCTCACTATAAACACAACATATAAATACTCATCTCACCCTTTACAGAACAATTGACATGGAAATATTAACCACAAAATTATATAGTACTGGTAAAGTAGTTATTGGTAAGAAATATGATTGAATGTGAGTGTAGGGAGTGTATTTAATGATAAAGGAGTCGAGTCGTTGTAAAGACATATCCTCTCCACTGCCAGCTGCTGCAATCGAGATCAAACTCCTTATGAATCCTCTTTATAAGTAACTCAATTAGATCTCAAACTCTTACGTGGGCTAAGACGTGTTTAACTCTCATAAGCTGGCACCTCTATTTCTTATTTCAGGGTATAATGACTATAATAATTTGCCCTCATTTCATTATTAATACCTTTTCCTTAAGAATATTAGTCAGATTAATGATGAATATATAAGATGAATTAGGTAATCTCATCACCACATTATTTTTTCCCCTCCGGTAATTTTACGAGGGGAAAGTTGATATGACACGTGGCATTGGCGAGGTGTTAGGGTGCCCCGCAAATAATAGAACACAGGTTTCATTCCGCCAGAACCTTACGTAACTACCTTATATGTATGCATGGTTTCGTTATCTAACACCCACGTGGCCTTACAATGTCAGTACCACGTTGATAGCATGAACTTTACTCTGATAAAGATGAATGTTACTATAATGTTGATCAGGAGAGTGAAAATATTGGTTGAGAGAAGGGGAGGAGGGGAAGATGAAAGGAATTTGATCAACAAAAAGCAAGATATCGTAGTATATTCACTTAATTAAACAAAAGAGGAGTGTTTCTTGGGGTCTTATAAGCAAGCTATTTATTTATCAATTTACTTACCGTATTTCAAACTTCTAACACTGTCTTGTATTTACCTTTTAAAGCCATGTTCTTCACCGAGGTCGTAAATATAGAGTGAATAAGCAATAGATAGAATATTCTAATGCAACTCAATGGCATGAGGTGAGTGTGACCCTGTAGTACCTGTAGGGAAGGGCGGCAGGGGTTAGCAGGGTCCAGGAAAGGTGTAATAAGGTAGTAACTAACTTCTTGTGACCGCTAGCAGCCAGACAGGACCTCTGACCTGGTGATAATATTTTTTTCGTTTTAAACCTTCCCTGTTCCTCTACATGTCATTTTGAGGGATGGAGGAGCAGTAACACATCATTCTTCACCATTAATAGTGGAGGGATATATAAAAGGGAAGGTGAGGTGAAGGAAGTATTGTTTGATGTCCTTACCTGAGTACATTTTTCTCTATCCTTTGTTTATTGTTTATTTGTCATTATTAGGTATATGTGAGAAAGACAGGCAGGATAGGGAGCGTGTGTGGATACATGGAGGAAGGAAGAGGATCCATGGAGGAAGAAAAACCTGGATCTATGAAGGAGAGGAAGCAGACAGGTCTTGGGGGACAGGAAGGAGAGGTCATCTAACCTTCTAAAAGAACTGAGTACCTTAAAAATAACTCAATATTGATAACATTAATTCTCCCCAGACAACAGTAATATAAAAGGATAAATAAATGCAAAGAATCCCCTTCGCTATTATATTTTTATAAATTTACAAAACCTACATAAAAAATGCTTCATGTAGAAATGTTCTCCCGACTGTGAGACTGGGGTAACTAAAACACTCATTTGTCAATATACAAAATGTACACAGTTAGAGTTATTGTCTCTATACAACAAGTCTTTATATATTTTCTATTCTTTCTTTCTTCGTACTCGAACAACTTTTACACTTTACTTTGTATTTTCACGGCGCTTTACTTCATCAGCAAGTGTCCTTGTATTAACTTACGAGTAAAGAAAGGGAAGGAAAGTAGGAACATCGGAAAACAACAGGAAAGATTGAGTGCGAGAGCGGCGAGCGTAAACTTAAAGATAATGATACGAAATCAACAAATATTAGCGGGAGGGGGCGGCGGGCTGGTAGGATGGGGGGGCGGGTCCGAGAGGGACAGAGCCGCCGACAGGGAAACGGAGATCGATATTCATTTATTTTCATCCCTCGCCGACACTGTCCACCACAACTGAACACTCACACTCTTCGTCCCCCGAACCCTCCTATCCACCGTCTCCCCCCGCTGGCGTCTATCTCACGTGGGCGACCCTACGAGAAACAGACGTGGCTCAGTTCAATCTTGAAGGCCTGGTCAGCTTGTCCCACATCGCGGAGACCCACGTCCATGAAGGGTAACCGTTGGGGCTTGTTGGTGCGATACTCGATCTTCGTGGTGGCCCAGCTCATTGACTTTGTCTGTGGAAGAGGAAAAAGAGGCGGCAGTGCAGCCGTGTTAACATCAAACGTAACCAGAAGTAAACACAGTATAGAAGCCACATAAACAGTATTATCCAGTAAATCGCCGTCAAAATTTCGTGACATGTGTTACCTTGCAGTTATCCTCCAGTACTCGATATCTAAACTTCCTGTTGCCTCTCGCCTTCAGCTCCATGTCTCCCGCTGTCATGACATGCATTGACTTGCGCAGATTTCTCCTGGTGGCATCAAACACAGCCACTGAATTCTTGCAGTGGAAGGTCAACTGCTGCCACGCTTCAGAGGATAGCAGCTGCAGGAAACGGAGTTGGTTGCTGTCCGCCTTGTACGTGAACTGGAAGGGCAAGAGGGTAAAGTTTAAGCTCCGAAGCTGCATTATCATCACCTGTGCAAGATTCAAATACCTTGCATCACGTCACCAACGCATATACACAACAACATCATATGCACCACACCTCCCATCACCACCACACCACCACACACCTCCATGCCAGGCTTGATGTCTTCTCCCAGCCACGCCATGCCTGCAGACCGTCCCAGCCAGTTGAACTCCTGCGTCATAGTGGGCTGAGGCAGAACGCACGTCGCCTTGTGCTCCATATCGCAGTGTACGACTATAGCGTCCTTGACGTCGCCTTCGTTGGGATCAACCCAGTACTCACCTGAGAGAAGGAGGTAGAGTGTGGATGATACAAGCTAAACACGAAAAGAAGTATGTCAATCCTACGCTGGATGTCTCATCTTCCCCTGTGGAGTGAGTACTGTTCATGTGTGTGTGTGTGTGTGTGTGTGTGTGTGTGTGTGTGTGTGTGTGTGTGTGTGTGTGTGTGTGTGTGTTGCTACTTACCGCTGGGCAGGTCAGGGTGGGTGTAGGACAAGTCACGGCAAGTCTTAGCTGGAGAGGTCTTGGTGCCTTCAGGTCTCAGGAACTTTTTGTAAGATGCCTTGAGCTGCTCATAAGCCTTGCTGATGAGGTTACGCCGTTCCTCGTCCGTAATCTCTTGGCCAAAGAGTCGTGCGGGCAACTCGGAGTCGTCTCCCTGTAACGGGTCGGGACCCTTGGTTTGACCCTGACCCAGCAGGGCTGCCAGCACCTCCACATCGTATCCCAGTGACTCTCCAGGAGGACCAGGAGGACCAACAGGACCAGGTGAGCCAGTCATGCCGGAACTTCCACTTTCACCAGAAGGACCACGAGGACCTGGAGGACCCATGACACCCTGGAGCCCAATGCCACCGTCGCGGCCAGGGGGACCCTTGGGGCCGGACTCACCCGAGGGCCCGGGTGGACCTGCCATGCCTTGAATACCTTTATCGCCCCTGAAACCTGGGGGTCCGGGAAGACCTTGTAGACCAACCAGACCAGTATGACCCTTGGCTCCCTTAGGACCGGTGTTGCCAGTTTCTCCCTTCTCGCCCTGAGTGCCGGGAGCTCCTAACTTTCCTCTGGCACCACGAGGGCCTTCCACACCCTGGGGACCGAACTCTCCTCGCTCTCCGCGTTCGCCAGTGGGACCGATGGGTCCTGCAGGGCCAGGAGGACCCTACCAGGGGAGAAATATTGTTGTGAGCATGAAGGGAAGGGAGCGGGTGAGGGAAAACCAACAATGACACAGAAAAAAGGATGGCATGATACTCACTGGAAGACCGGCGGGGCCAGGGCCGCCCTGTTGTCCAGAGGATCCCTGAGGACCCTTGTCTCCAGTGCGGCCAGAAATGCCAGGAGGTCCAGGCTTGCCGTCAGAACCGGGAGCACCAGTGTCGCCAGTGGGTCCAATGGGACCCATAGGACCAGAAAGACCAGCCGGACCGGTGGGACCCTCTTCACCTCGTTTACCTTCTTGGCCAGGTTCTCCCTGTGGGGGTTAATGTAATCAATATTCCCATGAAGTTGTTGTGTGTTCAAGGAGAAACTCTAGAACTGGTTTTTTTTCATGATAACATAACAACATATTCATTATCCACGCTTTCAAGGACATCTTTGTTGGGTGAACTATTCTGTAATGGCATACATGTAAACAGACAGATTCTAAGGTGGTGGAGTATGACTAGGGAAGTACTCACACGGTCGCCTCGTTTTCCTTGGAGGCCACCAGGGCCAGGTGGGCCGGGCAAACCGGGCAGACCTCGCTCTCCTGCTGAGCCGACAGGACCTGGCTGGCCAAGAGGACCGGGACGACCCTCCGGGCCAGACCCTCCTTTGGGCCCTTCTGGTCCTGGAGCCCCAGGCTGACCGGAGGGTCCAGGCAAGCCAGGGCGGCCTGAGTCACCGGGAGAGCCTTTGATACCTGGGTTGCCTGCCGAGCCGGGGCGACCTTGGTCTCCTGGAATGCCCTGCAGAGAAGAACAAGGGTTTGGAAAAGGACATAAGTAAATTGTTAATTGGTAATAGTAAGCTGCAGCACTGTACATTTAAGTTTTTCAAGCTCAACACCAAGTTTGGGTCACCTGTTATTTTTAAAGGAAGGTCACGACACAGGTTAGCTGTTGGCGGTACTTACAGATGATCCTGCGTTGCCGGGGCGTCCAGGAGGACCCATCAGACCTGGTTCACCGCGCTTCCCTGACTCGCCTCGTTGTCCCTTGCTGCCCGTCAGACCAACCAAACCTTGAGATCCCTGCTCTCCAGGTGGCCCCATAGAGCCGGAGTTACCCTGGGAGCCCTTCTGTCCCGGAAGACCTCGCTGTCCCTTAGGTCCTGAAATTCCTGGAGGTCCAAGAGCTCCTGGGAAGCCTTGAAGACCCTGTTCTCCATGAGGTCCGCGCTCTCCTGTCATGCCGTTAGCACCAGGCTCACCAGGAGGACCAGGAGGACCTGGATCTCCCTTATCCGCTGGCTCTCCCGGAGGTCCAATTGGTCCCATTATTCCCTGAGGACCCTGGTCACCCTGACGCCCTGGAGGACCTTCGGAACCGACAGGACCCAAGGATCCGCGTTCACCTTTCTCTCCAGGCAAGCCAGGTGGGCCCCGACCTCCTGGCATACCCTGTAAAGAACACGCGGATTATCAGTGCTGCCCTACGCCCCGCTCAGTTCCTACATTGAGGCAGCGAGAAAAGTGGCCGTGATCGTACTCACCACGATGCCTGAGGGTCCAGAATGTCCCTTTTGTCCGCTCGGGCCTGATGGGCCTGGGGGGCCATCAGAGCCTGTCTGTCCTGATTCTCCACGTTTGCCAGAATCTCCTGGGGGACCTTGAGCCCCACGCTCTCCTGGGAACCCTCGATTACCCCGGATACCCACACTACCAGGAAGACCTCGCGGACCCTGCATGCCAGCCTCTCCGTTCTTGCCGCTGGTGCCAATAAGACCTTGTGAACCGGGAAGACCCTGGAAGCCCCGAGCACCAGGGGAGCCGGGAGGTCCCCTCTGTCCTGGACTACCTGTGGGGCCGGGCGGACCGAGGGAGCCTTGGTCACCGTCCTTTCCTGGGTCACCGCGCGGTCCCGTGGGGCCTGACTCACCGGGGTTGCCATCCTTGCCAGATTCACCCTGAAGAACAGATTAAATAATCACTAATGTGTGTGGGGGGGGGAGGGGGAGGGGGAGGAGGTGTGTGTGTATGTGTGTGTGTGTGTGTGTGTGGGTGTGTGTGTGTGTGTGTGTGTGTGTGTGTGTGTGTGTGTGTGGGTAGGTGGGTGGGTGGGTTTGACATATGGAACCAACGTCTTACCATTGGTCCGACGGGTCCTGGTGGTCCCATAGGGCCTGGAAGACCTTGGATACCCTGCGGTCCCTGATCACCAGGCTTGCCATCAGCCCCTGGTGGTCCCCTAGAGCCTGGTCTACCTGTCTTTCCTGAAGGACCAGAGAGACCAGTTGGACCTCTAAGACCCTGTCGTCCTGGAAGACCAGGTGATCCTGGGTTGCCCTCACGACCCTTCTGTCCCGAGCCGCCTGGAGGACCTGGGTCTCCACCCTGACCTGAAGAAGAAGTAAAATGTTGTCCACTGCTCTTGTGCTTCACTTCGGCGTCTCTGGACCGTGACTGTGACTGGTCAAGTTATTTTCATGTAACAACGGGAAAATATGTTGTCTTTAAGTCATCTTGTCTGCAGCTTCAAAAGTGTGAGAATCATCTGCCAAAGTTTGTACCACCTCACCTTTGGGTCCAGGTGGTCCATCAGCACCAGGAAGACCTCGTCCACCAGTGGGTCCTCGCTCTCCCTGTAGACCCATTCCGCCAGGGGCTCCTCGCATACCTCTCTTTCCTCGTTTTCCTGGAGATCCTGGTGCTCCGGGGAGTCCCCTGGGGCCTGGGGTTCCAGACTCTCCCTTCATACCTGACTCTCCCTTGAAGCCTCGCACACCTCCCAGACCCTGCAACATACCCTCTGTTAGTCTACGTGTCCAACCACCTGCCCATTTTCTCCTTTTCTCTCTCTCTCTCTCTCTCTCTCTCTCTCTCTATATATATATATATATATATATATATATATATATATATATATATATATATATATATATATATTATATATATATATATATATATATATATATATATATATATATATAAATTTCTCTCTTTATATGATACACACACACACACACACACACACACACACACACACACACACACACACACGCACCCGTTCTCCCTTGTTGCCAGGGAGGCCAGGGCTGCCAGAGAGTCCTGGGGGACCGCGAGCTCCAGGGAATCCAGGAGGGCCAGAGTCGCCTTGTGATCCTGGGGCACCTTTCTCGCCGGGCATACCGTCTTTGCCGGGACCGCCTTGAGAGCCACGCTCGCCGGGGGTACCAGGCTTACCAGCCTCACCTTCAGAGGAAGGAAAACGTGTTAATATATGCCTGACGGAACTGCTGAGGAAAATGTGTCCTACACTGTAACAGATTGTAATGCATACCTGCGTCCATGCAACCCTTACCTCGGGGTCCCTGAAGACCCTGGGATCCCTTGGAGCCTTGTACGCCTTGATCACCCTTTGCTCCTGCGCTGCCAGGGAAACCGGGAGGACCAGACTTCCCTGGAGGACCACTTGGTCCTGGGGGACCCGCGATGCCATCGATACCCCTCAGACCTGGGGGCCCAGGAGGTCCCTCCCGCCCTCGCTCACCACGAGGACCAGCTGAACCCTATGGGAGTGAAGAGTCAAGGGTGACTGCTGCTGTTGCTGCTGCTGCTGCCAATCAGACGTGACAAACAACCAAAGCCTCGCCAGAATGAGTCCTACTGCCAAATTAATGCACATGACCATGGATTCAATGGGACCTGCGGCCTGGCAGTGACCTGCGTCAGGGTTGTGGAGTCAAGTCATGCAGAGAAGTGTGGGTAAGGGCGAAGGGAGGTGTTAGTGTGGACACAATGATGCTATGACTAGGAAATCTGATGAATTATTGGTAGTGAAGAGAAGAGGAGACATGAGGATACTCACCATAGGGCCAATGGGACCTGGAGGACCAGACGGCCCACTCGCTCCCTTGTCTCCAAATTGTCCTTGGTCTCCCTTGGAGCCGTCCAGACCTGGGAAGCCGCGGTGGCCCTTCACCCCTGGCAGGCCGGGCATGCCAGGCAGGCCACGAACACCAGGAGGACCAACGGCACCATGGGGGCCAGGGGAGCCGTCATCGCCATTGTCGCCCTGAAAAGAGTGGTGGTGTTGGTCAGAGCGCCACGCGAGGCACGCCGCCTCTATATGCATTAGTCATAAAGTGATCACCACATCACCACATCACATCCCACCCAATGCTAAGCAACAACATCTTTCCGAGGCACTTACGTCCTTGCCGGGGATACCAGGCATGCCTCGGGGTCCTGGGGATCCGGAGGAACCACTGGGACCTGGGTCACCTGGTTCACCACGCATACCCTGGAACCCTTGGGGACCCGAAGGACCTGAGGGACCTGCAAGTAAAGTGTTCAAAATAAATATCTATCTCTCTCTCTCTCTCTCTCTCTCTCTCTCCTCTCCTCTCTCTCTCTCTCTCTCATCTCTCTCTCTCTCTCTCTCTCTCTCTCTCTCTCTCTCTCTCTCTCTCTCTCTCTCTCTCTCTCTCTCTCTCTCTCACCTGGGCTTCCTCTAGGACCTACAGGGCCGACCTGTGACTGCAAGTAACTGAAGGGGTCAGGCCCTCCTCCTCTACCACCTGGACCCTTTTCTCCGCCCTGGGACTGTGACAGTTGCGTCAGCCATGGTGAGATCTGCCAACACGCAAGAACACAGACTTACACTTTGTACAGGATATTTGTAATAACACAGCCAACGCAACGCATCCTCACCAGTCACCTTCATGAACAAGCTGCAGCCCCATACGGAGGTAAGAGGCATTTCTTCAACTAATACAATGAATTGAGAGAAGAAGGAAGAATAAGAGGACATAAGAGGACTAAGGATCATCCATTAAGATGACCAGTAATGTACGTCAAACTGAAGAAGCATCACTCGTCAAGTTAAAGTCAATATAGTATTATCACGGACATACGGGAGCCGAATCCGGCCCACCTGTGTTTCAGCTGCTACATCGTGGCTAGTTATACTCACGTCAGGCATGGGTCCGGGGGGTCCTGGGTCACCGGGAATGCCTGGATTTCCTGGCGAGCCTGAGTAGCCTTGTTCTCCCTGGGGTCCAGTTGGGCCTTCAGCCCCTGTGCTGGAGACGCCATAACCAGACTCAGGGGAAGTCTGGGGATGAAAGGAAATGAAAAATGAGGTGCCACTCAGAGTGTAACTAACAATCTGACTGTACTCAATATATACTATTTTGTCACACTATTTCTAGCACCCCATCTCCCCATCAGCCTCAATCCACCACCCCAGCCTGTCACCCCATCACCGACTTACAGGTTGTACCAGATCCGGAGGTGGCTCCTCTGAAAGAAAAAAAGAAGAAAAAACATTATTTGGGGAGGGTAACAAGGGGACGCCACGCCCTACCCACCCTACACAGTCAGTGCCCAGAAATGAGAGGGGGAAGAATGTAGCTTTTTTTTTTACCTTAACCAGATAAGTTGATGTACCGAAGAGTTGAAGGATAAGGGCGAGAAGGTGAGAAAGGAACGTGAAGAGAACAGTAAACTAAGAAAAACAACAAGTGAGAGGAGATTAGGAGGATGACAGGAAAGACAATCCAAGGAAATCAAAGAGAGGACAGGAGACATTAAACGAAAAACGAAAATAAAAAGATAAATGAAGAGATGATAGAAGAAAAGATAAATGCAATTAAGAAATAAAAACAAAATAAGAAAGAAGAAAATGGAAGGGAGAAAATATATAAAACATGAAGAATAAGAATAATAGGAGACAGAAGAGGATGATAAAAGAGAGGCATGACAAACACATAATTAATACACCTGAGATTCCCCTTTCGCTAACTTAGTAAAGAGTGGTGTTATTGAAGGCTTCGTTCCTGCCCCACTGCCCGTCTTGGGAAGGGATGTAGAATGGGAGCGTTAAGTTAGTAGTACACCAGCGCCCACCTCGCTAAGGTAAGGGCGCTAGGCACTCTAAGACGCCGTAGCACCTCTCTAGGCCTACTCAACATTATTACGTGAAATCAATGCATTCAAGCTGCAACCTTATCATTATCAAAGGGAAATATCAATGAGAAAATATGTCTGAATAGAATATAATACTAATGATCTAATTTTTGGCTTAAAATAAAAAAGTTTAGATGTAAATAATATGATAAGGAAAAATTCATGGCACAGAAGTAGATGACCTTTTGAGCCCTCACTACCACAGGCCACGAAGGTCAGGTCACGTTAAAGGTCAAGTCGCCTGTGTTCCTGCGGGGGAGGGGAAGACAGCCTACCTTCCTCTTCCCGTGCTCCTGTTTGGCCTCTCTGACCTCCTCTTCTCCTTCCACCTCGCCGCTCGGAAGAAACTCTTCTCTCATAGGTAACCTCTACCTGGCGCGGCCTGGGAGGGGGAGGGGTGGTGGTGGTCGTGGTCGTGGTGGGAGGGGGAGGGGTGGTGGTGGTCGTGGTCGTGGTGGGAGGGGGAGGAGGAGGGGTAGTAGTAGTAGTACTAGTGGTGGTGGTCGTGGATGTGGTAGTAGGAGGGGGGTCAGTAGTAGTAGTAGTAGGGGGGTAAGTTACTGCATAAGGGTTATAGGAGGGTTGGTAAGGGGGGGCGGGGGTGGCGTAGGGATCATAACCAGTAGTGTCAGTGTCAGGTCCGTAGTCATCGTAGCCTTCTTCGTAAGTGTAATCCCCATAGTCATACTCATCATCGTAATCTGTGGGAACAAGGAGGGGGGGAAGGGGCGTGAGAGAAGCCCGGGGGACCTACCTGGGCAGACGGGGCAGCACTGACCCAGCGGAATATACTGGTTCTCACACTCGATCTCCGGGCACAGAACACCGGCACAATTTTCGTCACACGGTGTTTGCTCGCACGTCACTCTCCCTGAGGCGCAGGTACACGTGGTGCAGTCATCAGGGGAGAAGGTAGCACCGTCCGCGTACCTCTCACCCTCAAATTCGCACTCCGTTCCAGAGACAATTTCATCATCATAGCCGTAGTTATAGTCCGTGTATTCGTCTGCAAAGAAAAAAAGGGAATGTCGTGTTGGAGGCTGCGTTAGGAACCGTTTAGTCCAACGTGATTCTTTTGTCTTTTGTTTTGAATTCCGTTTTGGGTTTGTGTTTATTTACATCATCATGCAAGTTATCGGAAACTACTACTTCTATGGTACAGGAATTATGTATGTGCATGCCTCCTCTACGTGTGTGTGTGGGTGGGTGTGTGTGTGTGTGTGTGTGTGTGTGTGTGTGTGTGTGTGTGTGTGTGTGTGTGTGTGTGTGTACGACAACCTTAAAACCTCCGTACGACATTCCCTCTTTTGCCCTTCTTGCAGGAAAGTCTGGAGGGCGTGACTCTAAACACCAAACTATTAGACTCGACTATTACATTGACATCTCTCGTTACTGGTTCTTGTGGTCGGTTTCTTGGTGTTATTATTTACATTATTTCTTTATGATTATTCGTTAGGCGTGAGTGTGAGTGGTTCTGAAGGATTAGTGCTGCCCTATCCACCTCGATGCGTTTTTATTTTTTATTTTTTTTGTCCTTACCTTTGAAAGTAGGTTCAGCCGTCTCTCTCCCATCAACACACACATACACACACACACACACACACACACACACACACACACACACACACACACACACACACACACACACACACACACACATTCAAGAGACAAAGGATCTATAAACGAAAGGATTTATAAATATTTTGGGGTTGCAATATTTTTGACTCACTTTTTTATCAATTCTATATTTATGCTGTGTTGTCAAGTTAATAAAGCAGACATGCACGAAGGTCCTTGAGAATAAGTATGTAAGTCATCCTAAGACAACAAAGGCGTAAGTTATATGACACGATAATCGAGTGACTGATATTTGCATTCACGAAAATATGTAAGTGAAAAAGTACATAAATAAAAGATAATTTCATGCATTATTTCTTCCTCATTTTTTTTACATGAGTTTTTTGTTTAATGAATCACAAAGGTGTTTTTTTTTTTGCAATTGTTAGTGTTAGAAGCGCAAAGTTTAAATCAACGAGCACAATCTAAAGAATATAAACGTAGGTTCTAATATATAAACATAATTAATTTGTATGTTTGGGTTATGGCCTTGCATGTGTGTGTGTGTGTGTGTGTGTGTGTGTGTGTGTGTGTGTGTGTGTGGGTGAGGCGAGGGTGGGAGTGTGTGGTGGTGGTGAGTGGTGGTGGTGGTGGTAAAAGTATTGGTGGTGATAAACAGGGTTGTGTGTGTGTGTGTGTGTGTGTGTGTGTGTGTGTGTGTGTGTGTGTGTGTGTGTGTGTGATAACTACCCAATGGTCCTTCACACACCCGGATGCTAGTTTGAAATGCAATAAACTTATCACACCAACTACACTTAACGACATTGTTTTGAAAGATGCACACACCCACACCAATGCCGATCACCCCACCAGATGGCACCACTTCCTGAATGGGCGGGAGGGTGGACGAGTGGGCGTGTGGGCGGGTTGGAGGGCGTGGGAGGCTAATGACGTGACCAGGCAACCCACCCCAGTTCTTTTTTTTTCTTTATGTATAAGCCGAGACTCCCCTCCCCCCCTCCCTTATCCACACACACACACACACACATAGTCTAGTCTGCTACTTCGATAACTTTTTTTTGTTTTTTGTGTGTGTGTGTGTGTGTGTTTGTTTGTTTTCATCTGTTAGCTCGGAAGGGAAAGTGTTGAAGCGCTTCGAAACATATTATGAGACATCACTGAAGCAACAAAAAAAAAAAAAGGGACATTCTACTCCATTTATTCATTTATTTAAGAAGGACAGTTTTAATTTCTCAGAACATCTTCCTTCAGAGTGAAACTGAATATGTAACTTTTCACGTTCTTGAAAATGTGAAAAAAAATTAACGAAGGGAGCGCACGAAAGGAAATAAGTACACGAAATTGAACCGCAAGAGGAGGAGGAGGAAGAGGAGGAGGAGGCAATCACACAAGAAGAAAGTGCCAGAGAGAGAGAGAGAGAGAGAGAGAGAGAGAGAGAGAGAGAGAGAGAGAGAGAGAGAGAGAGAGAGAGAGTCTGCAAAGCTCGTTGGGGTGATTCGTCTGAGCGCTATAGGGACATATCATGACAAATTCTGCTTATCTTCAACACGCCACTCAGACGCCTCCTAGAAGAGAGAGAGAGAGAGAGAGAGAGAGAGAGAGAGAGAGAGAGAGAGAGAGAGAGAGAGAGAGAGAGAGAGAGAGAGAGAGAGAGAGAGAGAGAGAGAGAGAAGAAACCTTATTACACTATTGAGTCCCCAAGAGCCGCCTTAACTCAGATCACACGCCCTGAGGAACACACTGGGATGAAAGTGCCCAATATAACCTTGTTTGACAGAGGCGTTCATCCCGTCCTAACTAAGATGGACAGTTGGAAGGAGATAGACGAGACAAGTGTAGAGAAACGAGATACACAGACAAAATACAAGTAGACAGAACGCATATACAGAACATACATACAGAGACAGGTAGTTAGGTGTACATACAGAGTCACACACACAGATTATATTTCTTAGGTAACGTGACACTGAGAAAAACTGTTTGGCTAATATAACGAAGATGATTAACAAGACACACGAAGACCTCAGAGGCGCAACGAGACTTGTGTTAACGAGAGAAAAACCAGAAAGATTCCTGTACACCCAAGAGAGAGAGAGAGAGAGAGAGAGAGAGAGAGAGAGAGAGAGAGAGAGAGAGAGAGAGAGAGAGAGAGAGAGAGAGAGAGTATGTTTTCATTTATAATTAAGCGCATGAGAGTTGTACAAACCTCTCTCTCTCTCTCTCTCTCTCTCTCTCTCTCTCTCTCTCTCTCTCTCTCTCTCTCTCTCTCTCTCTCTCTCTCTCTCTCTCTCTCTGCCCCACCCCCGCCAGACACTCCCTGAGCGCCACCTGACAGATGTTTCTGAAGCTTAGGAAGGGAAGAGGATCGTAGGAGATATGGGAAGGAAAGAGAGAGAGAGAGAGAGAGAGAGAGAGAGAGAGAGAGAGAGAGAGAGAGAGAGAGAGAGAGAGAGAGAGAGAGGGGATTACTTTTTGGTGAACGTAAAAAGATGACCCGAGTTTAATTAGTTAAGTAAACTCTACTCTCTCTCTCTCTCTCTCTCTCTCTCTCTCTCTCTCTCTCTCTCTCTCTCTCTCTCTCTCTCTCTCTCTCTCTCTCTCTCTCTCTTTCGTAAGCAGTCAATAAGGCAATCAAACATGAGACTCAACCAACAAACATTAATTACAAAATCAATTATGAAAAAGGAAGTAAATTAATCAACATAATCATTCTGGTGTTGAAATTGAAGCCAAATTACGTTCATTATATTTCCTCAAAGTAATGCAACAAAAAAAGAAAGAAGATGCAATAATGAAACAACCTTTAAAGGGCAATGACATGAATTCCATTACAGAGAGAGAGAGAGAGAGAGAGAGAGAGAGAGAGAGTCAGTCATCTTATGCAAATTCATAGCAAAATAAACACAAATACAAGAACAACAATACCACACCAAACATTTATTTACCTAAAACTCCGAGGCAGCAAAATGTAAACAGAT
>JAPQNM010000024.1:1905623-1935623 GCA_029783475.1 Metacarcinus magister
GCGTGCGTGCGTGCATGTGTGCGGGTATTGAGGCGTGGTGCAACAGGTAGTACTCACCATAGTAGTCATCCGGCCCTTGAGGCTTTGGTTTAGGCCCTGCTGTCGCGAAGGGCAAGACAACAGCGGCGAGGAAGAGGAAACCTAGGAGGAAGGATAAGGTAGAGGGGAGCGGGGGAGGCCGCCGGGTGGGGGCTGGAAGCCACCCCATGGTGCGGCGACCCTCAGGCAAGGCGGCGTCTGGTGCTGCAGCAGAAGACCCGTCAGACCCTTGGGACCCGTGTGCCCGCGGCAGCAAGCCAGTCCTAACTGAACCCGGGCCCCCACAGCACTCACCACCTCCTGCCCTCAACGCACGACTGTCGCTGCCTCCCCAGCCTGCCCGCCCACACCAGCTGCCACCCCCGTACCCCACAGCGCCCCTCCAGGTGACGAGCCCCCCCACTAACGGAAGCATGCCAGGCACTCCCCCTTCAGAACACACCCACGCAACACCACCAAATGTAACCTTGACGCCAACTCACACACCCACCAATTCTTAACCATATATAATCTTACAAACTGGCCATTACACAAATACATTTTTTGTTTCCTTTCTTCTTAGGTAGTATTAAGACAGACCAAGTGTCTCCTTGGTGTAGTCTGCCGCCTACGTGTCCCGCTGGCCAGGGTAATGTCTGAGTTAAACCAATACACAATGGATAAACAGACCACATTCTTGGCTTTCTTTACCCGTTTGTCAGTTTAAGTATCATATCTAAAACATAATCCTCTTTTTCCGGAGCAGTAATTTCCAATCTTTACCTCTGTAAGTGACTTAGGATAGATAGTATAATTGCAACGTGCGGTTCACAAACACTAATGGATGTAACAGCTGTTCTCTGTCTCCAAAATGGCCAAAGTTCGTTATAGCAATCATCTACTTTCTTTTCTCATCGTCAGTTAAGTGTATTAAGGTTCATGCTTGTGTATGGTTGACACAAATAATAATTGTTTAACCTTTCTCAATTCTAGACAAAACATAACTACTTCGGTTTTGGGTATATGAGAGCTATTTATGAACGCATTGACTGAACATAAGCCTCGAGTTCACCCAGATATTCCTACACGAACACTCACCCTCACATCACTGCACGTGGATCAACAATAAAAACAACAATCTCCTCTCGCCAATGTTATTGAAAGATACGTTTACCAAAATATTTATTTAAATTCGCACTGAGTAGAACAAAAGACAGATACAACAACGAGCAACACCAGCGTGAGTAGTGAAAAATAAAAGCGACTCTCACCCTCCCCCTCCCTCCCTCCCTCCCTCCCAGCAAGCTAATGATCGTAATGACACTTAGACCAACGGGAAATAACAGGCTTTAACCCGCCTCCCCAACACTGTTTTCCTTGTGGTGCAGCGCCCAGCAGTGCTACACATTACATAGGTGTTCGTGTGTGTGTGTGTGTGTGTGTGTGTGTGTGTGTGTGTGTGTGTGTGTGTGTGTGTTTTAAATCTTTGAAACTTACTACCCCAAGATGAAATACATTACTTGTGCAATTATAGTCAAATAAATACTAAGGAAAGACAGTTTTCCACACCCAGGCCCAGCCTAATACTGAGTTGCTGTTATAAGTATGATTGTACCAAACCCGTTAGTCTAGCAAATCAAAGTTAACTAAATAATAATGGAAACTTAAACAAAGAACCAAAGTAAATAGATACATTTGACATATAATATATAAAGTATAAATAATTAATCTCTACTGTTACTACAAACAATATTATAACTTAATTCAATGCCACCTAACTTTGCACCATCAAGCATTCCTGAAATTCTTTGAAGTCATTAAAAACTAAAAGCAAAGTGAACTAAAAAAAAAAAATAATAATTTTTAAACCACATAATTTGTCAAATCCATCATTAGGATATTATAGATATTCATAATTATTTCTGCGATTATTTTGACCAAACGGCCGTAGAATGGAAAAAGCTAAAAGTCTTTAGTGCAATTCCTGATTCAAGCTAATAGTCTCATGATAGGAAAGAGAAAACAGGAATCACCAACAGACATACATCACATTTTAGGGGATAATCGTCCCAATGTATTATAGATAGATAGCATCCAACATCATCACAACCCTAATGCACCATACACACACACTCTCTCTCTCTCTCTCCATTTCAAACCTTGCTCATTAAATTACTTAGGCCAAATAATCAACAAGTATTTTATCAACAAGCTAGCCACACCTTACCGAACAGAAAGTCTCCTCTCCTCTCCTCTCCTCTCTTCTCCAATACTTCATGCAGCATCTAGATCTATTTGGCCTTGAAAATACAAGCTTTACCTCCTCCAAGAAGAATATTCTACCGTGCAAAAATCTAGTGAGAAATTTGTTATTATATTTGCATCTTATATACAGCCTTTCTTGCACCCAAAGATAAAGATGACATAAATAGGTGATATTATCGTCAATATTCCCATTTTATTATTTGAAGAGATTAATTAATACAGCACCTGAGTTAATTAACCTAGCAAGCTCTCTCTCTCTCTCTCTCTCTCTCTCTCTCTCTCTCTCTCTCTCTCTCTCTCTCTCTCTCTCTCTCTCTCTCTCTCTCTCTCTCTCAAGCACACCAATATTATACACACATAAGATCACACATTGAAAACAGACCCAATACAGTGCATGGAACACACTTAACACGTGAAGCTGGCGTGGCGTGGCGTGGCGTGGTATGGCGTGGCAGTCTTCCAGTAACCAGCAGTAATTCCTTTAGTTCTCCCTTCGACTAACTCCTTCATTACAACCTTGAAGTAATGACAACCTCACACACTCCGCAGCACAGTGGAGTAGAGGGAGGGAGTGGGAGGGGCAGCACCTTCCTGATAGGGTTTAGGGGCAGAGGAGGGAGTGAGCAGCATTGATTGTCTGCTACGAGTATGTGGTTGTTTTTAGGTGCCATTAGGGAGGTCCTCTTCTGTACTGTCCTCTCCTGCATCTCCTCCTTCATCTCCACTTTCGATCTCATACTGTGGCGAGGAAGAGCATCAAGTTTGTTTTGTTAGAGTTAACCTCACTTTCATTCACCTAAATCATGATCAATGTATTGCAAACACTGTCAGAATAAAACGATGTGAATTTGATTTTATACTTAGTTGTTGTTGTTATACTCTGAAGACGTGTGTGTGTGTGTGTGTGTGTGTGTGTGTGTGTGTGTGTGTGTGTGTGTGTGTGTGTGTGTGTGTGTGTGTGTGTGTGTGGAGTAACAAGCACACAGTGACGTGATGCACCACCCATGCAGTGCACAATAAACTCCACTTAAACTATGTCTTTTCTACTCCTTTGGCTGGGCTTCTATTTATTCTTTTTACTAGTGGTCTCTTTTGAGTTATGATGCCATGGTGATAGTGAGTCATAGTGCATGAATATCACCCTTAACACCCCACCTACCAACTGTTTCTTGAGATATTTAACCCTTAAAAAGATGTAAATTATAGCTAATCTTAATAATATATCAAATTTTCCATAGCCTCTTCCCTTAAAGTTGTAATATTTTCTCTTCCGCATTTCACTCTCTTCTTCCCTGTCTGTGTTAAGGAAGATAGACAAGGTTGTAAGCACCACACACTGCCCTGCAATTTCCATAACAAGCCAAGATCAATGTAGTTTGCCTCAAAGCTGTTTGTTATCTGCACAAAGCCAAGTTAACTGATGTAGTAATGCAAAGCTACAGCACCCAGTAATAACAATAGCATATAAACTACCGATAGAACATGTAGAGTACACTTTAAAACTCATACAGATGCAAACTACATCAAACTAACGTAAACTGAACACTATAAAACAAAAACAACTACATCTTATACTGAAAAATCATGCATAATAAAAATCCATGCAAACTAAAAAAAACATATGAAGAAAAAAAATTGTATATAAACTCATTACTTTCTAGATTCACCACCACCACCACCACCACAACAGGGGTACATTCTTACCTGCCAGACAAGGTAGGGAGGGAGGGAGGGAGGTGGTGGGGAGAACACTAGCAACATTTATCTAGAAGTTGCTGCGATAGGACAGAAAATAAATCATTAAAAGCAAACAATACCATTAAATAATTAGCACATAATGATGATGGTGATAATGAGAGAAGAGGAGAAGGATAGTGATGTAATGATAATGATGGTGATGATAAACACAATCATAACAATTAAATATATAAATAATAATCAATACAGTTATTAAAATAGAGAAGTAAGGGAGAAAAACAACCTATTAATATATATCAAATCATGCTTCAGTCAGCCATCACACACAAAATACTGCAAACAATTCATAACGATAGACTAAATATACAATAAATTCAACAATTATACATCGGTAAAAAAACAAAATATAATGTAAAAACCTATCCATCTACATCTATCCCTCTTAATAAATCAGTCTCCAGGGATAGGTGGTGGTGGTGATGGTAATGGTGATGGTGGTGGTGGTGGTGAAGGTGGTGATGGTGGTGAAGGTGGTGGTATAGGAGCAGATGGCACTGTGTTTGTATGATGCATGATGTTGGAATGCTGAGAGAGAGAGAGAAAGAAAGATAAAGAAAGAGAGAGAGAAACTTTCACACAACGTACATACCTACAACAACCTAACATTTCCATACAAACACACACACACACACACAAATACACACATACCTATCTCCACACTCACATACAAAGTTAATTAACCTGTTGATAGGATAAGAAGCACCTGAGTTAGATGGCAGACAGATGTAAAGCAGGAAGAAGAAGAAGAAGAAGAAGAAGAAGAAGAAGAAGAGGAGGAGGAGGAGGAGGAGGAGGCGGAGATGATGATGAGTCTAGCATACAAGGAGGACAGTGTAAGCTTGGTATCCACTCCAGTCCACGCCCACACAAGTCCTTCTCCACCTCTCTCTCTCTCTCTCTCTCTCTCTCTCTCTCTCTCTCTCTCTCTCTCTCTCTCTCTCTCTCTCTCTCTCTCTCTCTCTGGTGGAGGAAAGAGAGAAAGAGAAAGGGAGAGAGAAAAGAAAAGAGGATGATTTGAGGGGCATAGAAGAGAAAGAGAAAAAAATATATAGAAAAGTAAGAGGATCTGAAGGGAAATTAAAAATGAAGGAAGAGGAGAAAGAAAGGAGTGAATGTTGTTCCTCATTTGATAACTACATGAGTATTCTGAGTCTATCAACAAACTTTAAACAAAACAAAAACACCTACTTATATTACTCTCTCTCTCTCTCTCTCTCTCTCTCTCTCTCTCTCTCTCTCTCTCTCTCTCTCCTCTCTCTCTCTCTCTCACAGCAATTTTTCACCATTTTCTAACCAACAAGAAATAGGAGGAGGAGAAAAGTGTGATATTAGAAGAGTATACGATAAATTTTGGTAAAGAAATAAAGTAAAAGGAAGTAATGAAGTTATGTGTAGAGCTGAAGGCCGAGACAAGACCTTACTGCTTGTGTGTGTGTGTGTGTGTGTGTGTGTGTGTGTGTGTGTGTTGTGTGTGTGTGTGTGTGTGTGTGTGTGTGTGTTTGTGTTTGCATACTGTCTGGATCTATTCATATTTATTATTACAAAACCAATTAATTTTACATGTTACTTATACTCTCTACTTTATGCTTTGTTTATTTCTTCCTCAATGCCTTATAGAATTTAACATGTCTAATAAAGTATAGTAATAATTAATCTGACACGTCTAATTAAGTATCATTGAACTATATATGTAATAAAACTTATATTCTAAATGACATTGTGAGATTATCAAATAAATTAAGAACTCTGTTGTGTTATACGTATGAGTGAGTGAGTGAGTGAGTGAGTGAGTGAGTGAGTGAGTGAGTGAGTGAGTGAGTGAGTGAGTGAGTGAGCATTAACAAAGTCCTATTGAAGTGGTCTGGGGATGATGATGATGATGATAGGTGAAGGCACTCATCATTCATCCACACAGAAGCTTACTCATCGAATTACTCATCCTCACCATGCATCTCATCGCCTAATAATCATAAAAAAATGGACATAGAGAAAACAGTCATGGCTTCAATATCCAGTCTATGTATACACACACACACACATACATACATACATACAGTCAGTCTGTGTACATAGTTACAGTTTACATACACACACTAAGCAACAGTTACCCTCAAGACTGTTCCCACATTTAACATTGATCAAGGTTGGGGTGAATGACCTACCTCCTTTGGGTGCCCCCTTCCCCCTGCCACCCTCACCTCCAATCTGACGAAGGTGCCGGTAAAACACAATTAGCATCCTCAAACTTAACTAACTATACTTTGCCTTCTTCACCATCCGCTTGTTCACACACTCAAGCGTTCCGTCTGGTCATTAGTATAACATTGTGGTTAATTGAAGTAGAATTATAGTTAGATTCACACACACACTTTAATACAATTGGTTCTCTTTCATCCTCCTTCCTCAGATACAAGCCACCTAAGGCCAAGATGCACTGAACTAAGAATTGAACATCTACAACTAATATTACATCAGCAGTTAATACTACAACTGAGCTGGGTCTAATCAATAAATTCTGCCATTAGCATTTCTAAGGCTGTAGCTTCTTAGGCTTTTACTTAAGTCTACAACACAAGGCATGTGAGCTGCTTAGGCAACAGTAGTAGATATGGCAAGGCATGTTAGAGAAAAGTTCACCATAAAATAATAGTCACTGAAACTGAGCAAGAAGGAAAATTCCAATAAAGTCAATGAACTGATCCATCATGCAAATAGGAATGAATTAAAATGCTTAAAACCATGAAAGTCAAACAAAATAAATATTCAAAGCACACAAAATACTGAGATAAAAAGCTGAAACAAAATACAGATGCGAGAATAAAAATATTCCCTCGTCAAGACTCAGAGACTATCACCTGAGGATGTATGGGAAGCCAGGTAATGTATAGGTGAGTCAGGTGTGGACGCAACACTCACCTTGTCCGAGTCAGCAGACCACAGTGCCTTAAACTCCCCCCGTATGAGTGCCGTGAGCATGGTAGGCAGGAGTGTGAAGGGCACCAGGTAGAGTAGTGCTGGCTGGGCACCACTCAACACCCACAGGGCAACGAAGGTGACAATGAGACCCAAGCCATAACCTGTAGAAGGACACACACACAAACGAATGCATATTACATCAACTCACTATTATTATTATTATTGAAACACATTAGGTAAGGTATGAAGAGCAAGGAACACTATAGATTGCTAAATTAATGCTGGAGATTTTACATTTCCTTCTCACACTCAGTCTCTAATAGAATAAGATGGTGAGAATAATGATGATTCGCGTTACCCTTTCCACCCGGCAGATCACGCGCTACCAAAAGTTGTTCATGGTGTCATAAGAACCTAACCTAACCTAACCTAACCTAACCTCCCTGCCTCCCTCTAGCACATCACACTTCACCTCCCACTTGACACATGTGCTTTAGACCGAGACTCTCATCCTTACACCCCAACACACCACCTGGAACGACAGACAGTGGAGGCTGTGTGTGTATGTGTGTATGTGTGCTTGTCATCCTACACTCACTCATATACACTTCAGACTCCTCATTTAATAATTACATCAACGACTTAACTCACAAGTCATATATATTTTTATTCATCTCGTCTATATTCCACTTCCTGTTGTGGACTCTCGTAGCAAAAGGTTCATGTTAGGTTAGGTTAATACTTCAATAGGAAAAAAAAGAGAGCAGTAGGAAGGTTATCAGATGAAATAGAGCTGTAGGATTAATGTTATATACTAAATCCGCAGGAGTTTCCATGTTATCAAGGATTAAAGTTAGGTTAGCAGTGAGTTAAGCAATACCAGGATATACAAGGAAACTAAATAGGAGGCATAGTATCCTAAATGCTAGCAGGGAGAGGAATAAATAGATGGCTAGTAGGTGATTCAACACAGCTAGCAGGATATATAATAGAAAAATAACAAAAAAATAATTAAAATCACATATAACTATAATCAAAAAGTATAATATCAGAAATTTATCAGGCGTTAAAACAGAGAATAATAACAGTAATTAACAGATTGAATAGCAGATGTTCCAAGACAGCTAGCAGGAAGTATATATAACATGAAGATTGATTAGCAGGAAGTGTAGGAGGAGGAGGAGGAGGAGGAGGAGGAGGAGGAGGAGGAGGAGGAGGAGGAGGAGGAGGAGGAGGAGGGAGGAGGAGGGCGATGGTAGCCAGTTGAGGGCGTGTGAGGAGAGGCAGCCTGGTTTGTGCTCACTTACATGCCTAGACGTTCTTAATGACTTCACCATAACCCAGCCAGCCAGCCAGCCTGCCTGCCTTCCCTGTCATACTGATCTGTACATAGTTGTGTGTGTGTGTGTGTGTGTGTGTGTGTGTGTGTGTGTGTGTGTGTGTGTGTGTGTGTGTGTGTGTGTGTGTGTTAGATAGATAGATAGATAGATAGATAGATAGATAAACATACAGAAAGATATTTATGCTTTATATTCTGTATATTTATATTTCTCCTTCAATATTCTCTCCCATTTCCACCTTTTATTTCATTTCCTCCTGTTCCCTTTTCTCTTTATTAATCCCACTCCTTAATTCTCTTCCAAAATCTTCATCTACCTTCCTGTAATAATATTCAATCATTTATTTTACATTCCTTTTACAATTAATATATACACTTCTTTCTTTTTTTACTTTCTTTCTTTCTTCTTTTACTTTCCTCTCCAGCTGTTTCTCTCATCTCTTCTCCTCACCATTCCTTTCCTTTCCTTTCTGTTTACTTTCACTATGAGAACTATTTGCCACAACACATAAAGTATATTCCCCTTAAATAATATACCAAAATTAATACAACATCCGTATTTGTTCTATATATCTATACTATATTTAATTTACCAGTCACTCCCTGTTTTTATTTTCATTCCCCTTTGCTAGCTGTATAAGAGAAAATATTAGTAATGATGCATATATTGAATAAATAAATAAACAAAAATATAAACCTTACCTATAACATTAACCAGATAATAAAGGTGGCGAGGGGTGCCAACTTGCAGGTCAAATGAGAACACAAAGGAGACCAGCAGACCAGGCACCAGGATGTCCCCAAAGCCTAGCAGGTTGTAGTCATCTATGGAGCGGCAGATGTCAGTGATTTCATTGCCAAAGCTCGGTACCTTTAACACTATGGGAAGCTGCTCCTGGCTGGCTCCTCCCTTGGCTACCTCCACCATGATGCTTTTACGGTCCTGAAATGCACAAAGAGGAGGAGAGTGAGAGAGTAAGAGGAATTTCATTACTATATTCGACAATTTCATTACTATATTTGACGACTTTCATAATTGTTTTAAATGCACAAAGAGGAGAGAGGGAGAGTAAGAGGCATTTTATTATTATATTCTTCCCTTCGGTCTATAATGCATATCTTTTCATTATTGTTTTAAATGCACAAAGAGGAGGAGAGAGGGATCAATGTCTCTGTAGTCACCTCCCCAAACCCTACACCCCCCACACAACCCTCACTGGTGTTGCGCCCACTCACTGGTGTTATGAGTGGGGTGATGAAGACAAAGAAGATGTCATAGATCAACAGTCCACTCAGAAGGATGGTGCAGATCTTGAGGTTAGGTAATCGGATTGTCTTGAGAACGTTGATGCTGGAATGGAATGCAATGCTATATGGTTGTCTTGTATTCATATGTTTCACTCATATATATTCCTTTTATATAAGAAACAATTGAGTCATTAGAGGAAAGAGAAGTTATGTTTTAATAAAAGTTGTGTTCTCTTAATAGACTTACTCACTCATAAAGAAAGTTTGTAATTTCTACCTTTTTTTTAATCCATAATAATATAAAATTCACATTACCACTCAATTTCTACTTATTTTTAATCCGTAATAAAATCAAAGTTACGTTACTCCATTTCCACTTTTTTTCAGACTCACCAAAAAGCAATGCCAAGTGTGTCCTGCAGGATCCAGGCCCAGGGTTGCTTCCTCATCACCACCCACACCACCGCCAACCCCACAGCAAACAGCAGCAGCAGGATCTGACGCAGCTCCAGTGTTCCCCGGACCAGGTAGATGTTGAAGTAAGGAGTCCTGCGGCAGGTTATTAATTAAGGCATTTCATATCCTGTTCTGAAAATTCCCTAACCTTGTTTTTTTTTAAGTAACATGTACGATAATATGAAAAAAGTAGAAAACACTGCACCATATTATAAAATTCAAGATAACTTAAAAATAATAACAAATATTTTTCTTATAAGTTAGAATTATACTAATATACTAAAAGGAGGACGAGAAAGAGGAAGAGGAAGCGAAGGAGGAAGAGGAAGAAAAGAATGAAGATGAAGTTGAACATCCTCGTCACCCTCCTTGTGTGTTCATGAGTCACCCTAAGGCCATGAGAGGTGCCAGGTGCCAGCAGGACAGGGTGGCACTAACCTGCAGGTGCCACAGGGGATGCGAGACACTAGTGGGTGGAGGCAGGAGAACACAGCCATGGAGGAGGCGATGCAGAACATACCCATGATCACATACACTGTAACAACACAACACAGAACACTTGTCAAGGGGATATTTGTATAGTACTACATTTCTACACTACATCACATAACATAACTTCATTAATCTTACTTTAGGAACTCTTTTCACAACAAACTTTTAACAGACCAATAATTAAACAGACTCTTTTTTCATGATAGAGAGTTTTATTGACTGACCTAAGTATTTGTAGAAGTAGTAAAGACTAAGCAGCATGAGACACATCATCAACATAAACCCAATGATGCCGAGAGGTGATAGACTCATCGAGGTTTCTTCCTGGAGTAACCCAGCTGATCCTCCTCCTTCTCCTCCTCCTCCTCCTCCTCCTTCATCATGGACCGCCTCTCCTCCTACCCTCACTGTGCTCTGCCTCTCACTCAGGTACCTGGGAAGGATATCAATTTAATAAGCAGGTATACTCACAATGAAGGTGTTACTCATTATGTATACTTTCACTCATAAATACAGGTGTTGTTACTCATTAATACAGACAGCAGTAAGAGGTGGACTCACAACTTATGGCGAACTTTCCCAGACCAGAAGGCACCCAATGCGACAGTGAAAACAGCCATCACCCATATGATCGCCAGGCTGGGAGTGAATGGACTGATGACTGGGGAGTAAAGACCAACGGTAACCTCATCCCCGGTTTTCTGAGGGAGGGTGAAGAGAGGAAATGTTACCTGTTTACCCCCACTCTGTTTGAATGACTAGAATTGAATATAAAGTCAGGAATGAATGTATCAATAAGGGAAGGAAAGGTATCATTCAAATTAGTGGTATTGTTTAAGATATATATGAATGGAGAATGAGTGTATGTAGCATTACTAATATTTTTCATTTCCACAAATATATAAACATGTATGAGAAGGAAAGACACTCCCAAAATTTATTATTATTATTATTATTATTTACTTTTTTTTCAATTGATATACGTAGAGCTATATACCCAAGTGTATTTTAGTTTTAGATAGACCTGATAACACTCTTGAAAGCCTCAGAGCTACTACAAAGGTGTCGTAATCAATGTCACAGTATAGAGCGTAACTTACAACTAGGTAATCCTCCTCCTCTGTGGATACTGTAATATTTCTAAGTACTCTCACACAACTTACCATGATCCTGGCATAGCTGGAGTTGGCAATTAAGGCCAGCGTCAGATTGTACTTGGTTTCATTTACGTTGATAATCTTTGTGTTGTCCCTCACTATCAGGGTTCCTACGCCTCCATAACTCTGGAAACAACATTGAACAGTTAGTGTGATGCATTCTGTTTTATCCCACCTTCAGTACCTTGGAAAAGAGTTTACTTATATGCAAGAGACAAGACTCAAGGAGGAAATTGTAAGACATGAAGGATAAGGTTTTTTTTTACTTTATCCAGAACATACACAAGAGAAATAAAGTTATTCATACAGTAACATAATCTGGCACACATCTATAAGCCTTGGCATCTATAGTTTAAAAATATGAGTGAAGCCAATGGAGAAAAAATTAAGGAAACAAGCATAATAGTAAGTAAGTAAAATCTTAAAAAGTAATTGATACTTAAGTGAACAGTATGGAAAGAAAGACAGGCTTTTCTATTACGATGGAAGGTTTTCTTAAAATCTTGAAGCACCAGAGACTCGCTACACAAATGGATAACAAGACACATTAGCCGAGGGAAACACGAACACAAATAACACGAGACAGTGAAGTAGTTATACCTGTACTCTGTTAGCTTGTTAGGTTAGGTTAGGTTAGGTACCTGTACTCTGTTAGCTTGTTCCAGTGTTGAACAGTTGTCGTCCGAAATGAACACGAACTTATCCTTCATATTAACCCCAGCAGGAGGCAGTTCAGTCTCATCACACACATTCCACTCCAATGCATCCGACACAGGGTAGTAGTGCTGTACAGGAATAGTATAATTAATAACTACGTATTACTGTAACTTTTTGATATTATAACATTATACTAATCACGTTAATATACTTACTACTAGGGATGAGTTCTTTATATGATATACTATATGTAAATCACACAAGGGAAATAAAAAAACAACTCAACAATGGCTAAGTGAAAGAAAACATTAAACAAAAATTACAAAAAGCAGTATAAATGAAAATGTTATACCATGACATTACCCTAGATAGAAAGTATTGAAAAGAACGAGATAGATAACACACTAATACACATGCTGGTTCATACTTACGGCTGCGTGTTGGTCTGTGGCAAGGTTAGTAATGGGTCTGTAGAAGTAGACGCAGTACTTGTCAAACTCGTGGCTGGATGCATTTGGGCGGCTTGTGAGGATGCCTGGGGAAGGGTATTCTTTCCAGGCCTAGAAAAAGTATAATGATAAATAAATACAATGAAATAATTAACTCTTTCTATGCCAGTGAAAAAATATATAAATAAATACAACCTAATAATATAGGAAATGCTTATAGGTACGGCAGCCGTATGAATAGGGGATGACAACGGGGTACGGCTGCCGTATCTGTAAGCACTTATAGGCAAATCGGTAGTGTGGGAAAAAAAATAACTGGGTTTAAAAGGAAATTTAACATCTGTGGTGAATATTAATTAGGAGGAAGGCAAACAGGTATGGTACAGGTACAGGTAACGGAACCCTTTATATGTCTGTATCTTATCAATCTTCAACCCTTTACTCTATCTTCAACTCTAATAGATTCAAGTTAACCTCAAAGACAAAGTAATCAAATCAATATGTTGCTTCAATCACCTAATATCATTTTTATCAAATTGAAGTTAATATGAAGACAGGTAATACGCCCTTAATGCACGCCTTACGCGGGTATAACATGACTTAAATAATACTATATTCTTTCCTTTATATTTTTGTTATGATTGCTACTCACCTGGGCGACGTGTTGACTTAGAATTGTTAAAATAATTGTACTGAACGCCGCTCCAAGAGCCGCCATGTTTGTTATTGTATATTGTTGTTGTTGTTTTGTCTTATGTGTCCATTGTGTGATATTTGGTTAAGTTTACGTTATTATTTTATCGTTTTCCTTGCGGTGTTTTGGTTAGTCTAGCTGTCAAAAGATGGAAAAATAATGGAAAAGCCAATCTAAAACATTTATATTTAGTGTTCCGTACAAAGGCTGATTCAACACAGCTGATCATCTATGTCAAGTTGTCAGCAGTTCACAAGAAGGAGAAGACAAGTTTCGCGGGTAAATATTCCAATCATTTCAGTACAATAACTTATTTATAGCATGTGTTCATCATTATAAGATACGCGAGGAAAACCATGAAGAAAGTACAATGAGTTCCTAAGATGTGTATAGTGAATAAGGTTAAATTTAGTGAATGTACCACGAATTTAGAATATCGTGACCACACTGAAACACATGTGAATTGTGAAGCCCGTGCACACTAGAACGGCTATGGGCTAAAGATACGTTTCCTTATCCACTCGATATCTCCTTACCTTTATAATGCACTACAAAGGAGATATCGAGTGGGTGGATGTGGCGTGTGAGGTAACTAATTAATTAACTTTAATTGACAAAGTGCAATACGATATGTTTTCCCGGCACCAACTATGGCGGGGCGCGCAATTGTAATCCCTTTCTTGACTCAAACATCTTCCTTCTCTTTCTTTTCCCTCCTTCCTCCTTCCTCCTCCTCCTCTACCTCTTACATTAACCAACTAACTGATGCCTTTTTATAAACTTATATAGCGTGGGTCAGTCAGTCAATCAGTCAGTTGATGTGTGTATCTGAGGTAGTGTCAGGGTAACTGTGTGGTAACTCGTCACTCGTTCCTCCCGCAGTCTCCGTCGTGAACTTTGTAGAGGAAAGGGTTGTCACACTTTTTGATAGCGTTGAGGTGACACGTGTGAATGTATGTTCTGCCGTCACTGCCATACACAGGGGAAGGCGGAGGGGGCGGCAGACACCAATACATGCATTACCTGGGTGGATGTGGTGTGTGTGTGTGTGTGTGTGTGTGTCATGCAGAATAGTATAGTAGTGTATTGTGTGTGACCATTGTATAGGTTATGTTGTTACTACTACTACTACTACTACTACTACTACTACTACTACTACTACTACTACTACTACTATACTACTACTATACTACTACTATAGTATAGTATAGGTTAGGTTAGACATCCTTCCTTAGAAGAGACATCCTTCCTTACCGCCATGACAGTCACCCGTATTTAACACCATAATAATAATGGTGTTTAAAGTTAAGCTTTACGTGGCAGGAGAGGTGAGTGTGACCCTGTAGTACCTGTAGGGAAGGGCGGCAGGGTTTGGCAGATCCCAGGGAAGGTGTAATAAGGTAGTAACTAACCGCTAGCAGCCAGACAGGACATCTGACCTGGTGTTAATATTTTTTCGTTTTAAACCTTCCCTGTTCCTCTCCATGTCATTTTGAGGGATGGAGGAGCAGTAACACATTATTCTTCACCATTAATAGTGGAGGGATATAAAGAAAACATATATACCTATTAAGCGTAACCTTAATAAATAACATGAACAGGTACCGCAAGATGGTGGCCGTGTGTTGGCTGGTGGATCACGTATATATTAAACCAAAGTTGAGATTTTTGTTATACACAGGAAAGCAATTATATATACTTTAAAAAATCATCTGAAACACTTAATTGTTTTCTACATAATCATTTGTTATATTTGATTCGTATTTATTTCATGAAAAATGTTTATTTCTAAGGTCAATTATAAAATCGAAAAATAGAATAAAGCAATAATAATTAAATTAAACCAATATAAACCATAGAATAGCATATATAAAAAATATCCAAACACAAAGTAAACCCTAAATAAGCCATAGAAAAAAGAAAAACGGAAAAAACAATGACAAAATGAGAAAAAAACACCTTAATTATGCGTTTACATCCAAGAGTGTTAATTATTGTGTGTTAGGTACAGTAAAATAAGTGTTAAGACATGACGACCTACAAGGATAGAGATGAAGGTGAGTGTGTTGTGTTGTAAGTGTGTTATGGTGGGCTGAAGGTCTGACAGGCTGGCGAATCGACTAAAATTCCGGTATACCGAAACGCTTCTAATGCCTGTAATAGCGGTACTACCGCCCCGAAAATACCAGTATGTCGGTATACCGGATAGGTGCATATCCCTAGACACACACACACACACACACACACACACACACTTAGCTGACGCCAGACAATGTAATCTGATTGTGTTTCTGATGAATAATTATAATACTTAGGCCACCAGTGGTGTTGCATATCACGTATATATATGGAGTTTGGTGTTGTGTGTGTTGGGGGTTGTGTGTTTATGTGTGTGTGTGTGTGTGTGTGTGTGTGTTAACAAGTGTAGCATTATGAGCGTAGGTAAAGGTAATAGGCCTGTAGACTACACATTAAATGACACTACCTTAGGAAGGTCATATAGTGTGAGGGACTTGGGAGTTCAAATAAGCAGTGACTTGCGCCCAGTGTATTATAGCTAGAAATAGGGCCAACAAGATACTGGGATTTATTAGTAGGTGTGTGACAAATAGGAGTTCTGAGGTCATTCTGAGGTTGTATTTAGTGCTAGTTAGACCCCACCTAGATTATGCAGCTCAATTTTGGTCCCCTTATTATAGGAAGGATATAGGCTCCTTGGAGGCAGTCCAGAGAAGAATGACCAAGATGATTCAGGGGCTGAGAAATTTACCCTACAAAGATAGGTTAAAACGTCTTAATCTCCACTCCCTAGAGAGAAAGAGGGCAAGAGGGGATATGATTGAGGTTTTCAAATGGGTAAAATGAATTAATAAGGAAAACATTGATCAAGTTTTAGAAATTAGTAGTCAGGATAGGACACGTGGAAATGGGTACAAGCTAGAAAAACTTAGATTCAGGACAGACCTAGGTAGATATTGGTTCACTAACAGAGTCGTGAACGATTGGAATAGGTTGGGTAGACACGTAGTAAGTGATGAGTCAATAGGTAGCTTTAAAAGACGGTTGGATCAGAGTATGGATAGGGATGACGGGTGGAATGGCTAAATATTGGATTATTCCAAGGGTGGGGAACAAGGAACTGCCTCGTGTAGGTCATCAACTGGCCTCTTGCAGTCTCCTCAATTCTTATGTTCTTATGTTCTATAGTTGGATGTATTATATTTGATCTAACATAAAATTAGAAGTTTTAGGAGTGTAACAAGAAACTCTTAGCTTATCCTAGAACTTAATCCATCTCACGCAAAGGTATATACTTATCCAACAGTGACCACCATGGTGAAGCCCAAGCCAGCCAGACACACTATCGGGCCTTTGCACCACTTCACGGGAGACAATGTTGCCGCTCTACAAGACAGTCTCCTTGCCTGGTATGATGCCAACAAGCGGGTGTTACCTTGGCGCACTATTGCTGCCACTGAACCAAACCCACACAAGAGATCCTACGCTGGTAAGGATATATGGCAAGGAAGGTTATTTTAATATTCCTTTTTTTGTTTATTGACAGTAGATAGACCAGAAAGTAAGAAATGAATCAGAGTTCAATAAAGCTGGTTCTATATCCTACCTATAAGTCTTGATTTCTTCACATTTGCAGTCTGGATTTCCGAGATAATGCTGCAGCAGACACAGGTTAGCACAGTGGTGAGCTACTTCGAGAAATGGATGTCCAAGTGGCCCAATGTAGAGGATTTAGCGCAGGCCACCTTAGAGGAGGTCAACCAGGTGTGGGCCGGCCTGGGATACTACTCAAGGGCACGGAGACTGCACGAGGGAGCCATCAAGGTGGGCTGCTGCATCCTATTTTGAACTGTATTTTCTTTCCCCCTTCCTTCCTTCCTTCCTTTCCATGTCTCTTTTGAAACTTATATACACTCTACTACATTTTTTTTAGGGAGCTACAACTATAATACACTTTGTAACCATTCATCAGACTTTACTGTATTTAGTTAATGATGTTACAGGTGGTGGAGGAGCTGAAGGGAGAGTTTCCAAGTGACAGGGATGGTTTGGTGCAAGAGCTGCCTGGTGTTGGGCGGTACTCAGGCAGTGCCATCGCGTCCATAGCTCTGGGGTGTAGTGTTGGGGTGGTGGACGGCAATGTGAACAGGGTCTTGGCACGGCTAAGAGGAATCGGAATGGATATCTCTGCCCCGGTGAGTGAGATTTTGTGTTTTTAGAAATTGATTAAATGTGCTTGGTTGGTTTCATATTTTTCTGTATACTTTTCTATCACTAATAGTTGGACACTCCTTGAATATGAATTGAAGTATGATTTGGCTTCAATGATATGAAAAAACATGCCTTACAAAATTGATACTCATACTAACAACAACAATCCAGTGACAATTATGGGGGCTATGTATTTATAATATATAATTCTTCAGTCGACGGTGGAACATATGTGGAGTTTAGCTGATCAGATTGTTGACACAGAGAGACCCGGAGACTTCAACCAGGCAATGATGGAACTCGGAGCAACTGTCTGCACACCAAAGGCAAGTAGTGACAAAAAATAAATCAATTCAAACCTCAACAACTTCAAGAAAAACAGAACGTCATTATGGTTCATTATCATTATCATTAGGATAAAGTAATAAGGAATGCGTTCACAATATATATCTCACACTTTGTTGACAGGCTCCCAAGTGCAGTTCATGCCCCCTTCGTACCCTGTGTGTTGCCTACCAGAGACAAGGTGACCTGCAGCAGAAGGCTTCCATTAAGAATCACTTCCAGCATTGTAAAGAGAGTAGGGAGGAAGAGGAGCCTCCCATACCTGATATTGAATGTTGTGAGTAAACTTCTGAAACTTCATAGTATATAGTGTCAAATACAATGCCTATTAAGAGTCAGAAAGTGTAATAGTCATGTGTTAAGTCTGAAGTTAGTGTTGGTAATAAGTGATACTAAATTATTTTTTTCTTGCAGTGGCTGATTGTGACTTTTGTCTCCAAAAAGAAGATTGGGATGAAAAGTAAGTAACCAGACTAATAATTTAACTTTAAATGAAAATACAAACTACTTTAGACTAATAACTTTAAAGAAGTAGATAGCAACTCAGTACATGCTTCTTATGTGACAAGCTAATAGGGATTATTTTGTTTTATTCACATCTGAGATTTGATTCTCTAAAAGGAAAGCAAAAATTCAGTAATAAGTGTATGTATATTTTTGTTTATTTAATACCCATCTTCACCTGCTTAAATATCAGGGTGTGGTGTAGACCATTTGTTGTCTCACTAAACACCCAATTCACACACACACACACACACACACTCCTCTGCTTACAACCTGTACCTCATCTGTGTTAGGTGAACAGTGACCACGGCATGTAAGGAGACGAACCACAAATTATCTTCACATGACCCGGGATTCAAACCTGGACCTGGTCGTTATGAACCAAGTGTGTTAGGTTTTACATCACCTTGCCTTTATTAATGAGCATTAATGTATAATTGTGTTTATTTTCCTTCAAGCCTTGGTGTGCAGAATTATCCTTGTAAGGGACAGAAAACTAAGCAGAGGGAAGAAACAACAGCAGTGGTTTTAGTGGCAGATAAGGAAGGCAAGATGCTGGTGGTGCAGCGGCCCAAGGGAGGTGAGTGCCGCTGCCTTAGTGCACAGGTCCTGATGTCCACTTTAATGGATGTCTAAGTGTTATTAACAGATCATGATACAACCTTCATGATTCTACACAAATTACTGATGGTTGTATACTGATAATACATTGGATTTTTCGGGTCTAGGACAACTGGCCGCGGCCACCTGGCCGCAGCCCAACTAACCGCGGCCTACTGGCCGCCTTATGGAACGTTTTGTTGCTAAAATGCTAAATTTTCACAATGTCTTTATTGATTGAAAAAACAAGACCTAACCTAACCTAACCTAGCCTAACCTAACCTAACATTCCTATAGTATCAAACAAAAAACCTATACAACCAACCTAAGTTAGAAGTTCCTCCGGTGAAGGCTGACTGGGGACTGACAGTCTAGAAGACGAAGTTCGTATTCGAGAATCAATCATTCGCTGGTGGGGGTTTAAGGAGCTGCCTTGAGTACGTAAACTTAGGCGGTTACAGTTTTCAGTTTCCAGTCCGCGGCGGTCAGCTGGCCGCGGCCAGTTTCCCGCGGCCAGTTGGGCTGCGGCTAGTTGGCCGCGGCCAGTTGTCCCATTCCCGGACTTTTCATTCCTAATTTATATCAGTATAACATGTATTTCAACAGGTTTGCTGGCCAACTTGTGGGAGTTTCCTCACATACCACTCTCAGAGGACAACAAGGAGCACTGGGAGGAGGCAGTGGGAGGACAGATTACAGAACAGTTTGGTGTCTGTGAAGCCGATGCTGCAACAAGAACTTTTGTTGCAGATGTCATTCACATTTTCTCTCACATACGACAAACATACAGGCAAGGAGATATATGCTTGAAAAAATAACTCTTATAGACAAATACAATTGTTAAAAGCACTGAGTTGTCTTATTTGAGAAAGTAATAATGATCTAATATATTGTTTGGTGATTTTCAGAGTGTATAGAATCAGTTTGTCTAATGAGGAAGGTGTGTGCTGGCCTGACAGATACCAAGGAGGTCAGTGGGTGACGAAAGAACAATTCCTTTCATCAGCCACTTCAACAGCCATGAAAAAGGTAAACAAATGACTCAAGGTATATTTCATTGCATTATAATGAAATTTGGCGACGTAGCTTTAATGTTGGTTTAACAAGTTTGTAGTGAAGGTAATTGTAAGTAATACATGCATGTCAGTTCTAAATTGGTATGACAAGGATATTACTAGACTGATAGATTAAACTATTAGGGTGAAGATAACAATGTACTATTGATCACATGAAACTAAACTGTATAAACTTATATAGTGAACCTTTTCTCTGTGTACAGGTGTTGAAGGCTGTGGAAGCTCCAGAAAGCAAAAGCAAGGTAAGATACTTGTTTTCATGGGATAGAAAGCTTGTCATTGTCGCATATATATATATATATATATCTATATATATATATATATATATATATATATACTATATATATATATATATATATATATATATATATATATATATATATATATAATTAAACAAAATTATGAATGTAGGGATTTTTGCACAGTGGTTTGAATTAATGATTAACATTTGATTTTAGAACAAGAAGGGCAAGAACACGCTTGCAGGCCAGCCTAGCAAGAAACAAAAAACCATCTCCCAATTCTTTTCAACTGTTGCCAAGAAGTAAATGAACTCCCATCCATTGCATTTTTTGTATGTGGTCTCCCACATGTGGTGTTACACTCAAGGAATAGCAAAATGCATCACCCCATAGACTTAGGACCTTTAAAAACATCACCTAAAGATGTGGGGAGGTGTAAGAATTCCAGTATCCACTACATTGTGCTGCAGCTTGCCTGACACGCATGGAGAAGAATAGGTCTATTGAATAGACATATTCTTTGCCGGGAATAGACTCTATTCCCTGCAGTGTTGTAAGAGGTTGTAAAAGTGATGAGTAGAGGGCTAGGACCCCTTGTATGCTCCTTCCCTTGAAATGTACAAATGATGAAACTTATATACCTCATATAAACTAATTTTCTATTTGAATGGTTGATGATGAAAAATTAATCCAAGCTAAATAATTTATGGATTTGATTTTATATATATTTATATACTGACATCTCCGTTGACAAAAGAGGGCGTGTACACACTCCAATATACAAACACCTACACTCCTTTCATTTAGCCCCTTGTCCCCTAATGGAGGAGGGAGGCCCACCCCAACCCCACCCCACACAGCGCGTACGTATGGTCACGCACACACATGGGGCCCAGGGGGAGAGTTCCACCACGGCCTGGTTGGTATACCCAGCTTCTTATGTGAGGCAAACCATCTCCTTCCTCGGAATTAAACTAAATATATGTTAAAAGCTTTTACCACATTTGTTTTGCGTTTTCTGATTGTTAGGGTGTGTGATGGCGAATGTAACAAGAGGTGAAGTGATGAGATGAGGTACAGGTGTGAGTGTAGGTGATAATATAGATCTGAATGGATATATCTATGAAAAGCTGCACCTGATCTTGGACTAAAAGCAAAGCATATGTGAGCACCATTTGGGAGCCGTCTGCCAAGAGTTGTGTTTCACTCATATGCATTGACAAACAACAAATACGGCAAATAGTAAAAAGAAACTCATGTGGTATATTCATTCTTTCTTTTTCTTTATCATTTTTTTCTCCTTGATAACCATAGAAATTACCGATTGACAATTCATGAATAGGAAAAGTATTTCAAGAACAAAAGAAACAAAGGAAAAGAACTAAATGTTTAAAATTAATTATCATGAGTATTCACAACCCTTTTTGTCACATCCACATCAGGTCACAACGGGATGAGGTCACGACTGGTCATTATGGGAGGTCAAGATACCCATATTGTTGATACAGTTGCTGGGTGAGGTCGTAAGTGGTCTTCATGCCGGCTATCATCTGGTCCATATCAGCCTTCAAAGACTCCTCCATCACTGTTTTTCCCTTCATTAACTGCAGTGGAAAGTAAGCAATGCGTTAGTATCATGTAGTAGCAGTAGTACACAAGGTAAATGTAGTGGTGGTATAATAGTAGCCTTACCCTCTGGACGATAGTGGCGTGGGTGGGTAAGGTAAGGAGGGCAGTGGAAGTAGCGGCTCGTATCAGCATCCCGTGGTGTCTGCCTAGCGTGGCTCCGTATAGACGGGACACCTGACCCCCAAAGAACCCATCCTTGGGCCTCATTATGAGCTTCATGAACTCCAAGACGAACTCTGTGATGGAAAGGAGATGTGAAAGTGACTGTCCTTTTTAGCCCATCACGTGTTGACTGGCACCAGCCCCGCAACTTTTTTCCAAGTCGAATACGCATCCATAACTTTTTGCCCGGAACCGTGTAAACCTATGGTGTATGTACAACAGTATCATACATAGCAAGTCTTAAAACAAACTCCATGTAAAGGAATGACTTTAAGAGTATGTGATAATGATTGACTGACCTAGGGAGCGGTGAAGACGGAGGAGGGTACGAGCCCCAGACGGTCTGCCTTCCCGCTCTTTTGGCACGCCACCGTTCGCCTGCTTCTGTTCAAAACTCAGCATGTCGTCCAGCGTCGCATAGTGGTCACCGTCCCCGCCTCGTCGGTGTTCTTGTAAGATACTAACCTAGGAATAACGTCAAGGTTAAACTAGGGAAAGTGAAACTGGATTAGGTCATAAGAGTACATGACGCTCCACTTCTCACGTACAGACACAGCGTAACACAACTCGAGTGCATGTCCCTCGTGTGTCCTCAGAATGATAGTCTGTACTGGTGTCAAGCGTTCAAGGCCAACTAAAGTGATGTTTCCTGCCCGCTGCTCACCTTGGACTTCACTTCGCTGGTGACCATGTTGAAGATGGAGCCCAGCACGCCAAGGAACCTGCACGGGAAGAGTAAAGAAAAGATAGGAAGCGATAGGAGGAGGAGAACGGAAGACATGAGATATAATAGTTGCGCGCGACCAGTGTTTACTCTGCGTGGCAGTGTTGTGGTCATGACTGTTGTATTATAAGACAGAAGATGTGCAAGGCCTCACTTGTTCATTTCTATGTAGGCTTCCATGTAGCCATCCAGCACCACCTTGTTGTCTGACGACGGTGAAAACCCTGAGCGAAGCACCTTCAGGTCCAGCAGCAGATCAGTTTCTGTGGTGGTTACTGCCTCCCCGCATGGTTCCTTCCCTACCTCCCCGCATGGTTCCTTCCCTACCTCCCCGCATGGTTCCTTCCCTGCCTCCCCGCATGGTTCCTTTCCTGCCTCCCCGCATGGTTCCTTCCCTGCCTTTCCGCATGGTTCCTTCCCTTCCTTCCCTGCCTCCCCGCATGGTTCCTTCCCTGCCTCCCTGCATGGTTCCTTTTCGTCCATAGCGCCGCGTCTGACTCCGCTTCCACTTGCTACCTGTAAGCACGATAGCTGCATCACTCACCGCCACCACTCTCACCAAGTCACACATGAGAGAGAGAGAGATCGCGCACAGGAACACCTCAACCGAGAAAGTTTTGAGTATTGAGGTGACGGCGGGGCTAGTATAAGAAGAAAAAAAAGTAAAGTAATTAGAAAAAATAAAGTAAATGGGACACGAATTCGTTTAGACAAAAATAAAACAGAATAAAGGTCAGCCGCCTACAAAATGCACATGTGGGTCTGTGATAATAGCAGCACTTTAAAGCGTCAAACATACACGAAACGTAAGTGAAAATCAAGTAGTAGCATCGAAGGTGTTTATGTGACAGCTGGGAAAGTAAACCCCACCAACCCGCGGCCCGCCACCAGTGTAGTCAAACGTGAACTGCAGTGCTCTTTACACCCCCGCAGTCACACATTACTCATCTCACACGCATTCCACACACTGGTATGCCGTCACCTCTCTACATCAATGTATAGCTAGACTCACCTGCGCGTGCGTGAGCCAACCAACTGAGAAGTGACCAGTAGGGCAGCTGAAGGCGGAGGGCGTTGCCAAGCTCCTCCTCAATCCTCACTGCCACACGCCGCCACACCCGCCGCGCCACACTCAAACTTGGGTACGAAAGTGACTAATCGCCTGCTGATACTGTGCGAGTGGACGCGGGAAACGCTGCACACTAAGGAAATCCTGGATGTGTACGTTATCACCAACGAACGAACACTCACAGCAGAAAAATTTAACTCGCTCCAGTTACCCGATGCCTACGTGATCTACGCCTAACCCACAGGCCTAATTATATGCACGGAGTGACCTTCAGTCATGTACAGGTTTCTTGAAAGTTCAATGTTGTTAATATTGGTATGCTTATATTCACCTGTCAAGAAGGAGAGATCAAGAAGAGCGCGAGAGAATGTGCAGATGTTTGTAGGTAGCACACGTGTGGTTGACTGGCGACTGGCGACTAGTGACTGCCAGTCTGCCACTCTCACAAAGGAAGGGGGGTGTGGTGGAGGGCCATGACACCGTTACCAGATGCACTGATCATTTCCGCCACTAAACTTACAATATGTTGGGAAGTGGACTATTACCACCTAACCTTATAAGTGCAATGTTATCATTAGCCCATCCTGCTGTTGTTCCCTAGCTTACACGTTTTCATAAATGTATACGTGTTGTCACCACCAGTCCTCATTGGTTCTTGACCACTCACTGAAAGACCAAATAAAGCAAATAGCTGCCCAAGCATACTGTAGCCACAGCTAACCTGGGGGACTAGCTCACACCTCATACACACGCACTCATACATTCACCGCTCTCGTTCAGTTTCTGTGGTCAAATAACTTCTTTCATTATATATAAATGTATTTAAGAACAAGAATTCACCATCACCACAGATAACACCACGTAACATCTCGTGTCAACACATACCCTCAAACACAAACAGCACACCAACACCCGTCAACGGTGGACAGACACCGCTACACCCAGCAGCTCTCCACCTGTATCCGTCTGCCCTCTCAGGCACCAAGCAGGCAAGTCCCCTCCGAGCACCGCGCCCTGCTTCACCTCACCCACGCCGAGTGGGGTTGCCCTCCCTATGCCACCCCTTCCCGTGTAATTAACAGTAACACGCTAAATCTCTCCAACACAAACATCATGTTCACAATGGTAACATACAACATATCAAAATAACATAGTACACGTTACAATATAATACAAAAGAACATACATCACGAAATGCAGTACACCAGACTTATAATAATTGAGCCATCAAATCTTAACCCGACACACCACGCCGTACTCAAGCACCAGTCAGGGGAAGCAGTGGTAACAGTGTTGACTACTATCACCCTTGACCCATTCCCTCCACAAAGGTCACAAGTCATTTATGAACGTGTCTACCACTCCCTTCCTTCCGCTGTCCTACATCACACACCTGATTTGATTATATGTTTGTCTGGCTTCCAAGTGGCTTATAGCTTCACGTTTTCCAAAGCTATCACGTTTGTTTATCAGATTAAATATAAAAATATTTTCATATTGACTGACCTTTAGCTCTACACAGTATGATAGCGTGTTGTAAGTGTGTATGGTGTGTTGTGTTCCTCGTGATACTGATGTGGTGTGTTGCGTTGAATAGAGGGAGGGTGGCGTTCCTTTGTGGCTGCTGGTTAATGGTGCCATGTGCTGTGGTGCGTGACAGGCAGTGTGTAGCTGTCCCTAATGCATGATGGTGCCTTGCAATGTGCACTCAATACACACCAAAAGTCTATTGCCTTAGTAACAATTCCAATACACAATTTGTTCATGTATGAGGCATCGAAAATTCCACTTCAAAAACTGTAGGAGTACTGAAAATAATTTTCAAATATTATTTTATTAAAAATGTACATGCTTTATTTTTAACTAGGGCTATACAAAGCCTCATGAATACTCGTAGGTAATAATCTTATATACATTCAAATAAAAATACTTCCATTAGTCTAGATGATAACCATGCTGAGGTATAATAGGTGTAGGTTGTCAAGATGAACAGATGGTGGATAACTATAAATAAATTATGAATATATCACTTTATGCCTGACACAGAGATACCATATGAAATGAGATGCAATAAATGTGTTGTGAAGGAATGTATGACACACTGCACAACTACATCACCACCACCACCACTTACACCTGAGTTAGGCTGGACTGGTATTGCACGTATGTTTAACAATGAACACGAGCAAATAATACTTTTCCATTCATACTTATTGGGATACCTTTGGTCTTTCAAAATAACCTTCTCAAACACAAAGTGTATGAGCTGTTGGAAAGTCACACTGCACGTCTTACTCCACATCATCAGAGCTTGGGAGTTCCTCGTAATCATTCCACTCCTCCACCTCAGCAGTGACAGTAGTGAGGTACAGCACACCGGTCACCATGTACATACCCCCACACAACAGCATGGAGGCGTCCCAACCACCAGTCTGAAAACACACAATAATCAAGCACCACATTTACTTATTTGATATTCTTATAAATATCAAACCAGACACCAATAAGTTATGCATGGAAAGAAAAACATGTAGCAAGTGTTTTGAGTATTGGTACAGCAGCAAAATGTTGATTTAGAAGTACCAAAGTGAGACAGAGGTGTGTTTACCTGTGTGACAATCTCAGCCGTAATCACAGGTGCCAGAAACCCTCCAATGTTGCCAATACCAAGCATACCTGACAGTGTTCCTGTGGACAGACATTAGTAAAGGTGATTATCATAGACAAGTACTAGCAAAGTTAATTTTTCATATATATATATATATATATATATATATATATATATATATATTATTTTTTTGCCTCTTTCATCCACCTGAGTTCATGTTGAACGTGACCATGCATCAGTCCCACCTTGAGTTACTGAACATTCGTAAAGTTACACTGACCAGCATAGTTTGGCGCCATGTCCATCGGGGTGAGGGTGAAAGAGGAGAGGGTGGCAGAGCTGCCGATCATAGTGACCATCATCATGGCAGACACAACCCACTTTTGGCAGCCAGCAAACACCACACTCATCAGACCCACCATCACCATCACCATACCTGAGGATCAATAAACTTAGGGACAACTGCAGAAAACAGGACTATATGAGATGACAAAGAGAATCTCTATAAGTGAGAAAAATACAAAAGGTGTGAAGGAAAGTCCCTCTGTAAAAAATATATTTGCAAGAAAGGGAGTGAGAACTGAAGTGTATGGACAGGAGCAGTAGTGTTGTGGTCCATACTATCTTGAGGAAGTTCTTATAAACAGGACATTGTGACAGGAATGGCTGACTACGGACATATCTGGTTACAATTTAACTTACTGATGGAGTGGAGGACCCGGCGTGCGTTGACCTTTCTGAGGTGAACATTCTGGATGAGCCAATCAGATAACTGGCCGAAAGTGAAGGCACAAACCCAGCAGCTGGTTTGGGCAAGGGTCAGCACAAAGCTCACCTCGTCCATGTTAAGTCCAATCTGTTAGCCAACACAATTTTTCATTAGTAATCCTACACACTTCTTATATATGCATCTATAAACAAATTACAAAGCTTCAAACAGTACATTAATTGTAAAAGCAATTAAAAAGTGTATCAAGACTCCTATTATTTGGCAGTCAGTACATCATAACAACTGTACACAATATCAAGATAGTTATTGGTTTACTACCGTGCACAGAGCACCGTGCACCGTGCACGACCTAAACAGACCGCACCTGTGTCTTGAGGAAGATTGGCCCCTGGTTGGTGGTCTGGTTGGAGAGCCACGAGGAAGCGAACTCGGCCAGGATGGCTGGGTAGAACCTCCAGGATCGCAGCAGCCTCCCCCACGGCACATGGCGCTGCGCACGAACGGACAATGGTAACTCATGCCAACTTTGTTAACATTAAGCACGTGAAGGTATTAGGTAGTTAATAATACTAACGTGGTGTGGGGGGGTGTTAAGGTGAATATGACAGGCCAGGTTGTGCCATGCACCCCCTGTCCTCGCCCCCCACGCTCACCTTGGGCTGGATGACCAGGTTGGGTGCTAACAGCTCCTTCTCCTCACTGGACATGAGAGGGTGGTGGCACGGCGCGTTACGGACGAAGTACATCCAAAAGGGTGTCCATAGGAGGCTCGGGATCCCGGCTCCCCAGAACACCCATTGCCACCCCATGTGATCCACTACCCACTGAGAGCTGCCCATGGCTATTACGCTTCCCAGCGACATTCCTGAGGAGGCAGACAGGCGCTGACGCCACGTGCTCACCACAACCATGCACATCCGTGGCTGTCCCCCAAAGCTTGCACCAACACCCACCTGAGAAGGCGAAGGTGGTCATGGAGGCCAGTTTGCCGGGTGGCGCCCACCTGACCAGCACACTGTACAGCGAGGGGAAGGAAGGCCCCTGCATAATGCCCATCACGAAGCGCAGCGTGGCCAGTGCCATGGGATGGATGGCAGCCATAGTAGGAGTCAGCAGGCACAGCACGCCTGACACTCCTATGCTGACAGCCATGGTCTTACGGGCACCCACGATCTCACTGATGCGTCCACCTGTACACACAAAGGGTTACGTGAAGGCAGTATACCACACTCACCTGCACTACTGTGGAGGCTAACACTAACTTACTCACCACGGGGTCAACTTAATTTATACACGCTTAAACCTTCCACTACATGAAAATGACCTATGGAATGTGTCCTTTGGTCTTCACTTCAGATAATTTTCAAGGTACATAATAACCAGACCTGTTACAGCATATCCTTTTAACAATGTGTCGCCCTACACGCACATAACAACCCGTCATTGTCCACTCACCTATAGTTTTGGTGAAGAAGTAACCCCAGAAGAAGGTGCCGAGTATAATGCCTTGTTCCTGCACCGTCCACGAGAAATAACCTTCACCTTGCTGAGCACACCAACACACAAACGAGGAGAAACAAAATACAAGAATCATCAATAAGTACCAATTAAAACTTACAATAAAGTAATTTACACTACATCTATTATAATAAATCATAACACTATTAATGATACAACATCTTACCATAGGTTGATCATTGGTACTGTTTAGCGCGGCGGGGCAGGCGTGCTCGGGGGTGACATTGCGGTTCCCTGGCTGTGTGGCATTGGTCATGGCGATGATAGCCACACTCAGCCCGAATCTCATAAGGTAATCCAACATGCATCCCAGTAGGCCCAGTACCACCACCACATACCGGATGGGCACCACACACGCACATCGATCCCCTGCACATGGAATCACACGAAAACATTTATCAGACTACACAGATTAGGGAGATAGGCAAATAGTTATTAATATAGAGTGAAATATACAGTAGATTTGCTTGCGATCTAATACTTCTATTTCCTATGTGTTTTTGTTCTTCAATACATTTATTTTATGTATTGTTAGGTGACGTGGAGGGTGTGTGTGTGTGTGTGTATGTGCGTTTATATGCTAATCTGTGTTCCATTCATGCACGTATCGCAAACAAGACTGGTGAGGCGTTTATCGTACTATATAGAATGTATGTATGCGTGCGTGTGTATGTGTGTGTGTAGGCTTAAACTCAATGACGCATTATTATTTTTATTATTATTATTATTATTACAATTTGATAATGGTGACGTATTTTCTAATAACACACAGGTAAGCAGAGTGAGAACGATAAGATCCATAAAAATACTTACTTCACCTGCACAACACCTTATCATGTATATCGTAATATACAAAAGATTATTCTATCCCGTGCATCCAGCTTGGACTCCCCGTGATCTAAAATATTACTATATGAATCATGGTCCTCCCTCACCCCGGATCTAGCGGTCATAAACCCAACACTTATATAACATGTCAGTGTGTCACTTACCTAACCCTCCCTCCCTTCGTTATTTTCTTGATTTAATTTACTAATACCAGTGGAAGTAAATTAGTTAACATTGTTCGTAAGGCGGAGTATCTCGAGTAATTTCAAGTGTAGCACCGCAAGTG
>JAPQNM010000024.1:1940623-1965623 GCA_029783475.1 Metacarcinus magister
CGTTCCTTCATATTGAGCGCTGGTGCATTCCTTGCTCTCTCTCTCTCTCTCTCTCTCTCTCTCTCTCTCTCTCTCTCTCTCTCTCTCTCTCTCTCTCTCTCTGCTAATGAAAAAGCTATAAATAAAAGCGGTGAATACGAACATTTGAACAATTAAAAGATAAATTACAACACTCTTCCTTAGAGAGGCGAAGACTTAGATGGAGGAAGGGGCGTGTAAAGAAAGACAACACACCCTGAACATTTGATTTAGGGTTCCAAGAAGGCAAGACAAGGCGCCTGAAGGATGGATTTGCTATAATGTGAAGATATATTATTGATACATGTTAGAGCGAGAGAGAGAGAGAGAGAGAGAGAGAGAGAGAGAGAGAGAGAGAGAGAGAGAGAGAGAGAGAGAGAGAGAGAGAGAGAGTAGATATACAAGAAAAGTGAAATCATCCATTAAGCTTGAACTTATAATCTGACGAACTTGTGAAACGAAGAGAAATAAAAGTGCTCTTAATTAAAGTATCCATTTATGTATGTATCTATGCATGTACGTATGTATGTATGCATGTATGTATGTATGTATGTATGTATGTATGTATGTAGTGCGTCATCTTTAAAGGTATTTTGTAATCATGTGTCATAATATTACGTAAAATTAATTAGTGTAGTACAAGTATCTATGTGTGTGTGTGTGTGTGTGTGTGTGTGTGTGTGTGTGTGTGTGTGTGTGTGTGTGTGTGAGTGAGTGAGAGAGAGAGAGAGAGAGAGAGAGAGAGAGAGAGAGAGAGAGAGAGAGAGAGAGAGAGAGAGAGAGAGAGAGAGAGAGACTGGTTTTATACACGCAAAAAATGTTCATAAAAAGCATTTCAACCCCTCAACCTTTCAGCATAGCATGTTTCCATATACATGTTGATCCTTACTATTAGTCAGACAACAGGTGATACAGGTGACAAAGAGTGCCAAGTTTAACCCTAGGGTGTGAAGGTAGTACATTGACCCCCCCACTCACCCACCCAGCCCCGCCCCGACTAGACCCGCCCCGCCCCTGTTGTAAAAAACACTTGCGATTCGACCAGAAACCCAAATTGTCAAAGCTATTCTAAGTCTCAACTCAACCAGAATAATACAGAACTACTGTAATTAATCCGACTAGCCACTCATGTACGTATAACACAGAAAAAACGGTGGAAAATATAGAAATTTACGTGACGGAATCGCAGACGGAGGCGGGAAAAGGAGCGAAGCAGACGGCACGAGCTCAGTAGTCGAGATGGCGGCGCCAGCGACGAGTGTGGTGGTGCTGGACCGCGGTAACAACACCACATGCACGGTTAACCTGCACGGTGAGTTTGTCCACTCGGTTCATGCATGTCAAAGTGAGTGTGTGTGCTGGAGTCCTGGGTGTGGGTGTCATTGAGGGGGCGGCGGCGGGCTGGTGAAGAGATGACAGGAGGAGGGAGAAATCCTGAGCCGCCCGCGCGTGATTTTGGTCTGGTGGTGTGGCGAGTTTTTTGTCGCACTTTGAACGCCCCGGCTTGACGAAACAAAGGAAATTGAGGAAAATGCAAAATCTGACCCCTGTCCTGGTGTTTCAGTCCAACGAAGGAGGCCGAGAGGATTTCGGAGATGGCTGTATCTCCTTTCAACATATCAAAATAAGAAAATAGTAACCGAGTAAAGACCGAGGAAGGGCTATTTTTTTCCCTTGGTGGGGAGGGGTTGGGCGTTGGGTGGCTACGTCGGCATGCCTCCTTGGGTCTCGGAGCTTTCCTTATGGTCAATTTTAGTGATCAATTTTGTTATGAAGAAAGGATTTGATGTGTGTTAGAGTATAATGGGTTAGATAAACTTATGCAGGAGTGTGTGGTAATGGGTAGCCTTAGAGGACCCTGGAAGGACCTCTGATTCCTTGCCTTGTACAGCCTTACTTCAGACGCCATTTACCTTCATTCACGCCCACAGACTGGCTAGGGAAATGGGCTTAAGGAGAATAATGTTATGTTGTAATTAACGTGTTGAATTAATTATGGGATGGATTGGAAACCTGTTATAGGTGAAAATAGTTAATTTTACTGCATGTTTTACCTTAGTGATATAGTTGAATGGGTTTTAAGGTCATTTATATGTGTGTACATTTGACATTCAGGGTTATAGGAGAATGTAAAGGTAACTAGTGTACATGTTGGATGTATATATTGAAGAAGTTACATAATTTTCTTCATAAGCTGTCATTTAGAAGCTTGTTTCTTGAAGGAAGGTCAGAAGGTCATGTGAAGCAGTTGGTTACTTGAGGGTGAACAAGGAGGAGGTAACATGGTTTTAAGGGGAAAATATGAAGAGAGAGAGAAATTTCTGAAGAAGTCTAGAGTGTAGGATGATAGATCCCTGAATGTGACAAGAGCCATCTGGCATGTCTGTACCACCCTCCCTAAGTAGGTCCCTGACACACCTTGCCCTTACATGTGTGTGGTATAGTCGCCCACACCTATTAATATCCTAATTTATGCATCAGGACTTGCATTGCTCATCTCATTATCCTCCCACTCTTACCGTCTGCTGGAATGCAAGGCAAAAAATTAATCCGGTTTGTAGAAGAACAACATATATTTCAAACCTGTAATAAAGGAAAATTGTTCTTGTCTACTTGTTTCCAATGCTTTATGAAGGCAAGGAATATAGATAATAGCTATGACCATATTGATTATTGAAAACATTTTAATATTTTGATAGACAGTTGTTTTTACTCTGCATTGAATTAATATGGTCAGTCATGGACTCTGAAGGTAATCAAAATTTTATAATAATTTTGTAGAGTCACCACGCTCAGAGTTATATATCAAGTCCTTTTTTGTCTTTATCACTCGCTTCATATTCTGTACACATTATTGAATCATTTTCATCTACTATTAATCTTGTCATCCAAGGAATTTCAACTGAATAATGTATATAGCACTTTAAGAACTTGTATTGATGTGAAGAATGTGCATCCAAGGGTTGGCTGACCATTCAGCTGTTGCTTTTTAGATTATTACTACCGGTTTCAAATCATGTAATTGATTGCTACGTGTTTTCTGCCTTAAACCGAGGACATCAGTTAAAGTCGCTGCACCAATCCGCATGTGTGACTTCCATCAAATTCACATTGGCATTAATAAAAATCACAAGGTCATGGCACAAAAAGCTATAATGGGCATTGGTAGTATCCTGTGGACCGAGAGAAGATTCAGCATTTTAGTCACAGCACGTAAAGAAGCCTGTTTTTAGGGAGTGCCCCGGGCTGCTTCCAAAGGCCAGCAAGAAGTTTCAATTCAAGGACAAATATTTTTCATTCATTACGTGATATAATTATCTTCGCACTTGCCCTTCTTGCCCACTGAAGGTCTGGCCAGTACATTGTGAAGCCTCGACTCTCTCCTTGAAGGTTGACGAGTTTTTGAATTTCTCTGTTGTTGGGCAAGAAGTTTTTCTATTAAATTGCTTCTATACTGTATTTAATTTCCCTCCTCGTGTCTGAGAAACACTACTTAACACCATACTTGGGTTAAATGATATTCTCTTTTTCTTGTCTTTTTGTGCCTTTGTCCCATGTTTGACTTTATCTTCTTTGTACTGAGCACCGTTGCATCATCCAAGGGGAGACTTGACATTAAGGTGGTATTCATACTCTCTTCATGGCTACTTCAAAGCATGTCCAAGAGGAGGCATTATAACACCACATTGAGGTTACTGAAAGTGAAACATGGTGGTTACTCTGAAGCTTCATGACTGTGTATCTTTTATGATTACTAGTTTAAATGTGGTGGGATTCAGTTTTAATACCACTCCAATATTACTGAATGTGTGGTATTGTACTGCCTTCATAACTAGTTACACATCACAACTCAAGCTTAAAAGGCGTGTTGCCTTCAGATATAGTAATACACATCTACCTTTGTCTGAGTAATACCTTCAGTAAATGTAACACCATACCAAGTTTTATGAGGGTGGAGTGTTACCTTAATCACTACTCCTACATTCCTACCTTATCCTTAACACTGTGTTGAGGAACCATTGAAACACTTGAGTCTCCTGAAGGTGGAAATATTAGCAAAAGTAGTGAAGGTGGTGGACTTTTGCTCCTTCTATTGGTGCGAGGTTGAAGCTGAGAGAGGAGATGGTGACACAGTTTTTGCTCCCTGTCTGGCTCCTGCTGCAGTTCTCCCCTGTTTTTTACTCCTCCAGTTCCTCGTCTGCTATTGATTCAGGGCCTCCCAGCAGCTAGAGTGGGAGTGTGAGGTGGCTGCTGATGCTGCCTCCACACTGTTAGCATTCCCTCCACACCTTATCAACGAGAGGGGGAGGGGGATCTTACCTGGCTTTGTAATGATAGGGTTTACATCATTTAGTGTTAGAATGGGTGGCTGAGGGCGTGGCTTGTCCTTCCCCCTAGTGGTATGTGAAGGGAAGAGGGCAGCACTGAGCAGAGAAGGAGGAGGGGAAGGGTCTTGGCTGGGTTACTCTGGCTTGGACTGTGGTACATGTTAGGAAAATGTATTGAGGGTGAAATGACTTGCTTAAATCATGGATAATGGTTTCATGTTAGTTTTTATGTGCGTGTTTTTTATGCCTTTCTTCCTATAACTTGTATGAACTCCAGACAATGGTCAAACATGGCAGGCTTTTGGCAGCCTTTCCTTCTTTGCTGCCAACATTTTTGCTTTTGTTAAAAATTTTTGTAGCATCTTTAGCTGACAAGTTATTGTTGGTTATCTAACTTCAATGAATGAGTGATATGTGATAATGTTTAGAGGTTAATGTACAAGTAATTTTCATAATAATCACCTCACTTTGAGTCTGGGTTTAAAACTGTATCCTATGCTCTAGTGCATGTGTGGGAGTGAGACAGCTACACTTTTTATTACATCCTACAATTAAAATGCTCTTGCAAAAACCATTTCAGCTGTACCTATTGCTAATTACTAATGGAAGAGGACAGGTAATTGTTCCTTTTTTTGTGTGTGTGGCTGCAGGTAATGAGTTTTGGTATCATTTCTGTGCGTTCCCACAGGTGCGACGGTGGTGTCATGGAGAGTGAACAACCAGGAGCAACTTTTTGTGAGGTGGGTCCCGTGAATGAGGAGGAGCAGGAGGAGCTGCGTGTCATGCAGTACATGCCCCACAAACTTTTATGGGAGCTGCCTTGTATAATGGCTTGATAATTGCCTAGTTTTTCAGCGAGTTACTAAAAAATGGAGAGATCGGATCTGACCAAGATTTGATGCCACTGCTGGTTTGTGGTTTGTGTTTCATGAGGTTATACATTATGCACAGTCACCACTCTGGGTTTTGTATGAGTAAGTGAATAAATAGAGTTTGTTAGTTGTTAATTGGTGTGCTAAAAAGATGAGCAGTGAAAGCAGGTGCTGCTCATCACCAGAAAAAGATTACATCCACCCAGCAGAAGAAAACGTGGCGTGATCCCTCCAGCTGGATACAAGTTCCCCAATTTAACCTTTTTCATGAGTCCTCGTTGAACAGGAAGGAGTTTTTGTGGGTGGTCGTCAGGGAGGGCGGAGGCAGGGATGCTACAAATTACAGAGTAGGGGAGGCAAGGGAAAAAGGAGGATGTGTAAGGGATGTGTGGGTACATTTGATACTATGAGGCAAGGCTGGAAGGCTAGTCAAGGGATTATAATGAAAGTCTATAAAGTCACTACCTAAAGGCAATTCAATGATCAGAAATTGGATCTAATGAGTGTGTCTATCATACATTTTGGTGAGTTATTCAACATTCGAGGATGATATATTATGAAAGATTGCACACTGATAGCTGTAAGGAGACAGAGTTATGTTCTATATTGTGATACTTTCAAGTTATAAAAGAAAAAAAATCCTTTGATGCTTTTTGCAAGGGTGTGACTTTTGTGCCTTGGATTTATGAGACAAGCTAGATAAAGTTTTCCTTGTGGGAGGTTTATAAGTTAACCTTCAAGCAGAATAACGTAAGATTAAGGATAAAGTGATGTGGCAGGGATGGGGTGTGGCTGTGGTAGGGATGTGACAGGATGGGGTGTGGCTGTGTTTCAGTTGTGGTGGGGATGAGATGTGGTGTAGCTAAGTCAGGATAGGTCATGGTGTTGAGGTGGTATGTGGTAGTATGGTAGGTAAGTGTGGGTGTGTTGGGGAGGTGTGGTGTGGTATAGCCTTGTAGGGGTGTGTGGTGAGGTGGTGTGGTGGTGAGGGTGGGCTGTGTGGTGTGGTGGTGAGAATGGGCTGTGTACCCTCACCTTGTATTCCCGGCCTCACGCATCACTAACTCCCAACGTTCCAGTCTGCTACTCCAACTCCGGGACGCCATAACGAATGCTGTGAATGCTCTCGTGTTCCGCCTGAAATGGCACACAAAAATGACCAAGAAAAAGTGGTCTGGTTGCATTCTGAGGCAGTGAACCTCATCGAGTGTTGTCAGTGATGCCGAGGCTACACTTTGTTTTTGTCTAAAGGCAAGAAGAAAGTGTGCAGATCTTGGTGTTCACTCCCACTACTAAGGGTACTAGTGGGTTTGCTTGGGTCCTCATTGATTATGTTGTTTATTGCTTGGGTGTATTTTGTGTGAATGGTGGAGGTTTGAATGTGTGTGTGTGTGTGAGACAGACTGGAGGCTGCCTGAGGGAGGCCCCGAGGGAGGATGTAAGGCTGTCGTTGTCGTCTGGGAATCTTGTATGTCAGAAAAGGAAATGCCTCACTTCAGAAACTTTTTATTTATGGTTATAAAAAAGGCAAAGTAATTTCTTGGAATAAATGTAGAGTATCAAATTAAATGAAATCTTGGTGTGTGTGTTATCACATTTTATATTAAAGTTCAGAATTACAATCAAGATGTTATGCATAAAGAATAAGATGAGTGTTAATTTGTTTCATTACTTGTGTTATGTGAAGGACACTTACAATAGTTTTGCTTTCTTATGATAGTCTTACTTAAGTAATATCAGTTTATTTTCTCTAATAGAATATTTTGTTTCCAGCAAGCAAGCAATATTTGATGGAAAGCGAGCCATTAGAGGAGGAATTCCTATTGTTTTTCGTAAGTTGAGAGAACTTGAATTTTTGGATGAATAACATGGAAATTATTGAAAGTTTCTTATCAATGAACAGTAACAGTTCAGTAACATTAACCTACATTGATCTCAGCTCTATTTATTTATTCTTTTATTCCTGCTGCTCCTAACAGCCCAATTTGGTGCCTGGAGCACGGGCCCACAGCATGGCTTTGCTCGCATCTGTCGCTGGGAGTTGAAGAAACCCCCGGAGCGTTTACCCACAGGTGACGTGGAGGCAATGTTCCAGCTGCTGGACAATGAGTTCACTCGATCCATGTGGAACTACCCGTGAGTGTGCTAACATGTATGGTGTTCTGGTGGGACTCAGTGATACAATAAACAACAGTGATTTTTTCCTCAATTTGTCTGGTTGTCATTTGTGATGTTAGTATGACAAGGGCAATGAATAGTGCAGTCTTTTGTATCATATATTTCTTGATGATATGTATTGTAGATTTTAGATGTACAGTTTTGGTCATGTTAAATAATCATCATTGGATTTTATAGTAAATCTTCAGTGTAACAAAAGATCATAGCTGTTGGAGGAGTAATGTGGTGCCAATGGTGCTTGTTGGTGTGTGTAATAGTCTCTTAACACACACACACACTAACCACAACTAAATTCCCAGGTTCAGCTTAACCTACCGCCTCATCCTGCGAGAGAAGGAGCTCCATTTTAACATCTCTGTGTACAACCCCGGTGCGGAGACACTGTCCTTCACCTTCCTGCTCCACACCTACTTCAAGGTTCCTGATGTGCGGCGATGCCAGATCACCGGCATGAGAGGCTGTACCTACATCGATAAGGTGAGTGTAAACCTTGCCTAGGGTGTTTTCTGAGGTGAATCAGTTTTGTGTTTATATAGAAAAGGAGATTGACCAAGGGGTGAAATATGAGTTTAATGAATAGAATACTACCCACGCTCCCCTCCTCCCCCATGAAAAGGTTACTCTGTATATATCATGATTTTTTTTTGCTCATAACTCCATGTACCTATATTTTGTCATCTGTAAAGCATAAGTTTGTAGTTTTAACCTCATGGATTTACCTTAATGCACTTGTATCAGTTTTATTCTGTGTTGCATTGTAGGATGTATTATCTGGGGAGCATAGTTGAGTTGACTGCTTCTCATTATGTGACGTCTCTATTTTTTCCCCCAGACTCGGGAGGGAGCTTTGTACCAGGAGCACCGAGATGTGGTCACTGTTAACGAGTGGACGGATCGCATCTATCAGAACACACCACTCGAGCACATCATCACCAACGTAGTCAGTGGACGCAAGATGAGGATGCAGAAGTATAATCTTGTGGACACTGGTGAGTTATGTGTGTGTGTGTGTGTTAAGTCATGAAAATTAATGCAAAACTTTTATATTTGCTCATATATGTAATCAAAATCTTATGACAAATTTCTTTAGTTTCACGTGATGCATTGTTTGAAATCTAGGTTTGTATTTACATTATTTCTTGTGTTTATTTACAGTTGTGTGGAATCCTTGGGTGGAGAAGGCGAAGGAGATCCCTGACTTTGGGGAGGAGGAATTCCCCAACCTGGTGTGTGTGGAGGCAGGTCACGTGTCCTCGCCGGTCATCCTGCCTCCCGGTACAGTGTTTGAGGCAAGCCAGATCCTCCAAGTAATGTAGAGGGTGGGGGCAGCTTCCTCAGTGTAGGCCACCGCACGTAGGCATGTAGCGCCTCACCTCTTGGTATGTCGTTAAGGAGCATTTGTTCAGCACATTTTTAGCCATCACACTGACCACATTCACAATTCAGAATTACGTAAGTGGAGCTTGTTGGGGATGGGAGTAGTAGGAGTATATACTAATTCTATGCTGAGGAGATACTTTGTTGAAGCCCACGCAAGTCTTCGGGTCAGACGGGACCTCGGGACTCAGAGGTGTTGTTTTTTAATACATTTTTGTGTGCACAGGACGTTATGTAAAACTGGCATGTTACTTCCCATTATTGAGATTGCTGTTTTTATCTTATCTATTATGTTTTTTATACAAAGTGGTATACGTCCAAGGAGTTACGTTGTTATTTTTATGCAACCACAGCAGTTGTTTTGCCAGTATGTAATATTCTTAGTGATGTTGTTAGCTCAAGCATATGGTACAGCGAACATATTGAGACTCAAAACTTAATGATGATGATGTGTGGCCCAATATAATGTGCTTTATGATCATGGTAAGAAGGGGATTCAGTAAAATGGCTTTATTGCCCTTCCCCCCCCCCACCCCAACGTCCCAAACAGGTTATTGAGGAAACTATTAATGGTGCTATGAGTGTTGTGTTTGGTCTTTCCCAGCATTTAAGTTTTACTGTTTTAATATTCATTCACCAACCCATCCTTGGGAACATAAAATTTCCATGTGTTTATTTGGTTCTGTCAAGCTAATACTATACCTGCCCATTGACGATACAACTTGATTCCATTCAGATAACCTTCTAAGTGTTTGATCTCAAGTGTAGCATTAAGACATGACAAAAAAACAGGACAGAGTACTTTGAGAAGCTTCACCAACACTTGGCTGGGAAGACCATGGCATTTATCTTGGTTGTGTGGATAGTTGATCCCAGTTACAAAAAAACCAAAGTTATAAGAATCATTATGAAGACAGGGTGACTATTTCTTAATTAATGATATTTGTATTTTATAGGTTGTTTATTGTAGTTTACTTGCTACTAACCTAGTTATTGGTACTTGTAGTCAAAGAGTTGCTTTGTGCAGTCTGTGATGGTGCATAATTATCGAGTGCTAAAAGGGTTGCTAACTGTTGTGGAGTAGAGGATGAGTTGTAGTTGAGTTTTGAGCTTTCTAATATTGTTAATGACCCAAGCTTGGGCAGCATGTGGCTTTCACGCTCCAATTTTAGGAGATTTGTTAGAAACGACTATTTTTAGTGTTTACTACATTTAAAGTTTTTATAAGAAGCATTACCATTGAGTAGGATGTCATCACTTTGGTTAACAATGGTAGTGTGGTCTTGATGGGTAGGATAGCTTTATAGTCGGTTATGAGACATCCTTAGGAGCCTTGTAGGAGGAACTGAGTAAGAATGCAGTAATGAGTTCATCCTGAAGACTGTGTGTGCACTGTGCAGGTGATGTCCATAGGTACAACTAAACTGTTCTTCATTCCCATCACATTAATGATTCTTGTTTTCTTCAGGATGGAGCACAATTATTCATCTTATCATTATGTCATTATGTCATTGAGAAAATTATTGAACGAATAGTAATAATAATATACAATAAGCAAAGTCCTTGCCAAGCTGTAGTCCAGACACATAGTCCATCTAGTGCTGTTGTTTGTTGCATACATTGGCAGTGACTTACGCTCATACCTTTCAGTGACCTGTTTCTTAAAATGTTTGGCTTGCTTCTTGCACTTCCGTCTTCTGAAAGGTCTGCATTATAAGGTCAATATTACCTCTGCAAATAAGTTTGAATAGATCACTACTCAGAATGTTAACCTGACCAGCAGGACAACTTATAACACCAACATTATTAAGGACGTCCACTCACGAACACATTCCTTATTGTTAGCTGCTCTTATTTGTCTTGCAACTTCAACTAAGGTATAAGTGAATGACAATACTTTGACGAATTTACTAGTGTGTACTATAATGTGTGTATACTTATAAGGGGATAAATTAAGTAGACAAAGAATAGCATGAAGAAGTGTTGATGAGTGGGTGGTAATAATGTTGGTCTGCTCTCTAGGTCATTCTTGGTTTGAAGTTTCACTTGAGTGGTTCATCACCTAATGTGACTGAGGTGTTGAGTGGTCACAGACATGGTGCTGTAGCACATGTTATGGCCAAGAAAGTTACATTTAAGGATCATTTCCAGGTTGTTCAGTCTAATAGTTTCATCAGTAAGGTACTGCATTCCAAATTTGCATTTCTTTCTCATTTAAGATACTTCCAGTTAGATATATTTTTAAGCCACTTTTATAGTTTATAAACAGAGTAATAAATTAATATTTCATAATTTTTATATGATCATATATAATGTATGATGCTGAATTACTTAACTGTTTAATTTTATGTTTCTATAGTAAAAAAAATTCAATTTAAAATGTAGTTCATTGAGTCTGTCATTCTCCCACATACATAGTGTGTACTCACAGGTGTAAAGGAATAACTACCACAGTAGGATCATGAAACTGTGGAAAGTGACTGTCAGCCGGTCATGAGGCATATAAATACAGTGTGGCCAGCGATCTGAACCTCAGACCCGGCACTAACCAGCCTCACTTTAACAATCCAGTTATAAGAGTTCATCAATGACTCAAGTAGGTTTTGTCAGCCTTATGCTGTGCATCACTGGGAACTGAAGGTAAATGTAACGCATGACATAAGTTCTTAAAAATACTTTGATATCAGAAATGATTACATAAGAATATAAATACTACAGGTTTACATTTTCAGTATTTACACATTCATGACAATCACTCATATTCTGTCTGAAAATTGCATTAACAGTATTTCTGGTGAAGAACAACATAAGAAAAACAAATACACTCAAATAAATAACCACCTTCTTACACCACTGGAAATATTCTCCAAATTTGAAATCACAAGTAAATTTGGATAGAAATGGATGGATGGATGGAAGTAGAGTAGTGATCAATTATGTGCACCCTTGGTGGTAGAAACCTTAAAAATGTGCAGTACAGTTGTTGTAAAAAGGTCTAATTTCTTTGCTCTGTCCCATTGACTCTACTTCACACTACTGATGCTGGGCCGGTGTGCAGTAGTACAATATTCTTTTAATTATTCTTTTCAGAGTAATAACAATCAATTGAATCATTTAATTAGAGTCCAATGTGTGCCTGTAGTTGGTGTGGTGAAAGGATGATCATCTTTCCATGCTGTAAGACTGTTTCAATGCCCATTTAAGCCTATCCATAAATACTCCTTTAAACCTAACCCATCCAAGATAACATACATGTCTATGATGTGATGTTACACTTAAGTAAGACGAAAGATGCATAGCTCAGAATATATTGGCAGTTACTTTGTTGATGACTAAATGAGTGCTAAAACAGTATCAAATCTACATCTAACAGCTTCATCCTTTGACCAGTAACAGATATTAACAAGGCCAGTTAATCAATACAATTCATACTTATATTTTGAAAAGAATAACAATTCCAGCAATATTTCACCACTGCATCAAAGGAGCTGGAGTTCCTTGTAGCAGGGAAGTGCAAAAGGACAGTGATGAAAAATGGATAACAATTTTGGAGACTACTTGTCCTTTAGGTCACAGCGTTCTCCAACACTGAACCAAAGGATTATCACACTGTCACGTGGTTTGGTGTGCTCACATTAGGTTAAAGTCAAGTTGGTGCAAATAAACAAGTACTTGGAAACCGTTCTCAGTGCTGTAGTACTACTGTAATGTTGGTTCTTTAGGCACTTTCTTGGAAATACTTCAAGGAATTCAACACTTTATCCAGGTTGGGCAACACAGCCGCTGGTGACAAAACATGTGCATTACTGCCACTCCCACACTGTGTCCTGCTTCATGGTTGCATACAAGGTAATCTTACCAGCACAATGACGGTTCAAGATGTAAAACTCAAAAGGTAGTAAACCCTTGATAGTTTGGCTTTCAGTGATTTGTAATGTTTTGGAAGACACTACAAGATTAAATATCAGATAAATCTTGAATAGCAAATGCAAGTATCTACTAAATCTGGAAGCATCAATCACACGACAGTCTTTAGGATCAAGACACGCATAGCTCTGAGGTAAGGAGTAGTCTAAATAATGCAGCTTTCAAAAATACTTTCTTGGTAAAGCAATATCCTTAGTCACCCAAGCAATCATCAATAACAAGACATTATAAATTTGGCTGCAGTGTTGTCTAATGCATAGCTAATTAGATTGGCACCAGGTATTGTTCCCGACACTAAGCCATTTATCCAAGGTTTACTCCTGTGATGCACTCGTAGCCTGGACAACAGTGTAGGAATGGCACTCAACACTACAATCCTTCCAGCCTTTCGGTGCTGCTTCACCCTGCATACAACTTCCTTGGAAACATTTCAGCACTAAGTAAGGAATGCAAGTACCTTTGGGTGAAGAGTTAAGAATTAATAGAAAACAATTCTCACACATAAATAGTTCTGAGATGAGGACTGCCATGTTGGAGGACTAACTTCATGACAATGCCAACTGGTAAGCTTGATCTGTGTCCTAAATAAACTGTTGTTCCTTTCCCAATGGTTAAGATGTTGAACCTTTTATTATTTTGGGAAGTGGCCGCAGAGGACAACCTAAGTCAAGCACAGTGTGGTGACAACCCGCACCCAGAGGCAAATGGCAGGATGAACTGCTGATAAGTAAGAGTTTTGTGGAGTTCATGTTTGTATATACAACACAAACTCAAGTCGGTATTTCATGCAGATCTAACAAAACCATTACCTGTATAAAATTTTGTTATTTATGTTTATTAAAGGACAGTGAATTAAGGTTCCACTCGTCCCTAGATGAGCATTGAGGCACAGACGCCACTATAAAATTCGCTTTAGAAACCTACCAAGACAGATTTACTACTGAAGAGAAATTACATAGCACCCCCTTGAAGTGTTGCATCTACTTAAAGGTTGAGATGACTCCCCTCCTCCATGGTCCACCCAGCACCGCCAGTCCTGAGGTGTGATCGGTAAACTATAGTGGAAACAAAATTCAAAACACACTATTCGTAAACCCTGAATCCACAAGTCAATGCTCATGGGTTCACACACCTTGCTGGGACAGTGGTGGTGGTGGTGGTGGTGGCATGGAGGAGAGGAGACAACTGTACATGATTCTAACAGTGAATCACGCTGCTGCTTCATGTTATCAGATTTCATATCGTAACACGTGCAGTATTGAAGTCCTTTTCATTAGTTATAATAAAAAGGTCACATGCTCAACAGTCTCACTCAAACACCAGTGCCTCCATACAAAACTTTTATAAAATTAGCTTCCTATCTACTTGACACCACCGGTTTATGTAATGCCCCTCGGCCCCTCCCCACCCATGTGGCAAACAATAAACTTTAAAAATGTAACAAAATCAATAGTGTAGCTAAGGGTCACCAGATGGGATCACGAACCTTAACCATCTGGCTGGGAAGGATCAAACATACATATGCATTTAGGGTTCCAGTACAAACCTGACTTCTGGTACACAAGCGTCCACACGTAAGGGATGAAGAAGTCCTCAGGTTCATTCTCCTCCACGTACTTAAATTTCAGCTCTGGGAACTTTTTTAGCCGATCTTTGGGTAAGTGAAGCACACCTTGTTGGATCACCTCCTGTGGAAGAAATATGAGGTTGAGATGAAATAAAGATCTATATTCTTAAGTAATAGAAAGAAAAAATAAGAACAGAACAGCATACACAGAAATGCACTGATTCTACCAATAACTTAGCAGCAATAAATATGGAAAAATTACAATCACCCACACCACTGAACAACAATCACACACGACATGACACAAAGTTAAAAGTATTACTTCTATACTACTAATTCATATAACTGACTAACAACTATAATTCCTGGAACGTAAGTTAATATTTTATACTCAAGGTTCTTCCCAATACTTGAGCCTCACTATCACCTGAGCACCTGTCCACCACCATCACCACCTCACCTGTACGTCCTGCACGCCGGGGTCCCTCTTAGTGGTCTCCAGGCGGCCCATCAGGTAGGAGAGGACAGTTTCAATATTCTGCGTCACATCCTGGAAGTTTGGATGTGAGGAGAAGGGGTGGAAGAGGTGTTGTTTGTAGAGGAGAGTGTACACCAGGTTGTGGTTGTGTGCCAGCTGGTGTGTCAAGACAGAATTGAGGATCTCCAGCACCATCCTCAACACCTCTTCAAGCACACCAACATCACCAAGCTGGAAAAGCATTAGGTGTTAATATTTTCTCATCCCTCACCAGCTGAGAAATAATCTTCATTAACTCGGCTTTTCTCAAATCACGGAAAAGAAAAGACAGTAAAGAATGACTCACAGCATCAGGCATTTCACTCTCAGACTCGTCCAGGAGGTCCTCGGCAGCCCTCAGGGACTCACACAGGCGACTGTATCTCTTGCTGAGTGTTTCAAAGAGGCTCACCAGTCGCTGGCAGACATACGGGTGCAATGACCGGAACTGACTGGACATGTTGGCCAGCGCTGCCAGACAGTTGGTGTGGAGGTATTTGTCCTGAGAAAACAAGACATATGTGGGTCCATGAAGAGCAAAGTAAAGATTGTGTCCTGAAGATCATGAACCAATAAAACAATATTAAGTTATTATGGGGAATGTGGTAAGCTATAAGCAGAACTATCTTCTTACTGCATATTGAAAGAAAGCTTTGTTCAAAATGACATGGAGTGAACGGAGCACAACTCACCCTCATCTTGGTCATGTTGTAGGTTATGGTTCTGATCACCACCAGGATGAGGAGGCCACCAAGGGAGATGTCACTAATGAAACGCTCAGTGTACCAAGTGATGTTCTTGAGAGGCTGGAATGCAGGTGACACAAAGGCTTTAGTGGTGGAAGAAAAGTACTCTTACACGATAACTCAAAAAAACTGACACAAACAACACAAAGTAGTTATTAACACACACCCTCAATGTATTTCAAAACACCATACACTGAGAAGCAACACAGTCTATGCATCAAACCCTTTACATCATACATCAGAGGACCAAATACACTGTAGCCAAGAATACAAATACTCACAACATCATGGATAGTTTTGTTGAATGAATCATCTTCTGATAGGATGAGCAAGATGATGAGGGACATATAGATGTGATGAGAGGTGCTGTCAGGGGCGTGGTAGAGGGTGTGCAGGATGGGCAGGACCAGACTTTCAACATCAGTGCGGGCGAGCACATAGGTTCTGAAGTCATCGTTTTTATGCAGCAGGAGGTAGAGGAGGAGGGTGGTCTGGTCATCCTGCAGGTGTATGTACAGGGACTTGTACAGTGTGGCAAACTCTAACTTGAAGGTCGCCACTGCTTGTGTTGGTGTGCTCTCGGCAGGGTCTGTGGAGGTATAGTAATGTGGTTAGGGTATAGATCACTGTCTTGTATATCCTGTAATAATGGTAATAGTTACAACACTAAGTAAGCATGAGGAAGTACAAGCTTACCATGAAAGTTTTGTGCATGAAGTAGTGCCTGTCTGTAAGGGTTCCTGGTGGCGCGGTCGGCTGTGTAATGGTTAGTCAGCACCAGCAGCAGCAACACACTCAAGGAAGCCAGCGGGGACTCCTGACCATTCACCGGCACTTCCTCACCACTGTTAGCCAGGCCCAGCGTCAACACATTCCACAGACCAGCTGGAAACACACACAATATAATGAGACTCAAGACTTTTCATGGTTTTTCTCTTTTCCGCATAAATAATAAAGGTACTTGTGTTTGTGTTGAAAATAATATGAGTATCCAGTTTACAAGTATGAAAGTCTTACAGCAACAATGAAACCTAACAAAGTAATAAATAAATAATACACAAATATTAATATCAATCAATATCACATAAAGAGACTAAGTATACACACAGGCCAGGCCGAGGATGATGGAACCACTCTCATTCTTGGCCGGTGGTTTGTCTTGAGCCATGAAGCGACGTACCAGTGTCTTAACAAACAGACAGGCATGTATGGAAGCCCGACCCGTCATCAACATTCTGAAGGAGTCAAGGATGGGTAAGAAAAACAGCGTTACATCAATATTCAAAACCAATCTTACATTTGACTTTACTAATACTTAACCACACTGCATTCCTATCAATCTTATGTTCAAAAAAGGTGAAAAAATTAAGTTGAAGAAGAATAGGAGGTTGAAAATACATATTACAATACAAAACGAATCTCATCTCCTTACAAACATTAATACTATCATCACAGAACACATAAATACACACAGAAAAAAAAAATAAACAGGATGAGATAAAAATACACATATCATAACCCCATTTATACTTCACAAAACATTCCTTCCTTACTTTAATATGGAGAGGAAACATTCATCCCCGGAGGCAAAGACCAAGGCTGAGGTGAGGACGAGGAGGGTGGTGGTGGCTTCCTGGTGCAGGGCGTAAGTGAGGCCCACTAGCGGCACATCCACCACCACCTCCACCAAGCTGGTCACAAGGTCCTCCACTAAATTCTGATTCTCTTCCAATGAGATTCCTGTTATGATGATTGTTAGGAGTAAAATAGATTGTTTTAATGCTTGTTATCCTGTCAACCTAATAAATGAATTCATATATATTGAGTTATTTCATTTTAGTATTGCCATTATAGAAGAAAAGGTGAGGGAAGTGGAGATAGTTATAGATATAGTAAAAACATTAATACATGAAGGAAAGTAAGACATAGGTAAGGATGCAACACTACTACACAACCACCCGCCGCACCTTCTTCAGTTGGTGGTGATGTCTGCAGGACCTCAATCACCTCCTCTTCAGACAGGTGTTGTATCAGAAGCTTACACACACAACGTACAATGAAGAGAGCATTGTGAGCCTGCCACGTAAACACAGAGCTGAAGGGAGACACAACCTTGCATTACATCACAACCTCAAACAATCACTAAGTATGTGTGTGTGTGTGTGTAGTTCAACGTCTGAGTGGTTGGTTATGATATTAAAGTGAGTAAGACGAGACTCACTTATCACACTGTGCGGACGCCTTCAACTCAGTGGCTCGGGACAGGAAGACATTGACGAGTGACGCCACGTTGCCACTCTTACTGTGGTTCTGGACCAACTCAACGTAGAGGGGCATGATGGCTTCCTCAAGCAAGCGGTGGTCCGAGCTGATCGGGTGGAGGAAAATGATGCTTAAAGTACTTTCTTAATTTAGTTTTTATATTCTATACTTATTATGTAGTATTAGTTTTAAGTTAACACAGTAAATCTTCATAGCAAATTACTGTCCGAACTATTACATTCTTATTGATATACTTAATGCATACAATATCATGATTATCAAATACTATGAATGTATTGCAGAAAATCCTCTATAGCGCCACATGACCTCTGATATCTGACAATTAGTTTTTTTTTACATTAACTCACTCACTCCTCTAACCTAACCTCACCTCACCAACCTTGAATTAGGTATTGAGAATGTGAAGGAGAGGAGCTGGTTCCAGAAGGGATCATTGGGTGTTATGACTTCCTCGCTGACGAACCGCTTCAGGTACGCATTAGAGGCCAGCTCACTGATGCTGCTGCTGCCGGCACCCATCCTGCCTTGGTGTGCTTGTACAGTGCTTCCTTACTTGACTCTTCTCTCAGATGGTCAGTGTGATAGCGTCATCATCCAGCCTGGAAATGGTACTAAGTTATGTGTTGTAGTGATGAGGACTTAAAAATACTGAGCTATTTTGTTATTTGTGAAGTTATTTTAAGGTATGTTTGCCCTCCTTCACCTCCTATCTCCTTGCATATATTCTGTAGTAATGAGGACTTACAAATACTGAGCTATTTCAATATTTGTTAAGTTACTTTTGAAGTATGTTTTCTCTCCTCCACCTTACATACATTCACTACATTCTTCATGACATAGGAACAAAGTAAGGCTCCTCCTACACTTCCTCTAACACTCATTGTTCCTATAGCTGCAAAACCCATCAGCTTTGATATATCTATTAAATAAATTTGCACATATAATCACTGGCACACATTTACATACATGATATTAAACTCTACATTATAAAAAAATATATATAAAATTTCCTGAACCCTTAGCTACACAAGTACATACATAATCATATCTTACCTTAATTAATCAACTATCGCAGGTGAGAATAAATTACACGAACACACAACAGGTAAGGAAAAGAGAGAGAGAAAGTGAGAGAGAGAAAAGGAAGATATATAAAAGACAGAAAGAGAAAACAAAATTAAAGATAGAGAACACATCAAGAACTGTCAACGTAGACAAATACCAACATACACTTTCCTCAATGCTCATTCTGCCTTAACAACCACTACATATACTCTAATAAACATCTAAATATATTACACCACACTTATTTATCATTATCTATCAGTATAACATGTGTGTAGAGTGGATAAACACCTACCTGTCGTGTGTTTTATTAATTGAAATAAGAGTGTTACCTGCCACGACCAAAATGTAAACACGTCGACTGCTTGTGGAGGATGAATATAAATACATCTATTCAGGTAATTTAACTCATAAATACCACATGTTACAACTAGAATAAATATGATAGATTATGATACGACGAAAGTGGTATAATTAACAATAATTTATATGACAATAGCAATACGGAAATAATTATTCGTAGTGGATGATGTCTATAGATAAATATATTCAGATAGTTCCATTGATAAAAACCACACATTATGATCAAAATAAATGTGACAAACTGTAATATCACCAAAATAACATAACAAACAACAATATATAACAATGATACGAACTAAAAACACCGTATGCTAACCACATGGAAAATAAATTACTACAACCTCAGCCATTGTTGGTAATCCCGGCTAGCTCACAGTACTCCTTTAAACACACAGTTACAGATTAATGAAGACGAGGGGAGTAATACAAGACCATAGTAGATATAACAAGTCGGTGAAGGTAACACCTCACTCAGTCCCTTTGTGGCCATCAAGGGAGGAACTTCATGCTGCTAAGTTCTTGTCCTCCCTCTTTTTTTTTTTAGCTTTTCCCGACCAGTGCTTGACGAGGTAGTGTTGGTATTGTATCCGCCGGGTTTGTGGACGATTGATGTGTGCGTAGAACCTCGGGATAAATGTCAGAAGCTGTCAATTCATTACCACCGCCCTGCAAACGTCCCCGTCTAGATAACTCTGTCAACGGAAGTGCGGTGAGGAGAAGTATTACTAGTATTATCACTAACACCTTTATTTCAGCTGCATGGGCGTGGTGGTGGGGCGTGTGTGGTGGTGTGTGCAGGCGTGGGTGTGTGTAGGTGGGGTGTGTGTGCGTGTGTGTGTGTGGTCGATCACTACCTCCTCCCCGGTGGCTTGCCAGGGGGAGGGGGCCCGGTAAGGGGGTTACCTGGGGGAATTTACCTGAAGACCGGGGTGTGTGTGTGTGTGTGTCTGTATGTATGTATGTGTGTGTTTTAGGATGTATGGAATTATTAAACATGTGTATTATGTAAGTTACACCACGTTTTATTAAGAAAATTTATGTCTAGTATTTAGATCAGCAAAGCGTCACTATTGGTCTTGATTGATTGTAAGTAAATGTAGTAATGGTTGTTTAGGGTAAGGTTAGGGTAGTTTAGGGAAGGTTTGATTGGTTTAAGTCATTATAAACCAAGTCAAACCTTACCTAACCTTGCCTTGCCTAAGATAAACTAACTATTGAAATAATCACCATGAAATAACCAAACGTATGCATTTCCTCCTTGGATTTTTTTATGTTTTTTGGATCACTTGGTTTTGTGTGTATGATATGTGAGTCTTATCATTCTACACAAGACAGAGCTATTGGTAAAACTTATAGGATGTACCAAGCCCTGTGTACAGTCATATATATATTTTTATTTTTTTATTTATACAAGACATGAAAAATGGTATGAAAATGCTTTCTCCTTAATGTTTCTTGATATTGTGCAAAATGCAATTTGATATTTAACAGTTTCCTTTTCAGTAAGTAATGTATAGTTGATCAAAACACTTAAATTAACCCAGTAATTATACCAATTGGCTGCGTAATTTTCGTGTTTGATGCCATAGCAACTTTACATGAAACAAAAGGTTTTCCTGTGATTGTTTATGGCGTTCATACAAGTCTGACCTTTACTAATATTAAAGACCAGTCATTGAGATGCTTCCCCTTTCCCTAACTATTGGGTAATCTGATATTCCCAGGGTTTTAAAGGGGAGAGGAACTTGTTATCAGTGAAAACTCTATCCCCTTAGATGCCATGAAGAGTTGCTAATCTAACAACACAATAACCTTTTAGCTGCGAAGCTCCGATATTAGAATACATAAAAAAATCAATTACAAGTATTATATATGTCAAATTGGACAACGTTATGTCCATTCAATATAGGTGAAAGCAGATTGATTGACTCCAAATAGGTTATGGAAGGATATTAACTATGAGGAACAATTAAGAGACAAACGTGTCCTATTTGTGGATATTTATGATGAATATACTACTCTGTATCATGTTCAAGGTTGATTTGAACAAACAATGACATGAGAAGGGTTAAAATACTGCACCACCAGTAAGGATTGTCTTCATAAGTTGAAGGATCGTACCATTAAACCTTTCACCAGGTTTAATGGTACAACCTTAATCACTGGAATGAAAGCTGACGGTACAGTTTGGTGGAGTGAGGCTGGAAGTATATACTGCTATGTATATACTGTAGGATGAAAGCTTACAGGGTGTTAAGTATGGCTCTGCACCTCAGTATGCTATGAATAGTGTGAGGAATAGGTGAGGTGTGGAGGAGGAGAAGGGAGAGAGTATATTTAATGTGTGTGGGTTAGCATGGCATCAGTGTGGTCTTCTTTTTTTTTAACACCAATTGATTCATAGTGGAAGGTAGACATTATCTGATAGCAAGTAAGGTATTGATGAGCACCAGTAGGGCAGCAAAGTGTTATCAGAGGAAGGGTATAAGACTGAGAAAACATATAAAACCATGCATTGGGGTATTAATCATCTAGAATGGAGGAGTCACACGTGGAAATTATATCATGATGTATAGTTTCCTTGATTATTGAGCTGCTGCCAGACCAGTAGTTTTGTAGAGCTCTTGTGTGTGTGATGATTAGCTACCTATTGAGTAGATATTAGAATTAGATGAGAAATTCTGATGTAGATTTTATTGAAAAGAATATAAGTAACATGGTGGAAATTAACACCGACAAAAAGAAAAAAGGGAGAAAATTTTAAATACTCGTGCCTTTCAGACTCAAGCAGTGTGAAAAAAGTAATAAAAACCATTGATATCCTGCTCAATGTAATAATAGAGACTGAATTCTATGTCTATGTAACATGGATGTTAATAAGCAATCAATGGTCATTCCTATTAAGTTATATGTACCTCTATACCTGTTGTCTTACCTTCATTAATGTTGACCTCCATTCACCTCTCCTGTGCCTCACTTCCTTGTATAACTAAGAAGCAACGTAAACATTGTAGCAGAGTATATATCATAGCCTCATACTATGCTCTGCTATCTTCTTAATGATGGCGGTGGTGACGGCGGTGACATTTCAAGTGTAGTCGTACGTTTAACCTTTTCTTTCCGAGGCAACGTTTACTGTCCTTCCTTGAACTCTTCTCTTGGCAGATGTAAAGGCTGGCACCACATGCTGTTTAGTGGTGCCAAAATGAAGGGAAAAGAAAATCTGAAGACAGACAACATTTGCTTGTCTATACGAAAGGTGTTAGTAAGCTTATTAAAATTAACATCTTACTTGCTTACTTGTGAAGATTATGAAAGGAAATTCTTTATGAAACTAATGTGCACTTTTTCTTGAGTGTTTGATAATGGATTAAGTTGATGCCAAACTTAATTAACGTAACCTGTAACCTGTGTGATGAGATATGGTTTTGTTTCTACTATTAATGAACCTTATAATGTATGGAGTATAAAGTATAAATGTTTGTGTGTACTAGTGGGGGGGAGGGGGGCAAGGTGAACATATATGTACAGTGTTGACTTTTGATACAGACCGGAATGTGTAGTAAGATAACTTCATAATTGTGACTAATGAATGACGATTGTTGTGTCATAAGACTAACATACACACAGAGTTTAGGCTTCATTGATTAACTTAAACGAACCTTATATTTTATTATGACATTAATAGCTTGTAAAATGTATGATGAATTAGATATATAGTTGAGAGAGCAATAGGTAGATCAGAAGGCATACATTAGTCAATAAGATGAAGGAATAGTATTAGTGGAGAAAGGTGAGAGAGCATAGTTACAGGAATGGCTGGGAAGGGAATCACTGTTATCTTATGTACTGTGACAGGATGGGAATGATAGTGAGTTGGGTAATTTCCTGAGAGATAGAATTTTCTTTAGATAAATTCAGGCAGGCAATGAGAGGATACAAACTGTACATAAAGAAAGAAGTATTGGCTGTGTGTGATTGCTTGACGAGACTCCTTACCGGATCTTTGTGTCTAGATGGGCAGGTGTGGTTTTAAACACATCACCTGCATACTAACTAACCCTTTGTTTATTCTATCCACGTGGTTCGAATTTTCATACCGTTGACAAGAGAGATGAGGCATGTATGTAGTAATTGTTGATTGACCTTTACGTAATCGGAACTTTATTTTATCTCTTCTTTCTTCGTAATTAGACACGTGCTTATGGTGTGGTGGTGTCCTTGAAAGATTAGGTGGTGTAACGGGTTCGAATTTTTTAAGTGTTGTTCGTGTTGTCTTTGTTACTTTTCGCTAGATGTTCTAAGTTGTCAATTTTTAGCATGGTTGATGTTAGCCTTACCAACTGGATTTACGGAAGTCCTCCCTTTGATGTGGACGCGCTCTCTTAAACGTTTTCTTTGAACAGCTGTGACTATGCATTTAAGTTTGCTATATTAATGTCTTCTGTTACCCCGGTGGCATTGGATTCCTACAGTATTACCTGAGATAAATTATACAAATAGACCGGAAACTTTTATCTTTTTACAGCTGTTTAGAGTACATAATGACGTCAGCGTTTTGGGTTTAGGGAGAGCTGGGTGTGACGTCACCCCGACCAGCTGTCAGAGGAACCGGGTTCGCTGGGTGGTGCCGGGTGGGTCGTCTGCCCGCCTCCCTCGCCTCCACTGGATAACTGAGGGCCAGAATATACATTATGTGCACTCCCACGAAGTGCACATGACGAAGTTACCAAGGGATAGAGGTTTATTAATAGCTTTAAACCAGCGCGCTTCTAGACCTTACTTGCGTCGAGTTGCCAGGTGATATATTTTTATGAGCGGGGTAACTTTATTTGTTCGGCGGGTGAAGGGCCTCGGGTGTAGGGAGGGTCCGAGAATGCCATTGGTGTAGCAAGGAGGGTCCGGGAAGGCTATGATGTGCCTTTGTTGTGGTGTAAATAAAGTGAACCATTATGTAACCGGCAGCGAGTGGTGGTGGTGGTAGTGGTATGGAGGAGTGCGCACGCCGGTTGCCAGTGACGGAGTTAGTAGCGTTTGTGTGAGGCTGTGCGCACGGGCTGGGAGGGATAGCTGCCTTGTATTCTTTGTGGCGAGCCGTGCAGCGCCGGCTGGAGGTGGCCAGGTTTCGAGGGCGGTAGCTGCGGCAGAGGGAGTAGAGTAAGGTGTCCGCTCGACCCTCACAGCTGCCCTCATCGGCGGCGTTTCTCTCAAGAGGGATAGCAAGGTAAAAGTTGAAACCACCCATTTTTCCCGTCCTGGCTGAGTCCCTTTTTCCCCGCCCTTCCCGTCGTTCACCGCCGCGACAGCCGCCCCTTCCTGGGACAGGGCACCGGCCGTCATCAGTAGCCTCATGCAGTGGTGTGAGCCAGTCATCGATCAATGTAAATAGGCAATGCAGCAGTTCGCTCACCCCACCGCGGCCCTCACCTTCACCGCTACGGCAGCGCTGCCTGACTGCACCAAAACTGCGCCGACTCACCTTGAGAGTCAACACCTCCTCCTCCACCTACACCTCTGCCTCCACCTCCTCCATCAATGTCCTCCTGACCTGTAGTAACATGGGGCGCCTTGCCTACATTGCGTGACGTCATTCCGGCTAGGTCATCGTGACGTCAGTTGGCAAATGTCATGTGATTTTCAATAAGAAAGACGGACGGGGGAGGGTCTGTCTGGTGAGGGTGAGGGTGCGTGAGGTGTTTGTGTTGTCATGAGGGCGTGGAGGGCTGGCTGGCTGGCTACCATGGAATTAGTCAGGCGAT
>JAPQNM010000024.1:1970623-2053123 GCA_029783475.1 Metacarcinus magister
TCTCTCTCTCTCTCTCTCTCTCTCTCTCTCTCTCTCTCTCTCTCTCTCTCTCTCTCTCTCTCATATACTTACCTTGTTACTTCATCGGTTTTCTTTTTTTTCCATATTTATTTTCTAGCAAGACCAGATTGTAGTAGTAGTAGTAGTAGTAGTAAACAATGAAGTAGTGTCCCCTATTCATGATCAGCCAAAGAAAACGGAATGTTGAATAAGTTATGGTTTTCAGATATGCTTTGTTTCCTCATTTTCCTAGTCATTGTCCTGTCGCTCCCCTTCCTTCCTCCCTCTATCTCCCTTCCTTCCTCTCTCTCCCCCTTTCTTCCTCTCTCCCTTCTTTCCTTCCTCTCTATACTCTTCTTTCCCACTTTATCATATATTTATTTCACTCCACACCAGAATATTCTCTAAACTAACATCATTTATTTATTCATTTTTCAAACCCAATTCTGTAAGACACCTAACCTAACCTTCCCTATAGTGCGTCACATATCATTTATTTTGTATATAAGATTCTATACAGAGTCGGAATCCGTATTTTGAAGAGTCCTGTTCTACATGAGTCATTGCACCGCTAGCAGCCAGACGACCTCTAACCCGGTGATAATATTTCTTCGTTTTAAACCTTCTCTGTTCCTCTATATGTCATTTTGAGGATGGAGGAGCAGTAACACGTTATTTTTCACCATGTATAGTGGAGAGATATAAAGAAAACGGTGCCTATTAAGTGTAATTTGATAGAATATAACAGAACAGTTCTTCTTCTTCTTGTGACCGCTAGCAGCCGACAGGCCCTCTAACCCGGTGATAATATTTCGTCGTTTTAAACCTTCCCTGTTCCTTTACATGTCTATTTGAGGGATGGGGGAGCAGTAATACATTATTCCTCACCATTAATAGTGGAGGGATGTAAAGAAAACATTACCTATTAAGCGTAAGTTTCCTACATAAACGTTTGTTATATTTGATTCGTATTTATTTCATGAAAAATGTTTATTTCTAAGGTCAATCATAAAATCGATATATAGAATAAAGCCATAATAATTAAATTAAACCAATATAAATCATAGAATAGAATATATAAAAATTATTCAAACCGAAAGTGAAGCCTAAATAAGCCATAGAAAAAAGAAAAATTGAAAAAGCAATGAAAAAATAAGAAAAAAACTGGCCTCTTGCAGTCTCCTCAATTCTTATGTTCTTATGTATGTTTATTAGTCTTTTTTTTCTCTGTGTTGTGAATAATAGATGACAGCGGCCTTGCGTCCCCTAGTTGTCAACAGTCGGACTTATTGACCCAGTTTGGTGTGTGTGTGTGTGTGTGTGTGTGTCTGTGTGTATGTGTAATGATAGAGGGAAGGAAGGCTGTGTGGGTGGGTGAGTGAAGAGTAGAAATATTATTGCATTTTTAAGATGTGTATAATGTAATTCTAGTTGACATATGGAGATGGAGAGAGAGAGAGAGAGAGAGAGAGAGAGAGAGAGAGAGATGAGCCACATTTACTATGTGCTGGACCAAAATCAAGCTCATGTATAGATAATTAATTTTAATGTCATCGATAAGGTCAGGTTATTCCCGTGATGACCTTTTTACCCGATGAACTCGGCCCAGTTTGATGATATCCGTGTTTATTAATGGTAACAGACAGCTTGCCCGCGTTGTTATCGTTACTCTAATAGTAGGTCAACGCACCCAATAACACATGTGGAATAGTATCAATTTATTCCTGTTGTGTTGTAGAATTGTACTTACGTTGAAACTGTTTGATTAGTATTACTTTTTTTCTTTTTTTTTTACTTTGTTATGTAGTATTACTGTGCATTGCTATCCATTTATTACTATTCGTGTTTATTTGATTACATTTTAGTATCACCATTAGCGTCGGAGTGTGGTGTGTTGTGTTGCATCAGTATGAATCATGGTGAAAAATGTATTCGTATCTTTTCAGTGATAACAACTTTTATTTGTCACCTCTTAAACTGCCTTGATTGAACTGGATATTGAGGTTTACATCTCCAACTTCTACTTACTTAACCTTACTTTGTGTTATCAGTGCGTTGTGGTGCCTCCGCGGCCTCCACAGGGCAAGGAGGCACACACTCTTGTACCCCAGTGGAGTGAGTGGCTATCATTACTTTACAGGGAAGTGTTGATGTAAGGAATGAGTAGTGTTGCGAGGGGTGGTGAGCGGTGGGGGGACATGGGCTCCTGTTGCAGCTTCGAGTCTATCGTAGAAGAACTCGATGACCCCCACCACCCGTACCCTAAACACCGCCTGCCCACGCCTCATTACCCTATGTCACAGTCAGACTTTATGTCGATAGACTTAAAGGCTTCCCCAGAGTCCCGGCAGCGGCAGCCAGACAAACTGGTTGAGTAATCTGCCATGGCGACCTTTCATTATTATGGCATCCCTCCTCCCCCCCCCACACACTGCAGCAAAGTATGTTTTGTGTTCAGCATTGTGTCATTGTGTCTCGTGTCATTTATTTGTGACCTGAAGCGTCTCTCTGGTTCAAGACGTGGCAGATGGTGTGGCTTGTAGCTGGTGATGCCATAAATGATGATTGCTCCAAAGCCTCCTCACTGTTTTAGTTGATGGCACATCACAGTTGGGGACAATGTGAATGGGCTGATACACCGTCAAAACACCGCTCGCTGCACATAACAGTTTAGCTGAACACAGGCACTGCATTATGTTACATCATTACTATTTTGTTGTCTGATGTGGTGAAGGGCATCTTATTGGTTATCTGCTGAAAATTAACTTCTTATCAATTGCATCCACTCATTGTATTGTAAATGCACATATTTCATGCTTTTCCTGACATGCCTTTTGTTGTTGGTAAGAATGTTTTGGGGTTTTCTTTCAATTTGATCACTTTTCACATTGCAAACTTAATGTATCAATACAACAGATATCTTGAAGCATAAATCCATGTGTTGTGGTTATCACTGAAGCCATCTGATGGTGGTTGTGCATACACACCTTGGATTCAGTCCAATGGTGTTCATACGTCATGTCCACAAGCAGTGCACTTAACATTGGATTGAAGGATGCATGTGTATTATTTATGTATATATTAAACACTGCAATCATTGAATTGTCTCCACCATTTATTTAAAGAAAGTAGGAAGAACACAATGGCAGACTTGGCAACGCAAGTTAATAAGAGTTGACATATGTGGTAGTGTTTTGGTTTCATTTAGTTTTATATGAAGAAAGAAATGCTTTCAGTGTAAATCAAATGCTTTTGTTGTGTAAAGGAAAGTTTTTTTGTGATTATTTGTTGTATCAATGAAAACCTCATGAAATATTACCCGTATTGAAGAAAAAAATGTTTCCTGAAGGGTGACTAAAATTAATAATATCCTCAATAAGTCCATTTTGGTGTGTGGTGTAGCTAAGCATGTGTTTAGTTTGATATTGTTTGTGTGTGTTGCACCGAGAACCTTGAGTGTGTGTTGTGACCTGAGTGTTTCATTACAGACCATGGCTGCAAATGGCGCAGGGCAGGACATTGATGAGTCTCTGTACTCACGGCAGCTGTACGTGTTGGGTCATGATGCTATGCGACGAATGGCCTCCTCCGATGTCCTCATATCAGGGCTCGGAGGACTTGGTGTTGAGGTGGGTAGTGTGTGTGTGTGTGTGTGTGTGTTTTTATATATAATGGAAGGATCAAGTATGTCCAGCCACCTTTTAAGGGGCAGGAAGAGAATAAGGGCAAGTGTAGCTTGGCTTCACCATTCCTGGGAAGGAGTTTCAAGGACATGGTTTCTCAGTGACTCATTTTACACTGCCATATATATTTTTTTATGGTGTATTACAAGGAAAACTATCTTACAGATTGCAAAGAATGTAATTTTGGGAGGAGTGAAATCGGTGACCGTTCACGACACAAAGAATGCCTCCCTCCGTGACCTTGGCACCCACTTCTTCCTGACGGAGGCAGACTTTGGGGCAAACAGGGCCAAGGTGTGCCAGCAGCGGCTGTCAGAACTCAACCCTTATGTTCCTGTTGTCACCTCCACTGGAACACTCTCAGATGATTTCCTCAAGAACTTCCGGGTGGTTGTCCTAACAGGTACATGGCGGTGGTGGTGGTCACATTATTACTTATTAGTGTGTTGTATTGTTAGCTTCATTTTGTGTTGTACCTTCTTGTAGAGTGACATTGGTAAGCATATCCTGAACTTGTGTATTCAGTTTTGTGTTTGCCTTTAAGTGTACATGAAAATGTGTTGTGTGTTGTCTCACTGTTAGTGTTCCTTGCTTACAGACTCAACCCGAGAGGAGCAGCTGCGTGTGGCTGCCATCTGTCACACCCATAATGTTGCACTTATCTTGGCCAACACCAACGGCCTCTTTGGACAGATTTTCTGTGATTTTGGTGAGAAGTTTGAGGTGGTGGACACCAATGGAGAGTCTCCTGTGTCTGCCATGGTGGCCGGCATCAGTAAGGAGGTGAGGACAAGCCTGACGTGTTTTGTTTTGTACCAATGTTCTTTTGTTAGGTATGGAGCCAACACAGTATTAGGCCATATTACTGAACACCTTTTGTAGTGTTGAGTGAGTTGTGTGATGGAATACAAGATGTTTTGTATAGTTTAGGAAGAAGGCCGGGTACCAGGGAACTGGACCAAGGTCATCATTATCCTAGTGTACAGGTGGAAGGGTTGTATGGAAGGTGTATGGTGTTATTTGTTCAACATTTGTGTCCCTAAGTCTCAACCTCTGCTTCACTTAACTTGTTTTTGTTGTGGTTCAGGAGAACAGTGTGGTGACCTGCCTGGATGAGTCTCGTCATGGACTGGAGGACGGGGACCACGTCACCTTCTCTGAGGTGCAGGGCATGACGGAGCTCAACGGTTGCAAACCCATCATGATCAAGGTGAGTCCAACTCTCATTAAGTACCCTGTCACATACAGGAACCCTCCCGTGGGCTGAGGTTTGGACCTTCTTTCACTGTCAACAAAAGAAGCATAGTTACATAAAATCATTTGTACAGTTATACCTGCTACAGGGCTACAGGCTCTGTTGTGGGTAAGACACCCACTCTCGTTCCATTTGTATAACTGAGCTGACACACTGTTGGGCCGGGTGCACTTCTCCTTTCTTGCAGGGGCCCAAGGGAAGGGCTGAGTGGGAGGAGTGAGTGTATATGCATGCAGTGTCTCGGCTACCCTCCTTTAGGAGAATGACACCACTTTTTATGGTGTGGCAGACACACTACTAGCCTCTTTGGAATTATATAATGTACACAAATCAAATAGTCTTATAAATGATCAGGTTTTTGTGTGTGTGAACTGAGGTTTATCTCCATTTTCTCCACAGGTGTTGGGTCCCTTCACCTTCAGTATTGGGGACACCACCAAGTTTTCTGACTATGTGCGCGGAGGTATTGTGACTCAGGTCAAGATGCCTAAGATAGTCAAGTTCAAGTCTCTGGAGGAATCACTGAAGGAGCCAGAGTTTGTGATGACAGATTTTGCCAAGTTTGATCGGCCCGGCATCCTGCACATGGCCTACCACACCCTGCAGGACTTCACCATCAAGCATGAGCGTGAACCCAAGCCTTGGAATGAAGAGGACGCTGACAACTTCCTCACCATGTTCAAGGAGGTGAATGCCGCCAGTCCAATCAAGATGGATGAGTTTGATGAGAACCTGGTGAAGATGTTTTCCAAGGTGTGTTCAGGTGGTGTGGTGGCCATGAACGCCATTATTGGTGGTATTGTGGCCCAGGAGGTAATGAAGGGCTGCTCCGGCAAGTTTACTCCCATCAGGCAGTGGCTCTACTTTGATGCCCTTGAGTGCCTTCCTGAGGACACTTCATCCATCACTGAAGAGGTCTGTGCCCCGATGGGTTCTCGGTATGACCCTCAAGTGGCTATATTTGGAAAGGAGTTCCAGGAGAACTTAGGGCGCCAGAAGTACTTTGTGGTGGGTGCTGGCGCCATTGGGTGTGAGCTGCTCAAGAACTTTGCCATGCTGGGTCTTGGTGCTAAGGAGGGAGGTCAGGTTGTGGTCACTGATATGGATCTCATTGAAAAGAGCAACCTGAACAGGCAATTCCTCTTCCGTCCATGGGATGTCCAAAAATCTAAGGCCGACACGGCTGCTGCCGCCGTGAAGGTGATGAATCCGGAGATGAATATCATTGCACATCAGAACAGAGTTGGTCCTGAGACTGAACGCCTGTATGATGACACCTTCTTTGAGGCCCTTGATGGAGTAGCTAATGCCCTTGACAATGTGGAGGCTCGCCTCTACATGGACAGGCGGTGTGTGTACTACCGCAAGCCCCTGCTGGAATCAGGCACCCTTGGCACAAAGGGCAATGTTCAGGTTGTGGTGCCACACCTGACAGAGTCTTATGGATCCTCTCAAGATCCTCCTGAAAAATCCATTCCCATCTGCACACTGAAAAACTTTCCCAATGCCATTGAGCACACCCTTCAGTGGGCCCGGGACATGTTTGAGGGAGAGTTCCGTCAAGTAGCAGAGAATGCAGCTCAGTACCTCCAGGATCCTAAGTTCATGGAGCGTGCCCTCAAGCTGCCAGGTTCACAGCCTGTGGAGACCCTGGACAGTGTGAAGCGAGCCCTTGTGGATGACCGACCGCACACCTTTGAGGACTGTCTGCTTTGGGCAAGGAAAAGTTATGCTGAACAGTTCAACAACCAGATAGTACAACTCCTTCACAACTTCCCCAAAGACCAGACCACTTCCAGTGGAGAACCATTCTGGTCTGGTCCCAAGAGATGTCCCCACAGCATAAAGTTTAGTTCAAGTACTGACCTGTGTTTGGACTACGTGATGGCTGCTGCAAACCTGAAGGCAGAGGTGTATGGCATCCAGCAGGTGAGAGAACGACAGGCCGTCAAGGACTTGGTGGACAAGATTGATATTCCAGAGTTTGTTCCCAAGTCAGGCATCAAGATAGCAGTGACAGATGCAGAAGCAGAGGCTCAGAGCAACCAGGTGGACAGTGAGAGGGTCTCCAATCTGCAGGCAGCCATCCCTTCAGCCTCAAGCTTTGGTACACTCAAGTTGAAGCCGCTTGATTTTGAGAAAGATGATGATACCAACTTCCACATGGACTTCATTGTTGCGGCCTCCAACCTCAGGGCAGAGAACTATGACATTGCTCCAGCTGATCGCCACAAGAGTAAACTGATTGCTGGCAAGATCATTCCTGCCATTGCCACCACTACTTCTCTTGTCTCAGGTCTTGTCACTCTAGAGCTCCTCAAGATGGTTCAGGGGCATCGCAAGCTGGAGTTGTTTAAGAATGGCTTTGTCAATCTAGCACTGCCATTCTTTGGCTTCTCTGAACCCATCCAAGCACCAACCAACAAGGTAAACTATATACCATTCTTCCATCTGATCCCATACTTAACTTTACACTTGTAGAGGTGTTGAAATATATATCTATATTTATGTTATGTATTGCTATATAGCACCACGGTCCTTGCAGGTATTTATTATTACTTTTATTACTTTCAGTATTACGATAAGGAGTGGACTTTATGGGACCGGTTTGAGGTTGATGGAGAAATGACTCTTGAAAATTTCATCAAATACTTTGAGGAGGAACATCAGCTTGAGATCACCATGTTGAGTCAAGGAGTGTCTATGTTGTACTCCTTCTTCATGCCCCCTGCTAAGAGGAATGAAAGGATGGCTCTACCGTAAGTATACACAGGTGGAAGGGGATCTAAGGCTGATTGGATTGATTTATCTGCCTTCATTATGTGTCATGTGGTTTGATATTAGATACTGTTGAATTCATCTTATCTTTTGTTACTTTATTTTTCTTGGCTGACACCCAGCATGAGTAGGATGAAGTAAATTGTATATGAAATAATCATTAATCCTATCCTGACAGTTGGTTAAGTCATAAATAAGTTACTGAAAGCTATACCAAAACATTTGATTGAACAACAAAAAGTAAAGTTTGAGTGTTTTGTTTCAGGATGTCTGAAGTGGTGAAGAAAGTGAGCAAAAAGAAGATTGAGCCTCATGTACGAGCCTTGGTGTTGGAACTTTGTGCAAACGATAAGGATGGAGAAGATGTAGAAGTACCATATGTGAAATATAACTTGCCCCAGTAAATGTGCATCACCACACACACAAAGGACACCACAAGAGCATGTATTGGTCAAGTTGATGCTGTGTCTAGTCAGCATCGGTGTGGAGAGTGCTTTCTGATACTCTCCATTGAACAAGCTAAATTTCTTATACATTTTCTTCTGTGACTGTTATCTCTGGAAGACTGAATCTGATGACTGTCATACTTTGCACATGAACAGGTGAAAGCAGTTTAGTCGAATATTTCCAAAAGAACTTTTGTGAAAATATATATAAAGAGCTTGTGATTATGAGAGCTAATATTATATCACACAACATACAGGGTATGTGATGGGTTTAGCTCCTTATTACTCCAATATTTTGTGAAAATATATTTGAAAGACATTCATTGTCTCCAAATTGAAATAATTTACTTTAGAAAAAAATTGACTTTTTATGATAATGAGTACATTGTAATCTGCTGTGCTGTTCCCTTGCCAGTAATCTGAAGGCCGATCTAAGTAAGAAATATGGAAATCACATAGTATTTCCTAAGATGTGAAAATTATAATTTAAGGAAATATGAAGCATTTTCAGTGGTGACATGGAGCAGGCAAGTGTGTTTGTCTCCATAGAGGCACACACACGCCTTGGTGAGGTGTCATGGTTTACAATGAACTATAACACATGAAGAGGATCACTGTTGCATCTTTCCTCCTTGCCTTGGCTGGTGTTTGGTTCACGTCCCTAACCTGAGTTCAACTCTAATAGGAATTAATTGTTTGTCTCAAATTTTCATAACACACAAATACACTAATTTTAGTATGATATTGAACTGTATTCAAATGCGGGGTCCGGTGAAGACAAAATGGATTTGTTTTGTTATTGCAGTAATTAGGTACAGGAGGCGGTCAGCGTTCGGGCATGGGAGCCTAGGGTCCCGGGTTCAAATCCTCAATATCCGCTAACCACTTCAATATTTGATATCACCGCCGAGTGGCCAAAGACTACCCAAATTGCTGCCATACTGTCCTCAGACGGGACTTACAACATTAATATGCATCTGAGGCTGTAGCAGTAATAAGCCTCACATGTTCTCAACATACTCAAGAGAGAACGTAAACATTCTTGGGGTCACTATAAAAATTCTAAAAAACCTACGCCAAATCTGTGCCTCCATTAGCCTACTGGCGCTAATGGTTAATGATATAGAAAAGAAAAAAAAGCCAAGAGTTTATTACTTTGCAATCCTGGAAGGAATGGAACACTGGGAATCCTATCCTGTATGAGTGAGTGAGTGTGCATAAGTGGGTGTGTCTGTCGGGTTCTTCCTCTAAGATCACCAATGGTCTACGCCACACCATGAGGGATAAAACAGGCGTGGTATATGGAAAAAAATATATGAATTTAGTTATACTAATGAATCAAAGATGTACATATTGCAAGTCATGTATACACCCAGACAGGTTTGTAAACACTGCCTCTGCTTGAAGCTAGAGGGAGTTCCTTGAGAGAAAATTGATCATCAACTTGTTTAAGTAATAGATCTGGCATTGGAAGTGACTGAAAGAGACAATCATGTTTGGTTGATTCATGCCACTGCTGAAAATACTTATTTTGTCACCTAAGCATTATGTAACACAAGAAAATGTAGCAGAAAGGAAACATTGTTCTAGAACAAGTTTTTGCCGGAAAATGTACTTGCTCCTTTTGTACTTTATTTTTTTCTCACCAGAGTAGAAATATTGAGTTACACAAGCAACCTGGTCATGTGTATGGCAGGCAGCTGAATGGAGAGTGAGGGAAGGAGCCTCTAGTTGCCCCCATCCACCACTTGACATATAAACCAGGGTACTAACTTACCTCCTGGGTATTATAGAATTTGAGATCAGTATCATGTAAGTGCTACATTTAAGTCGGAAGGAGTGGATGGACACTTTCTAAGTAGTTCAGTGCAAGTGTTGAGTGAGTGTTTTAATTTTTGTATTGCTTCATCTTTGCTTGGTACCCATGATGATACATATTAAACTGTGATTTAACATAGTGGCTTATTCTAAATTATCCTGTGGCCCCTTTAGGAGTCCTCGTGATGGAACCATGTGGTCTTGATTCTCCTTGGCTTGTCCTAATGGAATCCAACTTCACTTATCAAATTGGTCTTTCATTGAGATTTCAGTTATCTGTTAAAAGGCATTGCAATTGGAACTGAGGTAATTATTATTATTAGCTATTTACTTTTTGTTCAGTTTTACCATCCCTGCAATAAAGTTCTTGGTGAGTAGAATTGTGTTGTTGATGTAGTGAAGAGTAGCGGTAGTAGAGTAGAAAACAGATTACAGAGCAAGGGAGAGACGGGATCCTTAGTAAACAATATAACAGCTAGCGAGGCAGGTCACACATACATGAAGGGACGTAGTGAACAGTCCTGGTGAAGGTGAGTCACATTGATGTTAGGAATGCCGTGACACCTAAACGAAGGCCCGTCATCACTAATAAAATAAATAAAGTTAAAGAAGTAATAGAAGTATGTTGATGTGTTTAATTAAAGCTTCCAACGATGTGTGACTTGGAATGGCAAGTCACAAGTGATTTGATCTAAGGAATACTTCAAATATTGCATCATATTGGTAATATATTCATGCTATTATCCCGTAATGACATAATCGTCCTCGTAGACATGAAAGTTCACCATCATTCTAGATCCCTCTCGAGGCCGAATTCTCCAGCCATTTCTGAAGATCTAAAAGTTTAAATTATGAAAAATAAAGCTATGTTTTATATAATCTGGACTATGAGAGAAAATATATAAAAAAAACAATAAACAGTATAAAAAGAAAACATTATTATTATCATTATACCTCCTGTATATCTAAGTTAAACATAATGGATATGAAATAACAAGGAAACATATTATCACAACACTGAGAATCATTTAAAAGTAAGTTAACTAAAGAGAAAAACAGCAATAATGTCCCGATGGAAAGGCAGTAGTACCGAAACTTCCTTTACATTCTCGAACCGAAAGGAAGTAAACAAACAATTACCTCGCTGCTTTTCCCTTCCTACGTTCAAGTCCTTGTGTTGAGGTAAGGAAACAAATTATGGGATCAATTATACTATCAACATAAACATAATATACAGGAAATTACTTACTTACATGCCTATGTAATACATTTTGTGTATAAACCGAATTTTTGAGGTGAAGCCACCTGCATTATTATAGATCAGAGTTGCATTTTGGGATAGTAAATATAAATAATATACCACCTGACGTATCTTGATCAGCTTATTAATATAACACAAATCACATCCCAAGATATAATGAGTAGGAACATCACTAGAATGTGTCATGACCTAAACCTTACATACCAAACGCTAAAAATATGAATAAGGTAAGAAAAGAAAAGAAAAATAACAATTCCTTTCATAGACAATGGAGGAAAATGACGAAGAACTTGAGGTAGACACTAAGGAGGAGGACAACATCACCCTCACTCCCAGCATGATGAGTTCCTTGGTGATCTCCCCGTCTAAGTCCCTCGCAAGACCATCACCACGAGTCCTCAGCCCTATCAGGAAGCCTCAAGGGGACTACATCAGGGACAGGGACAGGGAGGAGGCACACCAGGAGGACATGATGTATGAGGGAAACTTAGGAGACTCACAGGATATGCGCATTCATTCCTCAGTTGTTGTGAAGAGCTCAGAGGTAAAGAGTGATTGCTTGTATGATGTATGATTGTTTTTGTGTTTTCCTTCCTGTAGGTAATGTATTTAATTGTTATGTGTAAGATGTGTGCATTCATTGGTTCATTAAGGGCTCAGGGATATTTATTTATTATTCATTTATTACATTCAGGTTTTTCCTTTCTGTTTTTTTAAGTTTACATATTTTTTTCATATACTTTGATTATTTCAAGATCTGTTTAATGACTACACACGCACATACACACACACACTAACTCACATTTTGTATACAATTCATTGATTGATTTATTCTATGCTTACTTCTGTGTGTGTTTGTGTTAGGTTGAGTTCCCTGTCCACTTCCATGAGCTGCAGTCCAACACAGACCTTAAGATGCCACCCTCAAACTGGCTGCAGGACCACTCGTCAATTAGGCTGGCCAACCCCACACACAGACACTCCGACTTCTCAAGGTAGATCTTATTATTCTCTATTACAGACACACGCTGGAAAATATATGTAAAAATTATCCTCTAACTGATAATGAATAAATAATTTGATAAGCAAAATATGATTAGCAAAGTAATATATTTTTAGGGGACAGGTTTCATGCATATAAATCCCAGCTTTGCTTACCTGCCTGACCAGTCTTGTTCCACAGCTTTGTAATGGCACACCAGTTCCCTGATTGCATTGGGGAAGTAGATGTCGTGTCAGACGCAGAGAACATCAAGAAGCTGCTTAAGATTCCGTTCAACCCCAAGGCTCACGTCAGCATGATGATTCACCGTGTGGGGAAGACACTACTCATTGATGATTTTGATATCTATAAATACCTCCTGAGACAGTCTGAGAAGGAGTGGCAGTGGCTCAGGAAGTTCTTCTTTGAAAATGTACTTGAGTCGTTAGCACATACTGTAAGTTTGTCAAATGTTTTAGGTGTAATCATTTGTTTGTGTATTTATATCTGTTCATGCTTGTATATGTGTACTTCATTTTTGTCAGATAGTAGAAGATAATGCTTATATTTAAGATTTTATGCTATTTTGTATATACACTATAACTTTTAGTAGTATATTTTTGTTCAATGCATAGTTTGTAATTATAAGCACTAATTGTATTCTGCATGTAGTAATTATGTTTCCTCAATCACTTCTATAACTGAACCTTCACCATGACTCAGGAGGCCGTGCTGGTCCGTCCAAACAAGAGCCGCAACGTTGTGCAGAGCCGGAGCTTGTTGTCTAAGTTCCTTTACCACAGTGTGAATGAGGAGGCGCGCACGCCTACCCCGCCCCCTCGGCCCGTCACGGAGAGGCCCGTGTCAGTGCGACGGGTAATTTGTCGTTTGCTTTGTAACAACACTTTCAGTACCATGCATTTGTAACACTATTTTGAGGTGTGGATACATCATAATTATTGCACCTGTATCACATGTATCACACCATTACAAGCATTGCACACCCAGCACACCGTTAGCAGTATTGCACATTGACCACTACACTTCCTCAGTTATAACCTCACTCATGATACATATTGATCCAAACATTATTGCATATCTATCCTAACATTAGTTGTGTGTATCTATCACATCCTTAACTTTGCAGCCATCTCTAATAAGCAGTGAGGTTATGCCTGAACCCACCATGGAGGAGCAGCTGCCTCAAGCCTCCAGCCAAGCGTTCACTCGCACCGTGGTCTGGGACTTTGAGGATCTACACATGCTCATAGGGACGGATCTGCCCATTTTTGGAGGCGGCACCCACCCCTGTGTGTCCCTGCGGCTGAGGGACATGAGCAAACCAATCAACATCTTGACTGGTAGGCTCTGAGTTAGAGTTCTTTTGACATCCTTGAAACAAAATGAAACTCCCTTTATTATAAGATTATTTAATATTTACATTATAACTATATACCACATTTGAGTGACATTTGTAAACCATTTCTCAGGCATTGACTACTGGCTGGACAACCTGATGTGTAATGTGCCAGAAGTGATCATGTGCTACCACCTGGATGGCATTGTGCAGAAATATGAGTTGATCAAGACGGAAGATTTGCCACACATGTGCGAGAACCAGTTTTCCCCGACCCTTGTGCGCGATGTGGCCCAGAATATCTTAGCCTTCCTCAACAGCAAGGCCACCAAGGAAGGCCACACCTACTGGCTATTTAAAGGTCAGTTGGTATACCTTTCAACAGGAAGAAGTTATGTAGGAAATTTTTTTTTGGGGGGGGAGAGGGGTGTGGGAGGGCTATAGCTCCGCCCATTATATTCAGTTCAAGAGGCCTTAACTCCGCCCTCCAGACTGTTTTTTGTTGAGGAAGCGCATCAAAATATTATAAACAGACATAGACAGGAGGAGGAGGGAAAGATGTGTCCAGGGAACCTCCAATAAGTAAGGAAATTTGTCACTGATAGAGAGGCATTTACAGGGAAATATTAGGGAGTTTTCAGGGAGCAGTTAAGGGACAACAAAATTACTATCTCCTTGCATAAGTTATAGTTGGTACAATATCTTTTTTATTTTTTATTATTTAAAAAAAAAATTTATTTATTTATTTATTTTTTTTATACTTTATTCTTTAGTGTCCTTTTTTTTTCTCACTGCAGGAAAGGATGATGACATAGTGAAGCTGTATGACCTGACCTCACTCTGCCTGGAGGATTACATGTGTGTTGATGGCAGGGCAGAGCAGACCCCAGGACAGGACTCCGGCAATCCCTTCACTGTACCCGTAGCAATGCTCTTCTACAGGGTGGCCAAGAATATGCGAGCCTCAGAGGATGCCGATAAGAAAATTGCATCTATCCAAGCGTTACTGAAGAACTCTCTCACACTGTTGGATAAAGACAAGTATCCGAAGGTAAGGGAAGGAGACGAGTTTATAATTCAATTCAGTTTTCTCTTCCCTTGACTAATCTGTCTCTATAAAATTATCCGAGTGAGAAACAGACTTTTTGGAACCAATTTGTTTGTTGTTTGGTCTGAAAGGGATTTTACTGTACAATTAGATACCCCATTTTTTATATAAATGGGTAAATAAAAAGTGTGTTCGTGCATTCCAGATTGTGTCATCAGCGCACTACATGCTGTCCGACCTTTATGTGCCACAAGACATTGACCCAGACTCTCCCGTCCTGTCTGACTGCAGTGATGAGGACAGTGAATGGTCCTCAGTGCATGGCAGTGATGATGAAGACTACTGTGAGGACCAGGAGTCACAGTCCGTCACGCCATCCAACCCAAGCTCATCCATCAAGCTGTCCTCACTCTGCAAACCCTACATCACTAAAACACAGTCCACCTACTACAAGTAAGTGTGTGCTGAGTGCTGAGTGCTGGCCGCTGGGTACGAGGGAGTCACTGCTGTGTGCACGTTACGGTTCTCTTAAAATGGACTGTAGCTTAAGTGGTGCTGCCAAAAAATATAATAGAATAGCTTTATATGTCTACACACCCTTACACACCCTACACACAGCCTTATATGTATACACACCCATAAGCTGCTTCTTGAATCAGGTATTGGATTATTTTCACCTCAGAAACATTTGCATTACTTTTACAGTTGTCATAACACAATGCCTTCACAGATGTTTATTTTCAGAGCACCGCCCCTTCTTGGCACCTTGGAAGAACGCTGTTTCACTGCCTTGAGCCACATCTGTGAAGCCTTGGAGTGCCTTTATAGATCCCAGGCCAAGGAAAAGGAACATAGCAAAACCAAGCAAGACAGTGAGTCTCCTTCCTCCTCTGTCAATCAATCGAGGAGTCCAAGCCAGAGTGTTGACCAGGAGGAACCCAAGATGGCACGTCCCTTCCACCCCATACCAATGCCTTACTCACCTCTCAACCCTCAAAGTGACACCACGGAGGATAAGGGCAAGGCTCTGGTTGTGTCAGGAGAGTCAGCACCCAAGAGAGAGTTGACAGTGTCGGTGTTGAGCCACCAGTACTGTGTGTCCAGCTGGTGGGATAAACTACACGTCCTGTTACTGAGGAAGGCATCTCTGGTGTATCTGGTGATGGCCAGAAGCAGTTTTAATGCAAAGAGGTGTGTGTTTGGGGAGGGATGTTCTAGTTGTTAATAGCTGGTGATGTAGATATAACATTTTGTGAAGTCATTACTGTGAAAGCCTTTTAGGAACTTGCTTTGGAGATATAATGAGAAGAGTTCCATGATATATAATTATCATTTGGTTATATAGGTGTAAGTTTATCAAATTGTGTGAGTATGCTTTGAGTTTATGTGTCTTGCTTAACAGAGTAACACCACTGCCAAGAGTGTGGTGCTATGCCAGGGTCTGTGTTGTAGAGGAGGAACATAACATAACATTGCATACATCCTGGATCTAATACATGGTTCATTTTGTTCAGGTATGGTCTGGCGTTGAGGTACTCGAGGTTTTCCAGCCACGCTTGGCACGGTATGGTGTGTAGACTTGGCCTGCAGGTGGGGGACATCCCTCTACCGTGTCAGGCTTTAACCTTAGCCGGGGACATCTTCTACCTGGTGTCCAAGGCTTGGGATGAAGTGGCAACACATATTGATGAATACAACACGGTGTCATCAGTGCATGAGAAAATATTGACCCTTCTGAATCACATCCTGCCTGCACAAGGTGAGGTGAAGGGAGGGTGTGTGTAGTAGTGCTGAGGTCAGGTCCATTCAAATGACCATTGATTGGATTTTTTTCTTTTTTTTAATTATCCTTCAGTAACTGTAAACAATGAAATAAAGAATAAAGGAAACAATGACACATTACCACTAAAGCAATCACAGTTTTCCATCAAAAAAGTTGCTAACCTAACCTTGTCCTTTGTTCCTTGCACAGAATGTATCCAGACCATCAAGATGCCGTGTGATGTTGAGGAAGCGTTGACCCTCAGCCTCACCTGCTTTGACAAGGCACTCCTGGTGGCTGACCCTGAGGCTGAGATGCTCCTGGCACGCCGGCAGGGCAATGTTTGCAATGAGCTTGGTGTGATGTACATGAACCAGGCAGGAAGTGAGTCCAGAGTGTGCTGATGTGTATTACCGGTTGATTTCACTTTGTTATCTACTTGTGTTTGTAAAGTAGCAAATTACTCTTCTTCCTACCCTGGTTTTGCACTCATTAGCCTTGTACATTATCCTGCCAGAGCTGTGTGAGCAAGAGATTGGGTTCAAGGGAGCTGAGGAGCTTTGGCAGAAGAGTGCGAAGGTCCTGAGTCAAGGGAGGGAGAGCTTTGCCAAGGTGAATGATGTCACCAACATAGCACTGCTCCATTCTAACACTGGACGCCTCCTGCGCCTGTGTGCCTTCCACTGTGTTCCCAAGAATGAACCTCGACAGTTTGTCAACCCAGAACGTCACTACTATGAGCAGGTACTTGTAGCATAACACTTATAAGCATAAGACTCATCCTTCGTGTTGTAGTGGTTTGCTTACTGTTCTGTGTGTTGAGTCTTGCTTTTGCTAAGTATTATTAATATTTTTTGTTCTCAGTTATAACGTATAATTTTTTCAGCTACTTGATTATTATGAAGTCTTTCAAGGTGCTGTAGTTTTTTTCTTCCTACTTGTATTTTAAAACACATTTCCTTTATTTTTGAAACATGAAACTGTGGATTTAAGAAAAAAAATAATTCAAGGCATTCCTATATTTTAGTAAATATATAAATTAAGCTATTTTTCTCGCACAACCCACTGACAAAACCTCTTATTCAATGTATGTTTCTTTTTTATATATTAAGATTAAAAAAAACTATTTCTTTCTCCCCCAAGGCGTTGAAGGAGTACCAGAAGGCTTTAGAGGTTGTGAAATCCAAGAAGAAGAATGAGGAGATCTGGGAGTTAGTAGTGTGGGAGTACGGCACTACACTCTACACTATGGCATCCATCCTACAGGACCACCCGCCTCTCAGGATGCAGGTGGGTGAGGAGGCCCTACCACACCCTCCTTTACAGACTCTTATACATGTACCTGTCACGTCACATCTGTGTTTAGCTGCAGAAGTGATGTTGTTACTGGAGTGTGTGGGAATGAGATGCAAGGATGTGATGTTATTTATTTATTTTATTTATATTTATTACATTACAAGGGTACTGGCTAAAGGACAACAAAAAACGTTAAAAAAAAATCCCGCTTGTTGCCATACCCTGTAAAGAGGACAGTAGGAGAAATAGAAGCAAGGGATGGAGGTCCAGTTAACATTAGATGCACTTCAATGTTGCAGGGAGGGAAGGATGTTGCCCGCGAGGTGGTGGAGCTGTTCACTAAGGCTCTCAAGTACTGTGATGTGAAGACTCTCGGGGCACGCCAGCCGCTATACCAGTACAGGGCAGCAGTGGTGTACATGAGGCTGGCCAGTATATACCACAACAGTGTAAGGTAAGGTAGTGTAGGGAGTACTGTTTCCTCTCATCTTACTTGTTGGCTTCTTAAGACTGTGCATTGTGATATTTTTTTTATATATTAAGGAAATATTTCTCCTGTGACAGACTAGGTCAAGGAGACATGAAGAACATTAGACACCTGGCAGAGTTGAACTACAAGAAAGCAGCTGCTCTCTTCATGCAGCTGGATAACCCCATAGACATACTGAAGGTGCAGCTGGACCAAGCAGTGCTGATAGAGGATCATATGCAAGGTGGGCAGCGACAAGATAAAGCATTGACAAAGAGAAAGTTGTATGAAGAAAATAATCACATCATCACTAAATCTTGATAATAATAAGATAGTAATATTTTTAAGAAGGAAGCACAAAGCAGTACGGAGAGTAACCAAATATCTCAGGTCCAGAACATACATTAAAAATCTCTGTTTCCAGGAGTCCACAATCAGCAGCTACTGATGAAGCTGCATCTGTCAATAATTCAGTTGCTGATGGACTGTATTCCATCCCTGAAGGCTAGTCAGTCCATCATCCAAGCCAAGATTAGCCCAGAAGTTAGTAGCAAGACAACACAGAGCCAGGTCGATACCACCCAGAGCAGACAGGGGGAGAACTGCAACTCAGGGGACACCAGCATCTTGAGGCAAAACAACAGTGGTGAAAGCATCTCTGAAGAGGAGGAGAATCTTGACAAAGTTCAGGAGTTACTAGTTGTGTTTGAGAAGAAGTTACAGAGTTCCCTGATGGCACTCATTAAGATACACTCTTCCAGCCGGTCATCCAAGAAAGGGTAAAGTGTGGTGGTGATGTGTGCAGATGATTACTTAACAAACTTACATTGTATTTGTTGATTATGAAGTAGAACTGTGGAGGTTGTTTTTTGATTTCCATAATTTTTGCAACACTTTGATATGTATTAATTTTACTATTCATTCAACTTTGCTTTATACTTTACAGAAATCCTGTTAATCCTGAACTGAATGTATTGAAGCAGATGTACAGCCTGAGCCTCAATCAACAGTCTGTGCCGCGTGCCACCCACCTGCTGGCTGCCACCTCTGCCCTGCTGCCGCTACTCAAACAGATCACCGCCCACAGATGATGCCTCTAATCAAACTGTGTTATGCTCGGTGTGGAAGAACCTTTGGTCTTCACCTTATCAGTATCAAAAGATTTTTTTCATCTTACTTATGAGATCTTATTTCTGTCATCCATGAGTATAGGGCTTAGTGAGAGGTGTGTGTGTGTGTGTGTGTGCGCGCGTGCGTGTGTGTGCGCCTTGTCTCGGCTTCCCCACTTTTAGGGTGATGCCAGCCTAGTATATAGATGTGAGTGTATGAAGATCCTTTGTATTCAATTTCTGTGCTATGAACGAGATACATTTTCCATCTCTTCTGAAAACCCTTTATTTTTGAGTCTCATAACAATCAAAAGATCCATTATTCTGTTACTTCACTATCTAGAAAGGCTTTTGTTTTATATCTTATCTATCAAAATCTATAGTCTCTTTCCCATCTTCATAAATAATTATATTTATGACTTCATCAAGAATTCCTTTTTTTATTATTGGCTGTGTGTATTTATAAGTATTAGCAACAGTAGATTGGTAGGGATGTTGTCTTTTGTAGGCAATTGTTCTTAATGGAAATGTGATATTTTTCAATTAGTTTCTTTTTTAAGTGTTGATATTGAAATGAACAGAAGTAATCAAATTCTCATTTCGTTGTAAATATTTTTAGAACAATATTCATGTTGGCTGCACATTGGAAAGCTCAAAGCATTCAATTCATCATGCCCTTTTTACAGTACATTTACATTAGAATGAATGTAAAGTGTCCTAAAGTAAGGTATGGACACACCTGTGAGGGCAGCACAACTCCTGTTCCTTAGTGTAGTAATCACGTGTCCGGTGTGAAGGCTGCACTAATGCCATCCATGCAAGTTGAATTTGTTTTGCTGACCAATTTAACCTCAACATTTGTCAAGTTGCAGAATTGTAAGTCTGCTTCACTTTAATGATCAGCAGAATTTTTTTGCTAAGCTTTATTATTTATTAATTTATTTTTACATAGATTAAATATTTGTGATATGTGATGAACATGTGAATGTTGTTTTATTACGATGGAGGAAAGGTTAGTGTGTGCGCAGGAGCGGCCAAGGTGTTCATTATTGAGAGTAGGCAACCACAATGATTTTTTTTACAAGATTCTATGAGAATGGAATGGAATGGAATGGCATGGATGGTTTGCAAAGGTAGTCAGGGAGGTTAGGGGGCATACTGTAAGTCCCTTTATGATATATATATATATATATAATTGTATGTAATTGAGGGTCATTGTGAGACCATGTTAAGTAGGTATGAGAAGATATGCCTATTTGAGTCCATCATGAGTTAGCTCCGGGGTGGTTCCAGCCATCCATCAGTGGAGACGACAACCCTGATGCAGCGGAGGAATCAACAAGTGTTCATATACTACAACAATATATAACCATTGGTAGATAATAAAGTAAAGACTTAGTCTCCTTATAGGAGGAGGAGTCTCATCACTTGGTGGGAGGGGAGGCTTGAGATTCTTGTGGACCTCTATTCTATTGACTCTTGGGATGGCTATGACCCCTGTGGCTCCCCATTCCACCCCATGTGTGTGTGTGTGTGTGTGTGTGTGTGTACTGTTGGATCCATTCAGGAAACAGTCGTGTCCAGAAGGTAAGACATGTTCCTATCTGGTCAACATTTTTTTGCTTACAAATGCAATCATATTGATTGGTAACACAACCATGTACTTTAGTGGAGTGTGTAGAAGGTCAAGTACCTTCAGTGTTCAGTTTTTGGATGAATACAATGTGGTGTATGCATAGAAACCAGAAAATACAGGATTTATAGATTGCAAAAAGTTTCAGTTGACATAACCTACCATTTCGCGATGGTTGTCAAGTGTGTATGTTCAACATTTCGTCAGCTGTGCTGCTTAAATTTTGTCCATTTCATCTTTAACAAAAATTAAGTTGAAAGTAAGTATTGTGAAATCTGTTAAGTGAATACTGGAATCTGCTACATGCAGTTGGCGTTACTGGTAAATTAACATCAATGAGAAAGTGTTATGCAGTACACTAACATGGGACAAATTAATGAAAGATCTCGTAAATTTAGCCTGATAATAAATTAAAAATTTTTTAACTGGAATCATGGGTTCAACTTAATGGATGAAGCTTTATTGTTTTTTGTTTTCTACACAATTGGTTACAAAGGATGTAGAATTACGTAGGGTCTACCTACCTTGGTCAAAATGTGGTATCCCTACAACTGTGTTCGTTTCCGGAATTTTGTCATATCCTTATAAAGAAACCATCCATTCCTTTATTTTTTTTTATTTAAATATGTTTTCGGCCTTGAGTTTACTTTACATTAAATCTTATAAGAAAAAAATTGTCACTATCCCCCTGACGTTGAGGGAGACTGACGCCATCAGTCTGATGGTGATGGTGACAGGTGGTTGTTGATCGCATGAAAAGCGTGTTTTAATGTGTTCTAAGGATTATTGGATCATCTGTATCTTCCTCAACATGTTCTGAAGCACCGCATAATGGTACAGCTGCAAGGCGAAGTGTGGCAGCGGCGTCCACCCAGCGTACAAGGTGAGTTGAGGTGAAGCAGGTCTCACCTACACAATGTTGATCTTGAACTTGAAGCAAACCATGTCTGCGTCTGTCTTCCTGTCCACCAGCGACCATATCACAGGGTACTCACTCTGTAGACACGCGGACACCATTATGAAGGGCAATAGGATCATGTTGACATACTAAATCAGGGAAACAATATGTATAATGTGATCACCTCGCAGGACACCATCAGGGCGAGTAGGGTCTAATAGACCGTCACAGCCCTAAACACCAACAACAACATTTGGTACGTGATCTTTGCATAACTAACTGAATTCTAAAGAAACTCTCAGACGAAACTACTTTCCTTGGTACATATTGAGGTGTTTGGGGTAAAGATTAGTTAAAGTGACTTTTTTTTCGCGTGTTTAGCATGGATTGGTCCTCTAATGCCCGTCACCATTGTTGTTTAATGACCTGGCGGTGGGAAGTAAGGGACTTAACGAATCATATTGTTAATTAAGAATGTGTGTTTGTTGTGGGAAGAGCGTAGTGTCTGTGTGTTGTCGTGATCTGGTGCGCTTTTTGACAGTCTTTTCGAGTTTTCGCGCCTTTTGAGGGAGTGCCGATCCTAGACGCAGTGTGGCAGCACTGTGGCTGTGGTGTGAGGTGGGAAAACAGAGGTGTCTCTATCCCCTCTATGTCTCGCTGGAATATGAAAATGAAAAATGAAAAACCGCACATAACTCACCCGTAACCAGAAGTCCTGAATGTCGAGGGAGTAGGTGAACTGTGTCAATTGTCCTGCCACCACCGGGCACACCAGCTCACCGTCACACGCGTCACGTTGTTGGTTAGGCAGAGGCATCTCCGTCCACGCACTGTTCCATCGCACGTAAGAATCAACATCCGTCGAGTTGATTTCTGTCGAAGCGAAGGAAACTTTGTAATACTTTAGACAATTACTTAAGTCCTATATTCCTGTGATTATAACCGCGTATGAAAATAAAAATAAGTGAATACATTAAAGGTTATTGTTATATATAGAACAAAAAAACTTACAAACAAGAAACAAATATAAACGTTATAGATAATTGTTTATGGAAAAATCAATAAAACAAATAATAATAATAGAGCAAGTGTTAATGTGCGTTGAAGGTTAGCATGTCATGACCTTCCCTTACGTGATTTGAAGATGGCTCGGAGGTTGTGCGACTGACCCAGCCTGACCTCGCATACCCCACGCCGGTTGGCACAGGTCATGAACACAGCTCGTGGTACTTGCTCTTCTGTGACGTGGAATAAAAACGTGATAGACAAGATGATAACAGTAATAAATGTGTGTGTGTGTGTTTATGATCATTTTGTCCGCATTTACCTGACGAGCATCTGGAGAAGAGAATGCGGCGTGGCTGGAATCCCTCCGTCAGGGTAACCACCACCGCCACCACCACCACCACCAACGTCACCTTCATGTCGCGCACACCTAAAGAAAGAGAAAAAAAAATAACCACATGAATGCATATAAACAAATACTACACGATTATTAACATACACCATTTATTAGGTAGGGTTCAGATAAGTGTAAAAAAAATATGCTTATTCATTTCGAGGCATTTAGCACCTTATCTTGATGGATCTTGATAATGTTTGTTATCTGTCAGGTGATGTGTGTGTGTGTGTGTGTGAGAGAGAGAGAGAGAGAGAGAGAGAGAGAGAGAGAGAGAGAGAGAGAGAGAGAGAGAGAGAGAGAGAGAGAGAGGAGGGGCGGGTGCTTACAGTGAGGCAACATAAAGCAAGACAAGTGGTTTTATTGTCGTGTCAAGATTGTTCTGACTCGATCATATCTGAGGTTAGAATGCTGGCTAGAGAAAAAGAAGAAAACAAAAGAGTGCTGATAAAGAGAACACGAAGCAGGATTTTGTTTTGTAATGTCATGCTTGTTAAGAATTTTGAGCTTCATTTTTCCTCATAACGAAGGATGCTTTATTTAATTTATATTTTTAAGGTGAAACGTGATATTAAAGTCAGACGTGCGAATGTGTGCACGCAAGAGTGTGTGTGTGTGTGTGTGTGTGTGTGTGTGTGTGTGTGTGTGTGTGTGTGTGTGTGTGTGTGTGTAAAGATGATTAGTTTAATGGCACTTTATAAAATGAGGTATCTGTTGGGTTGTTTGCGAGATTCTTTGGAGTTTTACACATTTGGTGCCCTGTTCTCTCTCTCTCTCTCTCTCTCTCTCTCTCTCTCTCTCTCTCTCTCTCTCTCTCTCTCTCTCTCTCTCACACACACACACACCAGTCCTCCAACATCTGAGACCCAAATTTTTCATCAGTAGGGCGCGGCCTTGTAGCACTGAAGAGGACATGTAGCACAGCGTCGAGGACCACACACACACACACACACACACTCGTTATAATCTGAGTACCCAGACGGGGAAGGCGTCATGTATGTATGTGTGTATGTGTGTGTGTGTGTGTTTCGTGAAGATCCTTAACTCATGTTTATCTCCGCCCCACTGACCCCAAAGCCTGTGACCTCCCACTCTCCCGCCTCACAACAGCTGCGGCATCGTCAGGGTTACCACACTGTTACTACAACCACACATTCTGCCCACCACCACATGGGGTTTGGAAGGGAAATATGCGTGTGTTCTGCAAACTCTCGAGTGGGACACCAACATGTAGCCTACTGGTTATACAGGCGACTCTGAGTGTTTATATTGAAGGCCCTGCACGAGAATGGTCTGTGTTGTGCCCTCACGTGGGTGGGCAGCGAGGGGAAGCCAAGAAGGACCAAACCAAAACACCAATGCGTCACATCGCGTCAAATGAGACTGATGACTTGTTTCCTGCGGCCTAGGCAGCAGGAAGCTATCCCACACTTACTCCTACGCCCTCTGTGCGATCTCCTCTATAAACATATCGACTTTGTCATGTTTTGCACCACCACCACCATGCCGCCAAAACTGTGGTGAGAACACATCGTGTACAACATTGTTTTGTGCCGCGCCTTCGAGCCAGTGTTGTGAGGGATGACAGAGGCGTGTGAGTGGTGATGACTGGCGTGCAGGAAGCTGACTGTCAATACAAGTGACTCACCTTAACCTTCACTGCTACACCGTGTATGATCCAGGAGCTGAGCGACGTGCCACTCCTTGTCGCCGACCGTGAGTCACTGACTGATCACTGCTGCGCTACTGGCTGCTGCTGCTCATTGCTGGCGGTAGTGGAGTCCCCGCCCCTCACGTCCCTCACGTCCCTCCCCTCATCTCCCCCTCACCCTCGCCTTCTGCTTCCTTCCCTCTCCCTCTAATTCCTACCAATGGAAACGCCACCAAAAAATTTTCCACACAGCGGCCATCATACACTGATTGTGTTGGTGTGATGGAGGCTTGACATGGGAAGGAAGTTAGGTAAGGCTACACCTGCAACGGAAGGGGAGGGTAATACCAAAGCCTGTTTGTATGTCTGTCTTTTTCCTTCAGACCGTGATGATCTAGTATTACATAGGTGCCTGTGTGTAGCTATGTGTGTGTGTGTATCTTTATACTTGTCCTAGTACAGACGGCCTGTATCGTAGATATCTATGTTTAGCTTGAAAGAGCATGTGAAAAAACAGTAAAGAGAAAACAAATGTGACTCCAAAATAGTTGTTCAATTACCCACGATGTATAAAAAGAAAAAAAAATCCACAAAAAGATAATATTGACCCTTTAATAGACAACGATCAATCAGCAGGTCAATCAGCAGCGATAAGAGCATGATCTAAACTTAACATTTAGTAAATATTTCACAAAATAAAATAAAACAGTTCTCGACCTGCTGGAAATACAAAACAAATCTTGACGTTGCATAACCTATCGTATGAGGACATATTAAAGAGGTTAGACATGTTCTCTCTATACAAACTACGACTCTCCTAGGACGACAAAACACTGACTGGCGCCAGGCATTGACGTGATATGAGGATCTTGTATGTATAATAAGATGAACTGATACAAGCCTGCAACACCCGCTGAAGGATGAATAAGAATAACAATTTTACATCACATCTACAAATGAAGGCAGAAAACAACATGTGTGCATTCATATTTGAACTATTTGCGTACAGTACAAGAGATGGTATTTGTTATCAATAAACTACGAAAATGTACTTACGTATATGTGAACATTTGACGTAAGTTTAGGAAGATCGTTATAATGTATGGACGAAGATTATAAACATTGCTCCCGAACGTAAACCTTTGAAACTTACAACTTAAAAAAGAAAATGAATACTGTATATATAGGAACATTCCTTCTGGACTCAAGTGTTTAAAAGAAGATAAAGTTTTGCGTCATAATTAAAGCAAAGCAAACACTTAAAAAATACGCCATAGTGTGTGTGTGTGTGTGTGTGTGTGTGTGTGAATAGAGACGATACTAGGGGGATTTACCAAAGGATTTTACACTCAAACGTAGGTGAGGGTGGGATTGACTTCACAGACTTATGGATTTCTTTGCGAGAAGTGACTGGGCTGGGAGAGTTATGGTGGGTGAGAGGGGAAAAGTGAGAGTGGGAAGACATGGTGTGGGTGTTGTGGAGTGTGTTCCCCTCCTTCTTTCCCCTCCTTCACACCCTTAGAAATTCCTTGAGGTTAAAGGTTGTGGAATATTTTACTTTATAGTTTTATTTTCATTATATTTTTGTTATTTATTCACTTATATATTTTTTTTAAAGGTGGATGAGATATTGACTTTTTTTTTTGTTTAACGACCTCCCCATCTACTTACTTTTGCTTAATTAACCTATAAATACTATTTCTTGTACTATCTCGTTTTGTGTTTTGCCCTTAGAAAAAAAGTAGGAAAAAATAACAGTGAGAAGGAAGATGGGAGGTGGCGGTGGTGATTGTGGTGATGGTGATGGTGGTGGTGGTGATGATGGTGATGGTGGTTGATGTTCCCCAGACGCCTTTCTTGCCCAACAGACACCGTGCAGTACATACCAAGGTCACTTGAATCAGTGGCGGTCCTGGCATATCTGGCGCCCTAGGCGAGAACATACAAAGGTGCCACCAACCCCTCCCCCTCAGTGGATTTTCGCTACATTCAGTAACAAAACCGTTGTTACCGAACATTGTTTGCTAAGCTTTGTCAGTGCGTATTTGTTAGGTTTTATGAGACACTTTTTGCTAGCGTCTGTTAGTAAACATTGCTTGTTAAGGCCTTAATAAAAAGTTACTGATTGTCGTATTACAGCTGACTGACCATGCTGTGTCGCCCCTTGCCACAACTGGCGCCCTACGAGGCTGCCTATACCGCCTATGGCCAGGACCGCCACTGTCAAACCCCCTCAATGAGCCCAGTCAGAGAGCAGCGCCTTATAGTAGTATAGTATTAAAGTATATAGTATTAGTATAGTATTATAATAGTATAGTAGTATAGTATTAGTACAATAGTATAGTAGTATTGTATTAAAGTATATAGTATTAGCGAGTGTATATGATATATGGTCCTGTTTAGTCATACGTCTGGCAATGCGCTTAACCTAACCTCACCACCTTACTCATGAATCTAATAAAACTGATACACACCCGTACCATCACATCATATTCATTATTATTATACTATTTATTCATCATTATGGTGGTGGTGGTGGTGATGGTGGTGTCCCTTTCTTGACTCGACACACATACAAGAAAAATTGTATATAAGTAATACCTCAACACGTGGAGAATAAGTTGGAGATTTATTGATTGATATATTAAATGATTGTTAGCAGGAGGAGGAGGTTAACAGGTAGTCGTTGGAACTCTTCATCTCTGTACACCAGTATAAAGTGTGTGTTCTTTGTCTTATAACCTTCGCGTGACGTAGTGTGTTTGAAGGGGCAAGCATCACACCATCTCATTCCTGCCACTCAACCCTCACCCTCTTTCAACTGCCCTACTTAACATTGTCTCAAGGTTATGTCACGTTTATTCCTGATGTCGCATGTCTTAATCCATCCACTCTGTCCTTCCATCATCAAAATTCACCCTTCTCCCGTCCTCTGCGTCTGCGTCTTAGTCCGAGTCGTGTGTTACCGGCGTGTTTGTCATGCTGTCTCTTGTGTTTGTTTATCTACTGACTGCCTGGCTTCTTCCCCGTCTCCTCACTCCTCAGCTTCCCACAAGGCTCGGGGTATGGGTCACGCGGGCTGGTTGACGTAACATTAGCCCCTTATGGCGCCGTGTTACCCCAGGGACAGGGTGAGGTCCGCTGAAGGTGGAGAAATGTTTACAAAAAATATATCTTAACGGCCAGAGACGCATTTGATAAAGGAAAACATGGAGGATGTTATTGAAGTGAAGTTATTGTGATGTCTCTTGCAGTTCTCTCACTTATTTTGTTTGATTTGTTTTATTTGATTTATTTGGCTACCTCCATTTTATATAGTGATTTTCCTCTATATCTAAGTAGTATGGCCTCATCCTGTTTTTTGTTCATATCTCCGTTCAGACCTATATTGAGACGGTTATATTGGGTTGGTTTAGCTGTCTGGGTCCATGCGCGAGGCATTGGCTGGTCTATAGTGGCCATGGTTTTGTTTGAACACCTTTTGGATGGTGATAGGTGTTGGGATGAAGACTAGTTCTCTCCCTCTTCCTCTCTCCCTTTCCCTCCCTCTCATACTGTAGGGTTGAAGGTTAAGTTAACTTTGTTCGTTTCTTAAGCATGGCGTTGTTTACATCTTGATTTCTATCAGCCTAATGTTAGCCCAACACACACACACACACACACACACACACACACACACACACACACACACACTATAAAAGGGCCTTGTATCCAGCCAGACTTACACATACATACATACATACATACATACATACTCGTAAATACACACCCGTAACATCTAGACCAAGTGCACTACCCGCACCACCTCTTTATATTAACTGGTGTAAAAAAGCTACAAAGGACACTATTTTTACCTTATATGTTTATTCTTTTACTTATTTTTTTCTTGTTTTTGTCTCTACTTCCTGCTTTTCAGTCTTTCTTCATCTTCTTGTGGTAATAGATTTGTTGTGTTGCCTTCAAAATGTCTTCTTTCTTTCTTACTCCTTGTCCCCATCCTCGTCTTCTTCCTCCTCCTCCTTTTTTATTTTTATCAATAATATTTATTTTTATCATTAATATTTATTATTATAATTATTAATATTTATTTACTCAGACAGCAACACTTCCTTAACATGTATTATTATTAATTTCAAAACCTTTAACTTCAATATAAGTTTTCGTGGATTTGTGATGAAAATGGATTCGTGTAATTTTTGGCCCGAAGATTTCCACCAGAATTTGAGTCCAAAATAGTTTATTCATTTTCCAAGTAAAGTATTAGTCCTACAACAAAGATGTATAGAAACAAAGTTGTTCAGCTTGACAAGTTCTATCTGATGGTGCCATCCGTTTGTAAATTACTCTTTTGGTTTAGGAGAAAAATGTAATTAAATAGAAGTTTAGTGTAAAATACAAATAGTTCAATATCTCCATTACTTACATTCCGATTATATTCTAGTAAAGCTCAAAAGAACAAGCGTCTCCTGCTCTATATTTACTATTACGTATGTTTTTTACGTAAACCTCATACTTTTCGAGTTATTTTGAAAAACATGATTTCATGAAAAAAATCTAAGGGGTCACCCTTGAAAATTTCATGAAAAATTTCCACACCTCGGAATTTCATGAAAATTTGTACCTAAAGGTTTTCAGTCAAACTGAACACGAATCTGGACTCAGTTTCATCATTACTATAATATTAAACACTATATACGCATGTGTGATACGCCTAAAACTATTTATTCTCTCTATTTATCTCTCTATCTCTATCGCGCTCTCTCTCTCTCTCTCGCCAAACTCCTACAGCAAAATCATAATATTCTCCCCCTCCTCCCCCTCACTCTATGTATGCTCACTGTATATTGTTTGTCATTTATCTTCATCAAGTGTGTGTGTGTGTGTGTGTGTGTGTGTGTGTGTGTGTGTGTGTGTGTGTGTGTGTGTGTGTGTGTGTGTGTGTGTGTGTGTGTGTGTGTGTGTGTGTTGTATACGTACCTACATCATTGCCTCATCTTTTAAAAGCAAAGAAATCGTAAAACTATAAAAGAAAACAGCATTTCATATAGTTTTCTATGGATATTTTTGCATGGCTAACTATGCTACTCTGGCGTTGTGTTTGTGGTTTCTGTCCTTTTTCAGACTCCTAAATTTTCATGGACGTTATAGGAGTAGCAATTATAAAAAGCAAGAGGTCACATTTGATATGTTTTCCTTTACACAAATATCATTCATGTCCCATTGGAAATTCAATAATAATGATGAGTAACTTTAATATTTAAGTAGAATCGAAATTTAAACATATCATCTTTGGTAATTTGCGCAACCATTTAACAAACTATTCGATCATTAGTAGGTGTTCCTTGCCCGTCAAATTATTTCAAACTTTAACATTAGAATTACTAACTCATTTTAGATATTTAGAAGCTATACTAATACTGTTTTAAGACTAAGAGTGATATGAAGCCTGACATCCTTCTTGAGAATAGAGAATCAACGCATTGCATCCATTACTCACATATACATACTTGGAAGTCAATCATTACACCGTCATAGTCATAACTTTCAGAAATAATCATATACCAATTCCTCATAACCTCAGAGGAAGGATGGAAGTCCCTTAAAAGCATACATACACTACTACTAAGAAGACAATGAACTAAAGTGGGGGGAAAAGATAGCCTTGAGGAAGACACGAACGTCACCACGCCATCACGGCCTACGTCCTTCCGTCACACACACACACACACACACACCACACACACACACACACACACACACACACACACACAGTAGCGGTATTTCCAAACTCCTTATCACAACAGGTGTAAGAAAGGAAATACAAAGCATCATACAGAGACGATATAAATAATTAGACTCGTTATTAGTAGAGAAAAGAACCACAGAGGGAGTAGTAGTTTTTTTTTAATATTTATTTTTATCATTATTATTTATTTTTATCATTAATATTTATTTTTATCATTAATATTTATTTTTATCATTAATATTTATTTTTATCATTATTATTTATTTTTATTAATATTTATTTTTATCATTATTATTTATTTTTATCATTAATATTTATTTTTATCATTAATATTTATTTTTATCATTAATATTTATTTTTTATCATTATTATTTATTTTTATCATTAATATTTATTTTTATCATTATTATTTATTTTTATCATTAATATTTATTTTTATCATTAATATTTATTTTTATCATTAATATTTATTTTTATCATTAATATTTATTTTTATCATTAATATTTATTTTTATCATTATTATTTATTTTTATCATTAATATTTATTTTTATCATTATTATTTATTTTTATCATTAATATTTATTTTTATCATTAATATTTATTTTTATCATTAATATTTATTTTTATCATTAATATTTATTTTTATCATTAATATTTATTTTTATCATTATTATTTATTTTTATCATTAATATTTATTTTTATCATTATATTTATTTTATCATTATTATTTATTTTTATCATTATTATTTATTTTTATCATTAATATTTATTTTTATCATTAATATTTATTTTTATCATTAATATTTATTTTTATCATTATATTATTTTTATCGTTAATATTTATTTTATCATTATTATTTATTTTTATCATTAATATTTATTTTTATCATTAATATTTATTTGTATCATCATTATTTATTTTTATCATCATTATTTATTTTTATCATCAATATTTATTTTTATCATCAATATTTATTTTTATCATTAATATTTATTTTTATCATTAATATTTATTTTATCATTAATATTTATTTTTATCATTAATATTATTTTTATCGTTAATATATATTTTATCATTATTATTTATTTTTATCATTAATATTTATTTTTATCATTAATATTTATTTTTTATCATTATTATTTATTTTTATCATTATTATTTATTTTTATCATTATTATTTATTTTTATCATTAATATTTATTTTTATCATTAATATTTATTTTTATCATTAATATTTATTTTTATCATTAATATATATTTTTATCGTTAATATATAATTTTATCATTATTATTTATTTTTATCATTAATATTTATTTTTATCATTAATATTTATTTGTATCATCATTATTTATTTTTATCATCATTATTTATTTTTATCATCATTATTTATTTTTATCATCAATATTTATTTTTATCATCAATATTTATTTTTATCATTAATATTTATTTTTATCATTATTATTTATTTTTATCATTAATATTTATTTTTATCATTAATATTTATTTTTTATCATTATTATTTATTTTTATCATTATATTTATTTTTATCATTAATATTTATTTTTATCATTAATATTTATTTTTATCATTAATATTTATTTTTATCATTAATATTTATTTTTATCATTAATATTTATTTTTATCATTAATATTTATTTTTATCATTAATATTTATTTTTATCATTAATATTTATTTTTATCATTATTATTTATTTTTATCATTAATATTTATTTTTATCATTATTATTTATTTTTATCATTAATATTTATTTTTATCATTAATATTTATTTTTATCATTATTATTTATTTTTATCATTATTATTTATTTTTATCATTATTATTTATTTTTATCATTAATATTTATTTTTATCATTAATATTTATTTTTATCATTAATATTTATTTTTATCATTAATATATATTTTTATCGTTAATATATATTTTTATCATTATATTTATTTTTATCATCAATATTTATTTTTATCATTAATATTTATTTTTATCATTAATATTTATTTTTATCATCAATATTTATTTTTATCATTATTATTTATTTTTATCATTAATATTTATTTTTATCATTATTATTTATTTTTATCATTAATATTTATTTTTATCATTAATATTTATTTTTTATCATTATTATTTATTTTTATCATTATTATTTATTTTTATCATTATTATTTATTTTTATCATTAATATTTATTTTTATCATTAATATTTATTTTTATCATTAATATTTATTTTTATCATTAATATATATTTTTATCGTTAATATATAATTTTATCATTATTATTTATTTTTATCATTAATATTTATTTTTATCATTAATATTTATTTTTATCATCATTATTTATTTTTATCATCATTATTTATTTTTATCATCATTATTTATTTTTATCATTAATATTTATTTTTATCATTAATATTTATTTTTATGCATAATATTTATTTTTATCATTAATATTTATTTTTATCATTAATATTTATTTTTATCATTATTATTTATTTTTATCATTAATATTTATTTTTATCATTAATATTTATTTTTATCATTAATATTTATTTTTATCATTAATATTTATTTTTATCATTAATATTTATTTTTATCATTAATATTTATTTTTATCATTAATATTTATTTTTATCATTAATATTTATTTTTATCATTATTATTTATTTTTATCATTATTATTTATTTTTATCATTATTATTTATTTTTATCATTAATATTTATTTTTATCATTAATATTTATTTTTATCATTAATATTTATTTTTATCATTAATATATATTTTTATCGTTAATATATAATTTTATCATTATTATTTATTTTTATCATTAATATTTATTTTTATCATTAATATTTATTTTTATCATCATTATTTATTTTTATCATCATTATTTATTTTATCATTATTTATTTTTATCATCAATATTTATTTTTATCATCAATATTTATTTTTATCATTAATATTTATTTTTATCATTAATATTTATTTTTATCATTATTATTTATTTTTATCATTAATATTTATTTTTATCATAATATTTATTTTTATCATTAATATTTATTTTTATCATTAATATTTATTTTTATCATTAATATTTATTTTTATCATTATATTTATTTTTATCATTAATATTTATTTTTATCATTATTATTTATTTTTATCATTAATATTTATTTTTATCATTAATATTTATTTTTATCATTAATATTTATTTTTATCATTAATATTTATTTTTATCATTAATATTTATTTTTATCATTAATATTTATTTTTATCATTAATATTTATTTTTATCATTATTATTTATTTTTATCATTATTATTTATTTTTATCATTATTATTTATTTTTATCATTAATATTTATTTTTATCATTAATATTTATTTTTATCATTAATATTTATTTTTATCATTAATATATTTTTATCGTTAATATATATTTTATCATTATATTTATTTTTATCATTAATATTTATTTTTATCATTAATATTTATTTTTATCATCATTATTTATTTTTATCATCATTATTTATTTTTATCATCATTATTTATTTTTATCATCAATATTTATTTTTATCATCAATATTTATTTTTATCATTAATATTTATTTTTATCATTAATATTTATTTTTATCATTAATATTTATTTTTATCATTAATATATATTTTTATCGTTAATATATAATTTTATCATTATTATTTATTTTTATCATTAATATTTATTTTTATCATTAATATTTATTTTTATCATTAATATTTATTTTTATCATTAATATTTATTTTTATCATTATTATTTATTTTTATCATTAATATTTATTTTTATCATTATTATTTATTTTTATCATTAATATTTATTTTTATCATTAATATTTATTTTTATCATTATTATTTATTTTTATCATTATTATTTATTTTTATCATTATTATTTATTTTTATCATTAATATTTATTTTTATCATTAATATTTATTTTTATCATTAATATTTATTTTTATCATTAATATATATTTTTATCGTTAATATATATTTTTATCATTATTATTTATTTTTATCATTAATATTTATTTTTATCATTAATATTTATTTTTATCATCATTATTTATTTTTATCATCATTATTTATTTTTATCATCATTATTTATTTTTATCATCAATATTTATTTTTATCATTATATTTATTTTTATCATTAATATTTATTTTTATCATTATTATTTATTTTTATCATTAATATTTATTTTTATCATTAATATTTATTTTTATCATTATATTTATTTTTATCATTAATATTTATTTTTATCATTAATATTTATTTTTATCATTAATATTTATTTTTATCATTAATATTTATTTTTATCATTAATATTTATTTTTATCATTAATATTTATTTTTATCATTAATATTTATTTTTATCATTAATATTTATTTTTATCATTAATATTTATTTTTATCATTATATTTATTTTTATCATTAATATTTATTTTTATCATTATATTTATTTTTATCATTAATATTTATTTTTATCATTAATATTTATTTTTATCATTATTATTTATTTTTATCATTATATTTATTTTTATCATTATTATTTATTTTATCATTAATATTTATTTTTATCATTAATATTTATTTTTATCATTAATATTTATTTTTATCATTAATATATATTTTTATCGTTAATATTATTTTATCATTATTATTTATTTTTATCATTAATATTTATTTTTATCATTAATATTTATTTTATCATCATATTTATTTTTATCATCATATTTATTTTTATCATTATATTTATTTTTATCATTAATATTTATTTTTATCATTAATATTTATTTTTATCATTAATATTTATTTTTATCATTATTATTTATTTTTATCATTAATATTTATTTTTATCATTAATATTTATTTTTATCATTATTATTTATTTTTATCATTATATTTATTTTTATCATTATTATTTATTTTTATCATTAATATTTATTTTTATCATTAATATTTATTTTTATCATTAATATTTATTTTTATCATTAATATATATTTTTATCGTTAATATATATTTTATCATTATTATTTATTTTTATCATTAATATTTATTTTTATCATTAATATTTATTTTTATCATTATTATTTATTTTTATCATTATATTTATTTTTATCATCATTATTTATTTTTATCATTAATATTTATTTTTATCATTAATATTTATTTTTATCATTAATATTTATTTTTATCATTAATATTATTTTTATCATTATATTATTTTTATCATTAATATTATTTTTATCATTAATATTTATTTTTATCATTAATATTTATTTTTATCATTAATATTTATTTTTATCATTAATATTTATTTTTATCATTAATATTTATTTTTATCATTATATTTATTTTTATCATTAATATTTATTTTTATCATTAATATTTATTTTTATCATTAATATGTATTTTTATCATTAATATATATTTTTATCATTAATATATATTTTATCATTATTATTTATTTTTATCATTAATATTTATTTTTATCATTAATATTTATTTTTATCATCATTATTTATTTTTATCATTATTATTTATTTTTATCAATATTATTTATTTTTATCATCAATATTATTTTTATCATAATATTTATTTTTATCATTAATATTTATTTTTATCATTAATATTTATTTTTATCATTATTATTTATTTTTATCATTAATATTTATTTTTATCATTAATATTTATTTTTATCATTAATATTTATTTTTATCATTAATATTTATTTTTATCATTATTATTTATTTTTATCATTAATATTTATTTTTATCATTAATATTTATTTTTATCATTAATATTTATTTTTATCATTAATATTTATTTTTATCATTAATATTTATTTTTATCATTATTATTTATTTTTATCATTAATATTTATTTTTATCATTAATATTTATTTTTATCATTAATATTTATTTTTATCATTAATATTTATTTTTATCATTAATATTTATTTTTATCATTAATATTTATTTTTATCATTAATATTTATTTTTATCATTAATATTTATTTTTATCATTATTATTTATTTTTATCATCAATATTTATTTTTATCATTAATATTTATTTTTATCATTAATATTTATTTTTATCATTAACATTTATTTTTATCATTATATTTATTTGTATCATTATTTATTTTTATATTAATATTATTTTTATCATCAATATTTATTTTTATCATTGATATTTATTTTTATCATTGATATTTATTTTTATCATCAATATTTATTTTTTATCATTAATATTTATTTTTATCATTAATATTTATTTTTATCATTAATATTTATTTTTATCATTAATATTTATTTTATCATTATTATTTATTTTTATCATATTATTTATTTTTATCATCATTATTTATTTTTATCATCATTATTTAATTTTATCATCAATATTTATTTTTATCATTAATATTTATTTTTATCATTAATATATATTTTTATCATTAATATTTATTTTGATCATCTATTACTAAACTGGACCAAATACCATACACACTCGCTAATACTATATACTATAATACTATAGTGCTATACTAATACTATATACTACTACTAATACTATATCTATATTAAGTATATAGTATTAGCGAGTGTGTATGGTATTTGGTCCGGTTTAGCAATAGATGTGGCACCACAGCTAACCTAACCTCACCTTTTTACTCTTGTCTACTCTTGCTGTGCACCGCGGAAACTCAACACCTCCGAATCTCATGAAAATTGTTACAATGATGTTTTAGGTCATGCTGAACACGAATCTGAACTTATTTTCATCATTATCCCCCCCCCCATTATCCCCTTCCCCCCCTTTAAACCCCTTCAGGTATAGGGTAGAAGGTTTTTTGCTACTGCCGTTAAAACTGTTTGTCATACACGAAAACTTTTTGATAAAAATAAATAATGATGATAAAAATAAATAATGATGATAAAAATAAATAATGATGATAAAAATAAATATTGATGATAAAAATAAATATTGATAAAAATAAATATTGATGATAAAAATAAATATTGATGATAAAAATAAATATTGATGATAAAAATAAATATCAATGATAAAAATAAATATCAATGATAAAAATAAATATTAATGATAAAAATAAATATTAATGATAAAAATAAATATTAATGATAAAAATAAATATTAATGATAAAAATAAATATTAATAATAAAAATAAATAATAATGATACAAATAAATAATAATGATAAAAAATAAATATTAATGATAAAAATAAATATTAATGATAAAAATAAATAATAATGATAAAAATAAATATTAATGATAAAAATATATATTAATGATAAAAAATAAATATTAATGATAAAAATAAATATTGATGATAAAAATAAATAATGATGATAAAAATAAATATTAATGATAAAAATAAATATTAATGATAAAAATAAATATTAATGATAAAAATAAATAATAATGATAAAAATAAATATTAATGATAAAAATAAATATAAATGATAAAAATAAATATTAATGATAAAAATAAATATTAATGATAAAAATAAATATTAATGATAAAAAGAAATATTAATGATAAAAATATATATTAATGATAAAAAATAAATATTAATGATAAAAATAAATATTGATGATAAAAATAAATATTAATGATAAAAATAAATATTAATGATAAAAATAAATATTAATGATAGAAATATATATTAATGATAATAATAAATATTAATGATAAAAATATATAATAATGATAAAAATAAATAATAATGATAAAAAATAAATATTAAAGATAAAAATAAATATTAATGATAAAAATAAATAATAATGATAAAAATAAATATTAATGATAAAAATATATATTAATGATAAAAATAAATATTAATGATAAAAATAAATATTGATGATAAAAATAAATAATGATGATAAAAATAAATAATGATGATAAAAATAAATAATATTGATAAAAATAAATAATAATGATAAAATAAATATTAATGATAAAAATAAATATTAATGATAAAAATAAATATTAATGATAAAAATAAATATTAATGATAAAAAATAAATATTAATGATAAAAATAAATAATAACGATAAAATTATATATTAACGATAAAAATATATATTAATGATAAAAATAAATATTAATGATCAAAATAAATATTAATGATAAAAATAAATATTAATGATAAAAATAAATAATAATGATAAAAATAAATATTAATGATAAAAATAAATAATAGTGATAAAAATTAATATTTATGATAAAAAATAAATATTAATGATAAAAATAAATAATAATGACAAAAATAAATATTAATGATAAAAATAAATATTAATGATAAAAATAAATATAAACTCAACACCTCAGAATCTCATGAATATTGTTACAATGATGTTTTAGGTCATGCTGAATACGAATCACGACTTATTTTCATTATTACCCCCCGTCATTATCCCCTTCCCCCCCTTTAAACCCCTTCAGGTATAGGGTAGAAGGTTTTTTGCTACTGCCGTTAAAACTGTTTTGTCACACACGAAAACTTTTTAAACAAATTTTACTGTAAATTGGAATATCTAAAAGTTTTATTGAAGTCATTTTTCACGTATCTGTGACGGTAAGGAATTTTTGATTTTGTGGTTCGAAAATGTCCACCAGAATTGAGGTCGAATATGTTTTTGCCATTTTACTACGAAACTATTACTCTTACAGGAAAAAGGGTTAGAAACAAAGTTATGTAGCTTGTAAAAACCTATCGATTGATGTCATCACATTTCCAATATCTATTATACTTTTGGAGAAAAGTTAATTATTGTGATCAAAATTAATGTTTTCTTTTTTCAATTCTTACATCTATACTTATGGTCCAATTCCATATCACTATAGCTCAAAAGAACGGGCGTGTCCTGCTCTTTCTTTTATATTATATACTTTTATTACGTAAACCTCATAGTTATCGAGTTATTTCAAAATACATGATTTCTGCCAAAAACTCTTAGGTGGTACCCTTGGAAATTTCATGAAAATTTCCACACCTCGGAATTTCATGAAATTTTGTACATAAAGATTTTCGGTCGTACTGAACACGAATCTGGACTCAGTTTCATCATTACTATAATATCAAACATTAAAAAAATATATAGAAAAAAATAAGAGATACAGGAAATATTTTCATTATTCCCGTTACCATCACCTCATATTCATTATTATTATTATTATTATTATTATTATTATTATTATTATTATTATAGTATTTATTCATCATTATGGTGGTGGTGGTGGTGGTGAGGGATATCCTTACAACAATTTAATAGATAAAGATAATAATAATGTGTGTGTGTGTGTGTGTGTGTGTGTGTGTGTGTGTGTGTGTGTGTGTGTGTGTGTGTGTGTGTGTGTGTGTTTGTCTCATCTTATAAATGCGTTATCACACACGCACACATAATAATAATAATAATAATAATAATAATAATAATAATAATAATAATAATAACAACACTAATATATAAAATCACCATTACCATCAACACCTACTATTACTACTACTACTACTACTACTACTACTACTACTACTACTACTACTACTACTACTACTACTACTACTACTACTACTATTACTACTACTACTACTACTACTACTACTACTACTACTACTACTACTACTACTACTACTACTACTACTACTACTACATACCCACATACAAAAACAAAACCCAAGTCACTAGATAAACAGATCACACGTGTTAGTTTTCCTTCCTAGAACACAACATACCCTTGGCTTACTAGGGCACAGTAAATATACAAGGAGGGAGGGAGGGAAGGCACTGATAGGATGGGAAGGAGGAGGAGGAGAAGTGAGAGAGAGAGAGAGAGAGAGAGAGAGAGAGAGAGAGAGAGAGAGAGAGAGAGAGAGAGAGAGAGAGAGAGAGAGAGAGAGAGAGAGAGAGCGAGAGAGAGTTTGTCCTAGAAATTACATCTAAATAATTAATGAAAGATAAAGAAGAATTTTAGATTAGTAAATGAAAACTACTACTACTACTACTACTACTACTACTACTACTACTACTACTACTACTACTACTACTACTACTACTACTACTACTACTACTACTACTACTACTACTACTACTACTCCTACTACTAAAAAACATCATCTAATATTACTTCTATTACTAAAAAAAAAAAAATATTAGAAAGAGTAATCGTGCGTGTTAAAAGTTCATAGTGAATCATATCCTGTGTGTGTGTGTGTGTGTGTGTGTGTGTGTGTGTGTGTGTGTGTGTGTGTGTGTGTGTGTGTGTGTGTGTGTGTGTGTGTGAGTGAGTGAGTGAGTGAGAGTGAAAGTATAAGTGACAGTTTAAGAGAGAGAGAGAGAGAGAGAGAGAGAGAGAGAGAGAGAGAGAGAGAGAGAGAGAGAGAGAGAGAGAGAGAGAGAGAGAGAGAGAGGAAGGAGTTAAAAGAGAGGGGAGGAAGAGGAGGAGAGGATAGGGGAAGCCGTGTCAAGGCCCCTCTCTCTCTCTCTCTCTCTCTCTCTCTCTCTCTCTCTCTCTCTCTCTCTCTCTCTCTCTCTCTCTCTCTCTCTCTCTCTCTCTCTCTCTCTCTCTCTCCTTTATCTATATCTATGGCATCACTTTATTATTTTTCCTTCATTCACTCCTAATTTTTTTCCCTTCATCTACTTATTTCATTATTCAACCTTGACATTGGTGATTCTTGCCTTTCCTTCCTCCTACATGTTCATTAACTGACTCACATCTTAGACACCCTCTGCATCATTACCTTTTCCCTTCCCTTTATGCAACATTTTTTTAATCAAACAGTTTATTTACATCAGTAGCGATCGAAATAGTGTGGAAAGTATTATCAATTATTTTTTTTTATAAGAGTATTGACGTGATATGGTTCTTGCCTCTGTTGTCCTGATGTATTTTGTGTTTATTTTAATGTCAAAATATGTAAAGGGAACAAAAATAGATGTTAAGAGTATGTATATATAACGTCACGTGCTTTTATTTATTTTTGTTATATACATATACATTTTTTATTTCTCGTTATTTCACATGCTTGGTCATATCTTGCTTCACTGTAATTCGTGGAACGCGTTGTGGACTTCCCTTGTTGACACTCCGTAGCCTTGCCGTGCCATTAAGGTTTCCGTGGGACGCTGGCCATGCTGTCTCCACCACCACCACCACCACCACCACCACCACTACGAAGGGAATTTGAATTTGAATTTGAACTACGAAGGGAAGGGTGGGAATGGGTGGTGGTGGTGGTGGTAGTGGTGGTGGGTAGTGTAGTTTCCATATATAATTAAGTTAATATATATTTATCATTCTCTCTCTCTCTCTCTCTCTCTCTCTCTCTCTCTCTCTCTCTCTCTCTCTCTCTCTCTCTCTCTCTCTCTCTCTCTCTCTCTCTCTCTCTCTCTCTCTCTCGACAACAAACAGGATGCGTAGAACAAAAAAAAAAAAAGGGTGTTCGTGTCATTTCAAAATTAATGTTATTCTTGTGACTTCATCTTAGTCTTGTGAACGTGAATCAGGGTGTGTGTGTGTGTGTGTGTGTGTGTGTGTGTGTGTGTGTGTGTGTGACATCCGCTCCCTCCCTCCTGACTTCCTATCATCACTACTTTGATATCCTATTCCAGTTATGTTCGTAGCCTAAAATTGTTGTCTATAAAAGGATATATACATATGTAGAAGCAGATTAATGACTCAATGACTGATAATGATAATAATAATGATAACGATAACGATAATAATAATAATAAGCGTAATGGCAAATAATTCTGACTGTGATTTGTTCTTTTTATTTAATTAACTAACTTTTCTTTATTGTTTATTTTTTTTATTCTTAGTTTCTTATTCATGTGTTTATTATTATTATTATTTATTTATTTATTTTGTTATTATTCATTGTGTTATTTATTAATTTGTATAGAACCGTTTTGTTTCGTTTCAATAACATTCATAATTTCGACGTGAGTTTGTGATGTAGAACACACACTCTCTCTCTCTCTCTCTCTCTCTCTCTCTCTCTCTCTCTCTCTCTCTCTCTCTCTCTCTCTCTCTCTCTCTCTCTCTCGTGTGTGTGTGTGTGAAGATGTTGCGTCAAAAGGGCGTAAAGGGAAGGAAGAATGGCTATGGCGTGTGTGTGTGTGTGTGTGTGTGTGTGTAGCTATGTCAGAGAAAACTATTTCCGGAAACATTACTCCTTCCTCCCTCCTCCTCCCACATTCACCGCCTCTTCTTCCTCCTCCTCCTTACCTCACTTCCGCGCCCCCTCGGCCTATACACCTGCGTAACACACCTGTGGAACGCGGCAGGAATGTACTTTTCAGCTCATTTAGGAAGCAACATCTCTCTCTCTCTCTCTCTCTCTCTCTCTCTCTCTCTCTCTCTCTCATTGTGTTCCGTTTTCTTTGGTTTGTTATTCAATGCCTGACTAAGGGAGGTCATGTGGTATAATCCTTCCTGATGACGGAAGTACGAAAGGGAGTTTATCACTTCCTCCTCCTACTCCTCCTCTTTCTCCTCTGCCCTCCATCACTCCTCCTTTTCCTCCTCCGTCTGTTAATGCCGTCCCATTGGCTCATCAACTCGTGACGTCACATCCACACACACACACATACATACAAACACACGTACAGACATACATACATACATACACTCCGTTCTTCACCCACTCACACATAGTCACTTTCCATTTAAACATTTCAAAGGCAAATTTTAGTATTACCTCAAAATCAAGTCTTATTTATCACAGTGCGAACGAATTCAAATCAAGAACTCGTGAACGGTAACAAAACGCTAACAAAATCACAACTATAGGCTGCAGGGCGCGTTTAGTTGCCAGCTACAAGTATAATCTCGCCGCAGAGAAGAGAACGAGATGGCGGGGCGGGGCGGTGAAGCAGTGACATTTATTGGCGGTAGCGGAGGCACGACGCTCATTCCAGTAGTTGCACCCAGTGAGAGAGGAACTGGAAGCCAATCGTTACGTACACTGATACCCTGTTACTCTCCATCATGGCACCACACGTCTTCCTTCTCGTCCTCGCCTGTGCAGTGGGCGTCGCTCCTGTGCATGCAGTCATCGTTCCCTTCACCAGATGCAATACAGGTTAGTTACTCAGTCGTGTTGTTAATTAAGGAATATAAGAAAGGGTTAAAAAGCTGTTTAATATCACTGTCATGATTATAAATTAAACTGAAGAGGTTATTAATTATTAGTTATGTTATTCATTAATCAAACAACATACTTTAAGTCTATACGATTATTCACTTAGAACTACTGGTGATGGGGAAGAGATTATTCATTGAGAGGGACAGTTTTTCATGAGAGTGAGTAAAGTGGAGGTTTTTCTCTTTATTTTTTTCATTAAAAGATTTAGTTGAATGTAAATAAAATGAATGCAGGTGAGATGGTTAAAGTTATTCATTAAGGAGAAGGAAAGCTGGTTGATCTGGTTGTTGTGTGTGTGTGTGGGTGTGTGTGTGTGTGTGTGTGTGTGTGTGTGTGTGTGTGTGTGTGTGTGTGTGTGTGTGTGTGTGTGTGTGTGTTTATTTACTGATTACTTGTGTGTTTATTTTGCGATTACCTGTGAGTGTGTGTGTAAGAGAGAGAGAGAGAGAGAGAGAGAGAGAGAGAGAGAGAGAGAGAGAGAGAGAGAGAGAGAGAGAGAGAGAGAGAGAGAGAGAGAGAGAGAGAGAACAACCAGCTTCTCCATAACATGCAAGCAACTTTAGTGAATGATACTACTACTACTACTACTACTACTACTAATAATAATAATAATAACAATAATACAATAATAATAATAATAACAATAATAATAATAATAATAATAATAATAATAATAATAATAACTACAATAATAATAATAATATCACCACCACTTACAACAAAAACAATAACAAAAGTAGTACAAGACAACATTGAGCACCAAGACCAAAACATTGCAAAACATAGACTAGGCAGCCGAGTGGCCTTGTCAGGTTGTACTTACCTTAAGGGGAAGCATGGAGGAAGAAGCGGTAGGAAGAGGAAGAGGAAGAGGAAGGAGATACGAGTCGAGAGGAAGGAAGAAGAATAGTAACTTGAGAGGGGAGTCAGGAATGAGGAAGCAGATGATTTTATTTATTTTAAACCTGATTAGTTTATTAGATCGAGCAATTGATGGGAGTGGAGGTGGTACATAGGGGAGGGTAGGGATTAAAAAGAAAGAAATTAAGAAACTAAGGTAAAGGCAGATCATAAAATAGAAAGATGCAACATTTAAGTACTTGATGCTAAATAGATGAGTTAATAATGAATCAAATGACTTACCATATCATTAACAACAAGACTAACTCATGCAATTACCAACTAACGGAGTACTTCTTCTCTACAGACAATCCAGTACCGACCACCGTCAAAATGAACTGTTCCAGCCTATTAACTGACACTTGCGTGCTCAAGAAGGGACAGACTTACCTCCTTCAGGCAGAATTCATACCACGTAAGTCAGAATAAAAAGTGAAATTTACCTACATATACCTCGCTCTTGCTAACACTCATCGCTATTTTTACTTACCTTACCAATACACGTGTTAACTTTCCTTTCCTCCCTTGCAGAGTCTCCTACCGCTGATGTGGAGAGTTTTGTAGCGTGGAAATCATGGGTGAGAATGCCTCTGCCTGGCCAGGACACCGATGCTTGTGATGGTCAGCTTCCTTGCCCCCTTACGCCTGGTAACCCCGTCAACTTTACCTACCCACTGCACATTGAGAAGTTTTGGATGAGGGTAAGGATCGTTTTTCTAAGTTGTAGTAGTTGTAGTAGTAGTTGGTGTTGTTGTTTTGCAATGTTGGTTTATAAAGCTGTTGAAACATATTTATTCTTCTGTGAGTGTCATATTACCTGATTTGTATACTATTATGTGACACCGATATCTAATAGTGTGTGTGTGTGTGTGTGTGTGTGTTACAGAGGAGGTACCCAATGGTGTGGCAACTTCAGGATGAAGATACAGACGACGTCATCCTCTGCTTCAACATTAAGACTTACATCACATCGTAAATACATACACGGATTAACATTATTAGTCATTATTCACATTCATTATACTTGTCATCATTGTATATCATCATCATTATATTACGTTTGGATGATCAACTTCATTAACTTCATAAACTTCATTATACATCCTCATTAAAATTGGTATCATATTCTGCATTAGTAGTAGTATTTTTTAACTAATACAGAAAGTCCTCGCTATACGATATTTCAGTTTACGTTAAATTCGCAGATACGATACTAGCCAATTAGTACCCTTTTTTCGATTTACGATACTTGTGATTTGCAGTTACGATATTAAAAAAAGGCGCCAAAATTGGCGTGGCGAGTTGGGCGTGGCCAAATCGGCGTGGTGGCGCATGCAGCGCCACCACGCCGCTATGCTACATGCGGCCAACTCCGACAACTAGTCATTCCCGCGCCACCATTACAAACACAGTGAAACCTTGTGCCAAACATTCCACGATCTCAACGTTCTTCAAACATGCCAGCCTATCAACATCAGCTGGACCATCCACTTCAACAGAGCAATCAACTTCAGGTTTTGAATCGCCTGCCTCACCCTCGACCTCCGCCTCACCGCCTACGTCGCCCGCATCAGCTGATCAGATGATTGCATAATTATATTCTTTTCTTTATTTTCTTTATTCAATTTGTTTATTTTTACAGTAAGGTATGTCTTTATGTATGTATCTGAACCTGAAGGAGTGACTTTGACAATGTGCTGGAACACATCCCTATCTAATACATGTAAAAATGGGTTCAGTATACGATATTTCGGTTTACGATAGGGTTTCAAGGAACTCATAGCTATCGTAAAACGAGGACTTCCTGTACTCTTTTACATTGTTTTATACCTACAATGTTTGCACCTAATTTATTCAGCTGCATTAAAATACGAGAAACAAAATGGTGTTTATGTTATAGTTTCCTATACATACTGACTCAAAAGTTGTTGTGTTGTGTTGTGTTTGGTGTTTGTACGCGGCATGTCATGGAATGCTTAGCTGAACAGGTTGTCGTGTATGGCTAACAGTTTCAGAGGCAATGGCAAGACTAATCCGATATATTGTGCGACTTTAGTGAGGGTATTTTCTATGCATTTTTGTCGGAGACCAGCAGATAGACAGGTTGACCCCTACCCCTCCTAAACTCCTTCCTTCCCCCTCTTACCACCCTCCAGAAAGATAGATAGATAGATAGAGAGAGAGAGAGAGAGAGAGAGAGAGTACGTTTAAACATTTCAAAGTATTGCCTCAGAATCAAGTCTTATTTATCACAATACGAACGAATTCAAATCAAGAACTCGTGAACGGTAACAAAACGCTAAAAAATCACAACTTTAGGCTGCAGGGCGCGTTTAGTTGCCAGCTACGGGTATAATCTCGCCGCGGTGAAGCAGTGACATTTATTGGCGGTAGCGGAGGCACGACGCTCATTCCAGTAGTTGCACCCAGTGAGAGGGGAACTGGAAGCCAATCGTTACGTACAGTGCCACTCCCTAGAGAGAAGGAGGGCAAGAGGGGATATGATTGAGGTTTTCAAATGGGTAAAAGGAAATAATAAGGGAAACATTGATCAAGTTTTAGAATTTAGTATTCAGGATAGGACACGTGGAAATGGGTACAAGCTAGAAAAACTTAGATTCAAGACAGACCTAGGTAGATATTGGTTCACAAACAGAGTCGTGAACGATTGGAATAGGCTGGGTCGACACATAGTAAGTGCTGAGTCAATAGGTAGCTTTAAAAGACGTTTGGATCAGAGTATGGATAGGGATGACAGGTGGGATGGCTAAATATTGGATTATTCCAAGGGTGGGGGACAAGGAGCTGCCTCGTGTAGATCATCAACTGGCGTCTTGCAGTCTCCTTATTTCTTATGTTCTTATGTTCTAACACGCCGGTAAACACACGACTCAAACCAAGACGCAGAAGCAGAGGACGGGAGAAGGGTGAATTTTGATGATGGAAGGACAGAGTGGATGGATTAAGACATGCGACATCAGGAATAAACGTGACATAACCTTGAGACAATGTTAAGTAGGGCAGTTGAAAGAGGGTGAGGGCAGAGTGGCAGGAATGAGATGGTGTGATGCTTGCCCCTTCAAACACACTACGTCACGCGAAGGTTATAAGACAAAGGACACACACTTTATACTGGTGTACAGAGATGAAGAGTTCCAACGACTACCTGTTAACCTCCTCCTCCTCCTCCTCCTGCTAACAATCATTTAATCTATCAGTCAATAAATCTCCAACTTATTCTCCACGTGTTTGTAGATGTGATGTAAAATTGTTATTATTATTCATCCTTCATTATTATTATTATTATAGTATTTATTCATCATTATGGTGGTGGTGGTGGTGGTGGTGAGGGAAATTCTTACAACAATTTAATAGATAAAGATAATAATAATGTGTGTGTGTGTGTGTGTGTGTGTGTGTGTGTGTGTGTGTGTGTGTGTGTGTGTGTGTGTGTGTGTGTGTGTGTGTGTGTGGTGTGTGTGTGTGTGTGTGTGTGTGTGTGTGTGTGTGTGTGTGTGTGTGTGTGTGTGTGTGTGTGTGTGTGTGTGTGTGTGTGTGTGTGTGTGTGTGTGTGTGTGTGTGTGTGTGTGTGTGTGTGTGTGTGTGTGTGTGTGTGATATACAGGCTGACCCCTACTTCTCCTAAACTTCTTCCTTCCCCTTCTTACCTCCAGAGAGAGAGAGAGAGAGAGAGCGAGAGCGAGAGCGAGAGCGAGAGCGAGAGCGAGAGCGAGAGCGAGAGCGAGAGCGAGAGCGAGAGAGAGAGCGAGAGCGAGAGTGAGAGTGAGAGCGAGAGCGAGTACGTTTAAACATTTCAAAGGTAAATTTTAGTATTACCTCAAAATCAAGTCTTATTTATCACAGTGCGAACGAATTCAAATCACAACTATAGGCTGCAGGGCGCGTTTAGTTGCCAGCTACGAGTATAATCTCGCCGCAGAGAAGAGAACGAGATGGCGGGGCGGGGCGGTGAAGCAGTGACATTTATTGGCGGTAGCGGAGGCACGACGCTCATTCCAGTAGTTGCACCCAGTGAGAGAGGAACTGGAAGCCAATCGTTACGTACACTGATACCCTGTTACTCTCCATCATGGCACCTCACGTCTTCCTCCTCGTCCTCGTCCTTGCCTGTGCAGTGGGCGTCGCTCCTGTGCATGCAGTCATCGTTCCCTTCACAAGGTGTTATACAAGTAAGTTACTCAGTCGTGTTGTTAATTAAAAAGATAATAGTACGAAGATATGGAGAATAAACTCAAAGGGAACACTTGATGCTAAATAGATGAGTTAATAATGAATCAAATGACTTAACATATCATTAACTACAAGACTGACTCATGCAATTACCAACTAACGGAGTACTTCTTCTCTACAGACAATCCAGTACCGACCACTGTCAAAATGAACTGTTCCAGCCTATTAACTGACACGTGCGTGCTCAAGAAGGGACAGACTTACCTCCTTCAGGCAGAATTCATACCACGTAAGTCAGAATAAAAAGTGAAATTTACCTACATATACCTCGCTCTTGCTAACACTCATCGCTATTTTTACTTACCTTACCAATACACATGTTAACTTTCCTTTCCTCCCTTGCAGAGTCTCCTACCGCTGATGTGGAGAGTTTTGTAGCGTGGAAATCATGGGTGAGAATGCCTCTGCCTGGCCAGGACACCGATGCTTGTGATGGTCAGCTTCCTTGCCCCCTTACGCCTGGTAACCCCGTCAACTTTACCTACCCACTGCACATTGAGAAGTTTTGGATGAGGGTAAGGATCGTTTTTCTAAGTTGTAGTAGTTGTAGTAGTTGTTGGTGTTGTTGTTTTGCAATGTTGGTTTATAAAGCTGTTGAAACATATTTATTTATTCTTCTGTGAGTGTCATATTACCTGATTTGTATACTATTATGTGACACCGATATCTAATAGTGTGTGTGTGTGTGTGTGTGTGTGTTACAGAGGAGGTACCCAATGGTGTGGCAACTTCAGGATGAAGATACAGACGACGTCATCCTCTGCTTCAACATTAAGACTTACATCACATCGTAAATACATACACGGATTAACATTATTAGTCATTATTCACATTCATTATACTTGTCATCATTGTATATCATCATCATTATATTACGTTTGGATGATCAACTTCATTAACTTCATAAACTTCATTATACATCTTCATTAAAATTGGTATCATATTCTGCATTATTTTCTTTTTTTTTACTACTACTCTATTACATTGTTTTATACCTACAATGTTTGCACCTAATTTATTCAGCTACATTAAAATACGAGAAACAAAATGGTGTTTATGTTATAATTTCCTATACATACTGACTCAAAAGTTGTTGTGTTGTGTTGTGTTTGGTGTTTGTACGCGGCATGTCATGGAATGCTTGGTTGAACAGGTTGTCGTGTATGGCTAACAGTTTCAGAGGCAATGGCAAGACTAATCCGATATATTGTGCGACTTTAGTGAGGGTATTTTTTATGCATTTTTGTCGGAGACCAGCAGATAGACAGATAGGCAGGCTGACCCCTACCCCTCCTACACTCCTTCCTTCCCCCTCTTACCTCCCTTCCTCCCTCCAGAGAGAGAGAGAGAGAGAGAGAGAGAGAGAGAGAGAGAGAGAGAGAGAGAGAGAGAGAGAGAGAGAGAGAGAGAGAGAGAGAGAGAGAGAGAGAGAGAGAGAGAGAAAAGAGAAAGAGAAAGAGAGAGAGAGAGAGTACGTTTAACAACAGATTCAGCTATATCATTGATCATTGTGTGTCACGTGTGTGTGTGTGTGTGTGTGTGTGGGCTAACATTAGGCTGATAGAAATCAAGATGTAAACAACGCCATGCTTAAGAAACGAACAAAGTTAACTTAACCTTCAACCCTACAGTATGAGAGGGAGGGAAAGGGAGAGAGGAAGAGGGAGAGAACTAGTCTTCATCCCAACACCTATCACCATCCAAAAGGTGTTCAAACATAACCATGGCCACTATAGACCAGCCAATGCCTCGCGCATGGACCCAGACAGCTAAACCAACCCAATATAACCGTCTCAATATAGGTCTGAACGGAGATATGAACAAAAAACAGGATGAGGCCATACTACTTAGATATAGAGGAAAATCACTATATAAAATGGAGGTAGCCAAATAAATCAAATAAAACAAATCAATAAAATAAGTGAACTGCAAGTACATCACAATAACTTCACTTCAATAACATCCTCCATGTTTTCCTTTATCAAATGCGTCTCTGGCCGTTACTATATTTTTTTTGTATACATTGCTTCACCTTCAGCGGGCCTCACCCTGTCCCTGGGGTAACACGGCGCCATAAGGGGCTAATGTTACGTCAACCAGCCCGCGTGACCCATACCCTGAGCCTTGTGGGAAGCTGAGGAGTGAGGAGACGGGGAAGAAGCCAGGCAGTCAGTAGATAAACAAACACAAGAGACACCTTGACAAACGTCTTAATCTCCACTCCCTAGAGAGAAGGAGGGCAAGAGGGGATATAATTGAGGTTTTCAAATGGGTAAAAGGAATTAATAAGGGAAACATTGATCAGGTTTTATAATTTAGTAGTCAGGATAGGACACGTGGACATGGGTACAAGCTAGAAAAACTTAGATTCAAGACAGACATAGGTAGATATTGGTTCACTAACAGAGTCGTGAACGATTGGAATAGGCTGGGTAGACACATAGTAAGTGCTGAGTCAATAGGTAGCTTTAAAAGACGGTTGGATCAGAGTATGGATAGGGATGACAGGTGGGATGGCTAAATATTGGATTATTCCAAGGGTGGGGGACAAGGAGCTGCCTCGTGTAGATCATTAACTGGCGTCTTGCAGTCTCCTTATTTCTTATGTTCTTATGTTCTAACACGCCGGTAAACACACGACTCAAACCAAGACGCAGAAGCAGAGGACGGGAGAAGGGTGAATTTTGATGATGGAAGGACAGAGTGGATGGATTAAGACATGCGACATCAGGAATAAACGTGACATAACCTTGAGACAATGTTAAGTAGGGCAGTTGAAAGAGGGTGAGGGCAGAGTGGCAGGAATGAGATGGTGTGATGCTTGCCCCTTCAAACACACTACGTCACGCGAAGGTTATAAGACAAAGGACACACACTTTATACTGGTGTACAGAGATGAAGAGTTCCAACGACTACCTGTTAACCTCCTCCTCCTCCTCCTCCTGCTAACAATCATTTAATCTATCAGTCAATAAATCTCCAACTTATTCTCCACGTGTTTGTAGATGTGATGTAAAATTGTTATTATTATTCATCCTTCATTATTATTATTATTATAGTATTTATTCATCATTATGGTGGTGGTGGTGGTGGTGGTGAGGGAAATTCTTACAACAATTTAATAGATAAAGATAATAATAATGTGTGTGTGTGTGTGTGTGTGTGTGTGTGTGTGTGTGTGTGTGTGTGTGTGTGTGTGTGTGTGTGTGTGTGTGTGTGTGTGTGTGGTGTGTGTGTGTGTGTGTGTGTGTGTGTGTGTGTGTGTGTGTGTGTGTGTGTGTGTGTGTGTGTGTGTGTGTGTGTGTGTGTGTGTGTGTGTGATAGACAGGCTGACCCCTACTTCTCCTAAACTTCTTCCTTCCCCTTCTTACCTCCAGAGAGAGAGAGAGAGAGAGAGAGAGAGCGAGAGCGAGAGCGAGAGCGAGAGCGAGAGCGAGAGAGAGAGAGAGAGAGAGAGAGAGAGAGAGAGAGAGAGAGAGAGAGCGAGAGCGAGTACGTTTAAACATTTCAAAGGTAAATTTTAGTATTACCTCAAAATCAAGTCTTATTTATCACAGTGCGAACGAATTCAAATCAAGAACTCGTGAACGGTAACACAACGCTAAAAAATCACAACTATAGGCTGCAGGGCGCGTTTAGTTGCCAGCTACGAGTATAATCTCGCCGCAGAGAAGAGAACGAGATGGCGGGGCGGGGCGGTGAAGCAGTGACATTTATTGGCGGTAGCGGAGGCACGACGCTCATTCCAGTAGTTGCACCCAGTGAGAGAGGAACTGGAAGCCAATCGTTACGTACACTGATACCCTGTTACTCTCCATCATGGCACCTCACGTCTTCCTCCTCGTCCTCGTCCTTGCCTGTGCAGTGGGCGTCGCTCCTGTGCATGCAGTCATCGTTCCCTTCACAAGGTGTTATACAAGTAAGTTACTCAGTCGTGTTGTTAATTAAAAAGATAATAGTACGAAGATATGGAGAATAAACTCAAAGGGAACACTTGATGCTAAATAGATGAGTTAATAATGAATCAAATGACTTAACATATCATTAACTACAAGACTGACTCATGCAATTACCAACTAACGGAGTACTTCTTCTCTACAGACAATCCAGTACCGACCACCGTCAAAATGAACTGTTCCATCGTATTAAGTGACAAATGCCTGCTCAAGATGGACAGACTTACCTCCTTCAGGCAGAATTCATACCACGTAAGTCAGAATAAAAAGTGAAATTTACCTACATATACCTCGCTCTTGCTAACACTCATCGCTATTTTTACTTACCTTACCAATACACGTGTTAACTTTCCTTTCCTCCCTTGCAGAGTCTCCTACCGCTGATGTGGAGAGTTTTGTTGCGTGGAAATCATGGGTGGGACTGTCTCTGCCTAGCCAGTACAGCGATGCTTGTGATGGTCAGCTTCCTTGCCCCCTTACGCCTGGTAACCCCGTCAACTTTACCTACCCACTGCACATTGAGAAGTTTTGGATGAGGGTAAGGATCGTTTCTTTCTTAGTTGTATTCGTAGTAGTAGTTGTTGTTGTTGTTGTTTTGCAATATTGGTTTATAAAGCTGTTGAAACATATTTATTTATTCAACTGTGAGTGTCATATTACCTGATTTGTATACTATTATGTGACACCGATATCTAATAGTGTGTGTGTGTGTGTGTGTGTGTGTGTGTGTGTGTGTGTGTGTGTGTGTGTGTGTGTGTGTGTGTGTGTGTGTGTGTGTGTGTGTGTGTGTGTGTGTGTGTGTGTGTGTTACAGAGGAGGTACCCAATAATGTGGCAACTTCAGGATGAAGATACAGACGACATCATCCTCTGCTTCAGCATTATGGCTTTCATCACATCGTAAATACATAGACGGATTAACATTATTAGTCATTATTCACATTCATTATTCTTGTCATCATTGTATATCATCATCATTATATTACGTTTCGATGGTCAACTTCATTAACTTCATAAACTTCATTATACATCTTCATTAAAATTGGTATCATATTCTGCATTATACTAATACTCTATTACATTGTTTTATACCTACAATGTTTGCACCTAATTTGTTCAGCTATATTAAAATACGAGAAACAAAATGGTGTTTATGTTATACTTTCCTTTACATACTGACACAAAAGTTGTGTTGTGTTGTGTTTGGTGTTTGTACGCGGCATGTCATGGAATGCTTGGTTGAACAGGTTGTCGTGTATGGCTAACAGTTTCAGAGGCAATGGCAAGACTAATCCGATATATTGTGCGACTTTAGTGAGGGTATTTTCTATGCATTTTTGTCGGAGCCCAGCATCGCTAAGCAAAGTTAAATGGTGGTTATTTAATTATCTGTATTAGAAAAGCAAATATAATATAATAATCTGTCTCAATACTATAGTAATCAGAAACCTGGATCCAGATTCGCCATGAGTATGCTAGATAGCCCTATCGTATCAATTTTCATGAGGGTGTGTGTGTGGTATATTGATAGATAGCTAGATATATAGTATTTTGTAGTAATAGTATATTGGCAGCAGTATATAACATTCCTTTATAACAGCTCTGTTTTATGTAGTTATATTATCTGCGGTCGTTTTTTCTCACCAACTATTTCTCTTATATGCCATAGTTTGGTAAGTCATTTTTGTGTAAAGCGCGCGTAAAGAGCGGTGGTAGTGTAGGCGGTGAACGGCGCACCTCACAACAACAACACAACCCTGCAGCAGACATGGCGGCGGGCGGTGTGGCTCTTACCGGTGCCAGGACTATTTTGCGATCTTCATGCCGCATTCTTACTAACAGGACCATATTTTCATCAGGTATTCTTTGTGATATGATAGTTTTGCGAGTCGTCAGGTCACGGAGGTGGTAGCTTGAGGTCCTGAGAGCCTGGCCGAATATCACCCCTGTAGGGAGCCGAGGTATTATATATATATATATATATATATATATATATATATATATATATATATATATTTATAATATTATATTCATATGTGGCGCGCTCATGTCTATAATGTATGTGACGTCTGGCAACTGCGACACAGCGCGTCGCCTCGCCTGACCTGACCTCCCAGCCGCCCAGCAGTCGGGCACAGATCTTACTACAGAAAGGTCACGCTCATCTCCTTTGTCCAGGATCCATTGTTTATTATACAATAAACCCACAGCCACGTCTCCGAAGCCTTATTCACCCAGCTACGCTACCATACACACCTTACACCCCAATACTGCCATTAATACTGTGATGTTAACATAATCGGATGGGAAATTGTTATCATGGAATCGTTGTTGTTCTTTTGTTTCTTTAGTATTGGTTTGATTTTTATTAATGTTTCGTACAGTTGTATATGGATTACTTAAGTGTTGCGTTCCTATGTTAGAATGATAACACTTGGTAGTGTTTCCTTTGTAATGTTTGTAACTGATTGTTGTATTCCAGCTCAAGTGTTTGGCATCAAGTCTCGATGGGCCGCTCCCATGTACCGGGAACTGAAACACAGACATGATATAATGAGACGGAAAGGCTTAATACCTCAGAACAAACGGTCTGAGTTTATTGAATGGTAAGTGAAGAGTTGAGTTTGTTGATACCAAATTGACAAGAACTTTAATCAATTGTGTCCCAGAACCAATAAGTATTTAGGCAAACTTAGAAGAAATACTTAAGAGTAGCATGCATTGAGTAATATTATTTCAGAAGACAATTTTTTTTACAATCATTGATACAGTAAAAAACATGAACTTATAAGGAAAAGTATGACATAAAAAATAATGTTGCAGATGGTAGCCATAATATTTGAGAATCCAACCCCAAATTGGTTGTAATTGTTCATACCTGTGTGTCTTGATTTGCCACCATAAGATGACATCTATTGTTGTATACATAAAACTTGCCTTTCACAATATTTATGATAATGATAATGCTTTTTCTAGGGAGATGTTCATGTTCAGGGTTTATATCCATCTTTTCACTCACAGGAACTATGATGCTGAATTATACGCATTTGGCAAGAGGCTACAGGAAGAGTTTGATGGTGATGCCCTGCGTGTGGCTCTCACAGACTCCTCGTACATTGCCCGTGAGGTGCAGCGACAACAGGAACTTGGCGTCAGTGATCCAGGTCTGGCCATGAATAACAACCAAGAGCTGGCAGCCAGTGGAGAGAGGATCATCACTGACTATTGTGTTGCCTATCTGCGTGCTGCCCTTCCCTTGCTCCCAGAGGAAGGAATCAGGTGGGGATGCAAGGAGGTGGTGGCTACTACAACAAAATTAATTATTTGAAGTGTTTTTTAAAATGTTGAGGCATATATCCACTCCATGAGGAAATCACCATCATGATGACAAACCCTCATTCCGTTGATGATATCTGGTGGCTCTCCTCTGAAGTGAATCCTTTGGTTAAGTGATCAAGTAGATGGTCATTATTGTGGTATTGTTTGTTGCAGTGCACTGGTGGAGTACTTGTTGGGTGAAGATGTGATGTCAGCCGCTGGTTATGGGATTGGTTTAAGGGACCTTGTACTATGTGAGGTAAGAAAGGGAAAAAATAGTGGACATTAATCATTGTATTACTATAGATGTTTTGTATGATATATGTATTTATTTTTTTTATTATAGGAGCAGCAGCTGTTCTAAATGGCATGAATGTCCATCTCGCAACACACACACACACACACACACACACACACATGTACACAGTCACAGCTTCATCAACTGTTTCCCTTGCCTTCCCAGGAGCACCCACCCTCCCCCACAACCATGGCAAGGTGTTTCCAGGCTGTTGTAGGTGCACTGAGTGTGTCGTCACCCCCTGCACGCTGCCAAGCCTTCGTGCGGGACTTTGTAGTGGCAGACCTGGTGGGCAAGGATATTGACACCATCTGGAAGGTTGGTGGTGACGTGCATTTAGACTTCATTGCCTTGTTATTTATTAATTTTTTTATGCTTTATTATATTTGATTTTATTCATGTATATTTTTTTGGAAATCAAGACTGCATTGGTAAACACACATGAGTGCAAGGAGCCTTTGATATTAATGTTAATCATCTTAGGTTGAGGTCTGTAGTACATTAGGTATGCATTGAATATCTCTGTGGTTGTCATCTTTGAATGGACACGTTGCAGGTCGAGAGTCCCATGGCAGTCCTGGCAGACATCCTTCATCAGAGCAGCCGAGGAGAGCCTGAACCAAGGCTCATCTTCAAGGCAGGACAACAGACCATCCAGGCTGTCTACCATGTGGGAATGTATTCAGATAAGAAGTTTTTGGGATCAGGTAAGGTCATCATTATTAATCACGGTGTCACATAATTACCAATGCTAGATGATAATAGAAGTAGATTGTGTACTGGTTGAATGGGTCAAGCGTGATGTTTTCAGTCTGTACATTTATCACCAGTCTACAGTTGCTTATTCACTTGTTCACTCTTGTTGGTTCTTCCGGCTACAATGTTTTTTTTGTTCTCATAAACCAAGCCATCCAAGTAGCCAGTTGTTATCAAGTGGCATCTTGGACCAAAGTATTAAGCAGTGAATCTTGTTGTCATCCAGGTTATGGAGAGACGGTGGGAACTGCAGTGGAGGAAGCAGCTCACGATTGTCTACGAAAGCTTTTCCAGATTACAGACGCTGCAAACCCTCTGCCTTTTGGGAAGGATGCAGATGTGCTCGCCCTTAAGACTGAAGCCAATATTTCCCTGGATAACTGGTCCATTGATAAGGCAAAGAATGTGATCATGTGTTAGGGTGAGTGCCTGTCATGTGAGTAAGAAATTATGTTCAAAGCAATTTTTTTTCACTTGAATGATCTATTCCAACATTGTAAATATTTCAATAAAACAATTGAGTAAGATAGGAAAACACGAGTTTAATTCACACCCTGTAGTGAGTGTTGCAAGAATACTACCTCCATATTTAGTGTCAGTCATAATAGTGGACTGAAAGGGACAGAGCAAGGGTCCTGTTTTCCCTCATACAAAGAGACAGGACACAGGGGCAGGAGAGAAGGGGGATATAAGCCAGGTATATATTTAAAAAAAGCAATCATAGGGAAAAAATTCAAATAAAATGACATGACTGAAATAACAATATATTTAACCAAGACAGTTTTAGAACACAGTTGGCATCAGAGTTTGTCATAGATCTGACTGACTGTAAACTATGGCATCACAGAATGGATCATGCGTTCCATAATGCCTCACTCAACGCATCATATGCAGAGTGTACAAACTGATAACTTCATCCACCCTTGTGATACTTGACACCATACATCATAAGTACACCACATAAACTGATATATTATGAAGCATATCCAGTAAGGTGGTTACACAATGGGTTACCTTTGTCAAAACCATTTTCCGTGACAGTGTTATCTTACATCAACACCCGTAAGTCATGATATTATAAAAATACTTTTAATAACACCAGCTTCATCACCCTTTGGCTTGCTGTTTCGAGCAGCTCACCTAACCCAGCAGCAGCAGCCACTATTCACCACACGTGGGAGTGAGTGGACACATTCTGCCATGCATGCACACACCACATGGTTGGATAATGTCACCTCAAAGTCTTTATTTGAATTAACATTTTCCACATTGTTTACATCATACAAGCTTTTCTTCCCTCATCCATAACATCAACTATCAGCAGAGATACTTAAGCAGAGCAGTCATTAGTGAGGGCTAAAGGGACTAAAGGCCCACGTCTCAGCAAGGAGTGGGGTGGAAAGGAGTATTCCAATTTATAGGCATGCCTTGGCTCTATGGCAAAACCTTTAATGTTTTCATATTCTATTAACACTCCCGTGTTTAAGTATAGTATGCAAAATAGATACATAGAAGATGGGATACTCCAACACATTTAAGACCATCACAACCGTCAGGACTGGAATCTCTTCAGCAAAGGTTGTAGGTGCATTGCACACCAATACTTAAACACTTGTGGCCACCATGTCCAAGGCAGCCATAAATTAATATTATTATCATTTTATAATATACCTTGCCTGTTTTATGCTTTATGGTGTGGCGTAGACCATTTTTTGTCTCCGAGAGGAAGCACCACACACTCATACGTACAGGAGGACAGAATTCCCAACCTGTTTTACCTCTTAGGGTCGAAATGTGCTCTGTGGTATGAAGGTCTGAGTTCAAGAGGATACTGAGTGTCATTTAATGTTTTTTTCAGACTGTATTGGATAAGTGAAGGAAGGAAGATGTAGTGGAAGCAGATATGGTTCTGTAGTAAATCTAGGTTAAGGTGATTTCATATTGGTGGTTTTAAGGGTAACTCTTGAAGCACTGGGTTAATGATCATGTGGATTCCTACTGCTGGAGGCTCACAACCACACTCTGTCTCTTATTACCACCACATAGGAAATATAACACATGATGAGCGTGTTACTTTACAGATCTATTCGGTCTCTTCTGAGCGGAGTTTCTGCATTGCCGCCGCATGTAAGGTGAGGAGAGCATAGCTGGAGAACACTCTGTTACCTGACCTTAGTATGTTTTCACACCCTGGGGGGATGGCCCACCCTGCATTCTCTAAAAGGAACGAGTTGAATCGCTGCACATCCGAGGGGTCAGAATTACCCAATATGAGGATGCAGCCCTTGTCTGCCAGGGCTATAGTATGGATCTTGGCCTCGTTAGGGACAGTGTAGTTTGGAAGCTGTGTCCATCCCACGGGAGAGTCATAGAAGAGAGCCTCTGTGCCCGTCACCTTGAGTTGTCCCTGTGCACTTGGACATTCTATCGGCCGTGTTCCACCGATCACAAACACTGTACCGTTGTGTGAGATGGCAGCTGCATGACTCCTCCGCACTTTAAGTGGAGGACCGGCCATCCATATCTGTGGATAAAAAAATAAGGTAGTGGTCATATTGCAGAAGATTCCAATTTAGTGGCAAAATAACATTAACAATATATATAATAGCTTGGAAAATACAAACCTCTTCTGTTATGCAGAATATTTCAACGGCATCCAAGACCTTGAAGTAAAGACTACCAATGGGAGGCTCTCTCCAGGGTGTCCCGCCAATGTAGTAGATCTTACTGTCTGCCACAGCCACCGCTGCTCCACGCCTCACGTTGAGGATGGGCGGAAGACTCCTCCACTTATTGGTATAAATATCAAACTCCTCAAGGTTGGGGATCTCAAGTTCAGCCTGAAATTGAAAGACTTATCTAGTGAAAAACATCAAAACGAAATCTTAAATATGTCACATGATTGAATTAAATTGTAAAATGTGATTGGTAATGGTAGACAGTGATGATTTAAGTTGTGAGTGAGGGAAGCCTCCATCACCTCATCATTGAAACCACCCATGACATAGAGCTTCCCAGCGTGTGAGACAACGTGTGGGGAGCAGCAGCAGTAGGGCATTGGGGACATGAGCATCCAGGTGTTGGTGGTTGGGTCATAACGCTGCACATCACTTGTCATCTGCTTCTCCTTCCCTGGCCTCATTCCTCCCAAGGCAAACAGATAACCACCTGAGAAGCAATTTTTTTCCATCAAGAACTTGTAACTATTGCTATCAAATTGGAGATGATTGACACTGAATACACAATGCTTGAAATATGCATCCAGTGTTTGTTGGACTTTCAATGCAAACATTCTAACTAAATCAACAAGACTAACAAGTCATTGCCATCCACTGACTAGCTAGCACACAAGAGGTTCCTCACCTTCTACCACCAATGCAGGCCTGATTCTTGGGACCAGCAATGGTGGCAGCACTACATGGCTGCCTGAGTACTTCCCAGAGTTCAACACATCCACAAGGTACACAGCTGTCTGCCCATCACAGCATGCCAGGACTGTCTTGGTGCCTCTTTCACGGATGGACCTGATACGCCGGGTCTTCCTGAGGGCATCTCGTACCCTCTCTGCCCCCGGGGAATCCCATGGTGGTACAGAGGCTCGCAGGTCCTGGAGGGCACGCTGGAACTTGGGGTCATAGTTGAGGTCTGATGATTCACGCAAGCAGGTTGTGACCAGTGACCTGATGGTGAAGAGGAAAGAAACTACTTTAGGAAGTTAATATTATAGTCTTACTTTGAGAAGGACGTCAAACCTCTAATAAGAGTATTCCACACATACAAAATATTTTCAAGGGCCACTCACTCGACATCTGGTGTTGAGGAGAGGTTTGAATTAAGCCAGACGACTATTGCTGTCAAGATGTCCACCTCAGACTTGACTGAGAGGCCATCCTGAGTCAACAGTTCCTTCACACGCTCCTCACTCAGGGCACGAAATTCATCTGTTCGTACTATTTGCCTGCAAGTTTTTCAATGAATAAACAATGCAGAAAGTTAATTGAACAATGTGTAACCAATATAGACAAACAGAAAACCATACTATGATCAAGTGGATTTTCAGACCTATGCTTAAAATGTTCACAGATGAATTCCTTCACATAATGGACCAGCCTTGGACAGGAGAACTGCTGAGCAAACTGCAACACCCCCAAGCAGTTGTCCACATCAATCCTCCCAAGCAGGTACTGAATGCAGAGCTCCTGACACAGAAATGCACATATGATGCAAATCTTACACCAAGTATATCTTCAGCAAATACACTTAACGTAGGTAACTGAATCATTATGGTAATGCTAATGATGGAAATAAAATTTTACAAAAGATGACAAAACTACATCAAATATTCAGTAAAATTCCTTTATGCTCAAAATATTTTCGGTGAATCTTATTGAGGGAATGGGAGAGTCAGAGGCAGACATTTATTATATAGAAATGTTTGTTATGGGTGACTCAAACCCTACCTTCAAATCGGTCATGAGAAGAAGATCGCTGGCCTTCAGGATCTCTTCTATATTGTCATTGTCAATAACAACTTTTCCTGTGTAAATGAAGTCCAGAATGAGTTCAAAGGTGGCACATGTGATGTCCAGTGTTGGCTCAGCAGTGCGGTGCAGGCCTTGCTGTGACCCTTCCTCAAACTCAAACAAAACTCTGCAAAAAAGGCATATAAAAACTATATGAATTGGTTTGGTGGCTACAAAATGTTCAATACTGGTGTGATTCATAAACAGTTTTGTTGTAAAAACATAAGAACATAAGAAATGAGGAGACTGCAAGAGGCCAGTTAATGACCTACACGAGGCAGCTCCTTGCCCCCCACCCTTGGAATAATCCAATATTTAGCCATCCCACCTGTCATCCCTATCCATACTCTGATCCAACCGTCTTTTAAAGCTATCTATTGACTCAGCACTTACTACGTGTCTACCCAGCCTATTCCAATCGTTCACCACTGTTAGTGAACCAATATCTACCTATGTCTGTCCTGAATCTAAGTTTTTCTAGCTTGTACCCATTTCCACGTGTCCTATCGTGACTACTAAATTCTAAAACCTGATCAATGTTTTCCTTATTAATTCCTTTTACCCATTTGAAAACCTCAATCAAATCCCCTTTTGCCCTCTTTCTCTCTAGGGAGTGGAGATTAAGACGTTTTAACCTATCTTTGTAGGGTAAATTTCTCAGCCCCTGAATCATCTTGGTCATTCTTTTCTGGACTGCCTCCAAGGAGCCTATATCTTTCCTATAATAAGGGGACCAAAACTGAGCTGCATAATCTAAGTGGGGTCTTACTAGCGCTAAATACAATATCTTCTCATGTACCATAGGATGTGAACAAGACAATGCAGCAACAATATGCAACTTACTAGGAAGGTAAATAGATTAATTATTTAGGACCACATTTACCATGGTCTAATAGTTACATACACACCTGAAGTAAGGACATCCTGAAGCCAAGACAGCTTTGCTGACCTTCACTGATCCATCCGTGAGTCTCACCAGGCCATCACACAGGGCCTCAAGGCTCCTCAGGGAACACAACTCGGCCAACACACAGGAGGCATGAAGCTTGCCTGTTGAAAACTCCTGCCGATTCATGATTATATTCTATCCTTCTGCCTTACCCTCGTATGTGGACTGTGTTGAACATTGCATAACGCTGCACACTCACAAAGATGTACACACAAGTGTCACATTGTACCTCAAGGCTCCTGCAGCGACACAAAACTTGACACATTGTACGTAAATAGCATTACTTAAAATACCAAGCACCTGTTCCTGCCTGGTATTTTTGGATGTGTTTTGTGGCGTGTAAGCCTTGGATATAAGGACTACATGGTTGACATTGTGGGTAGTAATAGTAGTAGTGGTGATGGCGTGATGTACTGTGAGGTGTGTACCCTTGCTTCACTACACTGGCACCACACTCGGGCCTCGGCTGACGCTCTGTTTACATCTCACAGCCAGATAGTGCGGGGCGGGGCGGGGCGGGGCCGGACTGCAAGGAAGTAATGAAATGTATTTTACTTGGCATACTTATAGTAGTTTTACATTTGTATATATTCTTTATTTATAAGTTATTATTATTATCACAACTTTTGACTGGCGACATTTGTTCTTCCTTATATGGTTGGGTTTACAGTGTAAGCCTATCGGATAGTCTTACGATTCATGAAGTACTATCATAGATTTATCTAATTCACTGTGGAAATGTGAATAAGACTCGACTTTCTTATCTATGTAAGTCAGGTAGTGTCGAAGGATGCTAAGTGGCGCTTAGCCGCTGTGCTCATTTAAGTTTTCTGGAGAAATATCTAGCTAAGGTAGTTAAGCTATTGTAGACTTACTTAGTGAGTGGAATTCTCTATTTTCAATGATAAAAATACAAGGCAGTGTTTTAGGTAAAAGGAAATCCTTTCAGCTTCCTATACTTTTTTGAGGTCAGTCAAGTGAAGAATGCCGTCCACTGCTGACGAAGGGAAAGAAATTTTTCCCTCACGTTCGGTGTAGTGAGTTGTCGAAAGAAGCAGCAGCCTCTCACGATGTTTACTCAGCTGTATTTGGAAAGTATCATCGCAAAAGCAGGTACATTATCATTATCTTAAGTTGGTAGTGGAGTAGCAAATGTTTGGTTGTATTACGTGGCAGTCAACACCCCATACAATGTATAGTCTTCAACGTGGCACTATTAACCTGCTAGCCATCGTTTCACGGCTAGTTATGATGCTACTTATTATATTCCTCTATCTATGGTAAGCTATCGTTGCGGCCATCACCCTATTTTTGCCGATAATCAACTTCAGTGTACGGTGATGGAAATCAATAATGTAATCCCGATAAACTACAACTCTTGTTTATATATTGTTTACACATTGTCCCGATCTATTCACTTGACTTCAATACAAACAATTAATTAAATAAACTCCATTTTCAAAAGTGCCACTAATAAAAACAACCTTCCTTGCTATTAGTTATGCATAGTCTCACGTTGTTTGGGTTTGTATTAATGGTTCAAGCAACACCAGACCTGCCTGTGAACAATGCAGGTGACGTTGAGGTGTTGGTGTGGCCGGACACGTGTTGACGTAAAGATATAACACATGTGTCACCGAGATGCCGCAAGTTTTTGTACTCCGTGGCACTCCAGGTACACGCGCTGGAACCAAGCAGGTGGGGACAGATCATCAGCTTACCTTTAATATCAATTTTTTGTTTTAGTAATTGCATTGCATTAACCTTATTATTATGGAAAACAGCATCCGGCACATTATAAATTCTTGCCTATTACATTGTGTAGGTGATGTCACGGTGAGTGTATTGTGTATCGGGTAAATATTCGTTGTAGTGACGTGCCAATATCTCGGTGGATATCTTATGAACACTTATCTCTTGCCTTACATTCCTTCCACTAACCTTCAATCATCTTGGAAAATGGTTACTTTAGTCAATATCCCGCGCAATTCTATATATAAATATCTACCCGTGTTGGACGCACCATTAATGTCACTTCTGTAGGTCCTTCCCTTGTATGTTAGGTCGGCGTAGGTTTCGAAGGTTAGGTTAGGAAAGGTAAAATTTTATTTTGAAAATTATTAAAAGCAGTCAGGTCGGAGAGAGGTTGGCGATGGATTGAAACTTGTACATTTTCTATTTAGAAAGAACTCCACTTGATTACCACTCACAGACAAGAAAGAAGTGATGATGCTTGGACTGTTAACTGTGAACTGATTATTATTATTTTTTTTACATACTATATAACAGAATGACCATTTCCAAGATCTATAATATATATATATATATATATATATATATATATATATATATATATATATATATATATATATATATATATATATATGAAGTCCACTGTTAAGGACAGTGAGAAACCGAGTATTTCCTCTGCAACTCTCCATAGGGTTGTTAACCAAACTGTACATCATGATCTAGCTAGGGGTAAGCCTCAAACCACCTTAACAAAACTCTTATCCTGACCTTACACAATAACTTATCACAACCACATCAAATGTTTTCTCACAGAATCACTTCGCAAACTAGTCTCACTTAAGTTTTGTCACTATATGACTGAAGTTGAAGTTTATCCAGTCTACTTAATATCTCGTTCTTAAAAGTAAGTATGTATCATAATACTTCCATAAGTGAAAACCAAATTAGTTCCAGAAATGTTTCCATATTCCTCTTTTATAAGAGTTTAAGTTGTAGGAAATGGAAAACAAAAAACAATGTTTTACAGTTTACCAATGAAATTTGAATTGGAAATTAAAATTTTTTTATTGATCTTGTATTATTTTTTTGAGACATTTTGATGGATACCATTGTGTAGGTTAAAGTGTTGTAGATTCCTTTAGTCACCAGGTACTGATAAGGTGTTGGTGTCCTTGAACAGTCACATTCTTCATTATCTGACTGTAATGATACTTTCGTGTTGCTCGGAATAGAATTATCTCCAAAACATTTTTGGTGCTCATAGTAATGGAAATCCTCAGAAAGGTGTTTGTGCATATATATATATATATATATATATATATATATATATATATATATATATATATATATATTGATTGATTGATTGATTGATTGATTGATTGATTAAGGAATTTATTTGTTTGTTTATTTATTATTGAGTATTGACACATTTACCACAGCATGGTTGTTTTGGGATGTAGCTATAACTAACAAAGATGAAATCCTGATACAAAAGCTTCCAGTAACCCAATTATACAGTGTTATAGATATGTTTGATTGTACACAAGTCATATGGCAACATCTGACTGAGTGCACATGAGATAATGAGATAATTAGATAACAGGTTGCATCAAACCACCACTATTGAAGCATCTACCTCACCAGCCTCAACTGCACTTCATCCCTCTGTTCTTCACTCTCATACTCAAGTCTGTGTTCATTTGATTTTCATAAACATACATAAATATACACATTAACCACATTAACCTTTATAAGAACATAAACATAAATTCATGTTCTTATTTGCTCCTTGTAATTATTAACAATACAATACTTTTTTTCAGACATGGGCAGCAAGTGTCCACCAGTACTGCATCTGCCCATTGCAGGGGAACAGGCTCAGAGACTCTCAATGGTCTCTGAGACTTTCATCTCAGCTTTTTCACAAGAGCCGCAGTATTTTAGTCGTGCCCCTGGAAGGTAAGTGCTTTGTAGGTGACCTTTTTGTACCCGGAAAGCTTGACTATTGTGTTATATTATGTGAAAGATGTCATTTACACGCAGTAGTTTTTGTATCTGGTAATGTATCATGTAATAGTATTGAGTATTGTCTAATTAAGATGGTATTAATTTTACTGAATTTTTTTCTTTTGGTGCAGAGTGAACATCATAGGTGAGCATGTGGACTACTGTGGGTATGCTGTGTTCCCAATGGCAGTGGAGCAGGACATTCTTATTGCTGTGGCAACCAACATGAGTGGAATGCTGAATGTGTGCAATGTAGACGCATCCTTCCCGCCTTACTCCTGTGATATTAATAATTTTGAGTGAGTTACTCTGCCTCTTGGTTGTGATGAAGGAATACAAGGAAACAGAAGTGAGTAGAAGGTTCCTAATGATGGAGGGTTGATGCCTAATATTTGAAGTTGTTAAGACCATTATATCTATTATTGACCTTGTGATGAAGGAATGTTGCATTATCTTTCAATGTTATCTGGTATTGATACTCATCGATGAAAGATAAGAATTTGAAATCAACAGCTATCCTCCTGCTCTCTTTCTTTAAGGTTAATAAGCATAATAAAAGGCCATTTGCTACTGCGTTCACCCTTTTCTTAGGCCTTATTTTAGGTTAAGAAACTGAGGAGAAAAATAAGTTACTTTATTACTGATTTTCCTTCCAGTGGAAAGAAAAGGTAGTTTGTAATTATTTTTCCTTCCCTAATATGAGAAAGAACAACATTATTTTTCTTTTCATTTTTCCCTTTTGTAAATTGAGTAACTACACTTTCCAGGATAAACAAGGAGAAGCCAGCCTGGTACAACTACATACTGAGCGGCATCAAGGGAATCAAGGATGAAGGGGGAATGCAAAGCCCTTTTATTGGGCTTAATATGGCAGTTTCAGGCAATATTCCCCATTCATCTGGGCTGTCATCCTCCTCAGCCTTGGTTTGTGCCTCAGCCCTGGGCATGTCGTACTCCCACGGCCTCTCGCTGGCCCTAGACACACTGGCGGAGATCTGTGCCCGGTGTGAGAGGCACGTTGGGACCCAGGGCGGGGGCATGGACCAAGCTATTTCATTCCTCGCCACAAAAGGTGAGTCATAAGAACATCAGAGTGTAAGGAAGCTACAAAAGGGTCGGGTGTCTACACGTGGTTTTATTTGGTATTCTCTTTGGTAGTTACAGTTGTCTGGCTTCTAGATATAATTTGAAGTGCTCTACAAAGGAATACAATCACTGATGTTAACGATCTCTCTCTCTGGATGAACAGGCACAGCGAAGCTCATTGAGTTTAATCCACTGCGAGCCATCTCGGTTGTGTTGCCCCGCGGAGCCACCTTTGTGGTAGCCAACAGTCTGGCTCCCATGAACAAAGCTGCCAACTCATACTTCAACTGTCGGGTCATGGAGTGTCGGCTGGCCACTCAGGTCATGGCCAAGAAGGCTGGTACGGACACTTTATCTATATTTTTGGCCATAGGTTGAAAGAGTTCCAGAGAATGTGCGTCAGAGTAGATAAGATATAATTAGATTAGTTAATAAAACCTGACTCAAACCTCACACCCTAATGTAATCTTTCTGAAAACTTATTTAATATCCACACCATGGGAAGGCATACTTAAACTAAACTAAACCAACCTGGCACAATAATGTAAGATATACAAACTAACACTCACCAAACCAAACCTAATTCAAGATCACATAATATCACAACAGGACTGCCGTGGAGAACATTTCAAAAGCTTGGAGAACTTCAGCGTGTTCTGGACAAGTCTCTGACCCAGATGATCAGCATGGTGGAGGACACATTTGAGGTGTGGCCGTACAGCAAGCGGCAGGTGTGTGAGCTGCTCAACACCACACCAGAGGAACTCAATCAGGTTAGCAGTTCTCTTCAAGTTCATGTGCACTGGCTACATAATCCTTTTGTCATTATTTTATACGAGTCTCTTAAGGTTGTAGTCATACTAGAACAGTGTTTATATGGGCTTTTATTTTTTCCTGTTTTATTTGAATTCCTTGGACTAATTGAGACACTTGCAATCTTCCCTCAGGTGTCCCTTTCAGAGAACACGCGCCACATACAGGAATTCAAGTTACATGACCGTGCACTCCATGTGTTCTCTGAGGCCCATCGCGTGTGGGAGTTCAAGAAGGTGTGTGAGGAGGGAGGTCCTTACTCCCTGTACCAATTAGGGAAGCTGATGCAGGAATCCCACAAGTCAACACAACTCCTTTATGAATGTTCTCACCCGAAGCTTGACACCCTCGTGGAGCTCTCTAAGGACTTTGCGCTGGGGGCAAGGCTGACAGGTGCTGGGTGAGTGTATGTGTTGTTAGTGTGGGTGTTGAGTAGTGGAGGGGAGACTTAGTAAGTAAAACCATCTGAACTTATGTTGTGTGGATGTTTTAAAGCTTTGAAAAAATAGACATCAATGGTGTTAGTGCCATCTTGTGCTTACTAATGTTGTGGTGGTGTTGACAGATGGGGTGGCTGCATGGTGGCACTGGTGGAGGAAGATAAGGTGGCCCAGTACAAGGAACACCTTTGGAAGAACTACTACAGCAAGGAGACTGCAGCTGAGGGAAGCTCCAGAAACAGTGTCCTCTTTAGCTCCCTGCCAGGCCCAGGAGCATGTGTGTTTGTTAAGTAAAGGACTCCATCTTTTGCTTCACCTGGTGCCAAGATATACGTTTGTGGGTCCTGCACTCAGAGTAGAAGCTTCTTTCTTTCTTAATAATGTATTGTTCCTTAAGTTTTGGGATGCAGGGTGTCTACGTAGATTAGTGTGTGTGTGTGTGAGTGCGCGTGTGTGTGTGGGTGTGTGATTCAGTACGGTTCTCAGGATCATATGCTGGACTCATGATTGCCGGCCATTAACCTCCCAGAGAGCTTAGAGCTCATTATAACCTGATTTGTGGGTAAGGCGGTGGGTGACCTTTCACACACCACACACCCCATCCTCTTGCTCAAGGAAGACAATAGCTGCTCGATCAGCGAGAACCTCAGTCTGCCGAGCAATGTGTGTGTGTGTGTATATATATGAATGTGTGTTTTGGTGCTGTAATTTAAGGTGTTACCACATGAGTATAGTTGTCAGATGATACAAACTGACTTTTCAGTGTCACCCAAGACAGTTTTGTTGGCTAAAACTTTCTATTTATTTATTTATTTATTTTTGTTTGTGTGTTGACAGTGAAAGTGTTTCCTGACAATGTTACTGATGTGTTACCACCACCACTATGAAGGGTACAAACTGCATTACATTCTTGTTATTATTAGTATAGTATTAACCTGCATGTTTTGATAAAACTAACCATGGCAGGTTTTAATTTGGGGGAAAATTATTATTAAGGCTGTATTTTGGTGGTGTGCCTTGATTTGAAAATATGTTTACTCTTTCCCAGATATTACTGGTGTTTTTAATGGAATATTCTGTATTTGATTTACATTTGGGTTAATGATACACAGAAGACTGTCTAGTAATCTCACTATTTTGTGGCACTACAAGGCCCCAGACACCTGATCATGGGTAAGTGACAATTTGAATGACTTGCAATGATGAGGTGAATCAGCAAGAAGAGGGTCAGGTCGTGCTCAGAGTCAAGGACTGACCACATAGTTCCTAGGTTGACGTGGCCGTTGTCATGCTTAGAACTAGTGCTTAAAACACATAGATTTTTAACTGTTTTTTATATGTTGATTTCTTTATTATATTTGTTGTAATTTTTGTAAATAAAGGAAGTATATGTCTAGTATTAACAGCTCTTTACTCAATTTTTCAAATATGGCTTCAGCGACTTGCTCTTCCGAGAATGAGTCACAGTGTTTCCTTCCCTGTGCATGGATGAGAGGTGGAGGGGAGGGAGAGCAGGGGAACTATACAGCAGCAGGTTCACGTGCACTATTAGGGTTGAGCACGTAGGTGTCTTGTTCCTGTCCGAGACCAGTGGCATCCCACACCCATGGGTACACAATAGGGCAGCCTCTGCAGGTTACCATGTACCTGTGGAAGGGAAAGTATTGTCACTACTAGTTCATTTTTCTATGTGTACACTAGTAAACTGGGGAGGCAGTGGTCTAGTGGCTAGCAGTCGGGCATACCAGCTCAGAGTCCCGAGTTTGAGTCCCAGTACCCACTGGCCACTTTTCTTTGGTAATCCCACCGAGTGGCCAAAGATCACCCACATGCTGCCATAACACTATCCTCGATGAGACTGCAAAGATATATATGCACAAAGAGCTTCTGCTGGCAGCATGAGCCTCTCGACAAGAAATGAGGCGTCACTTAAAAAAAATCTAACCTGCATTACTAATGGGCGGAGGCTGACCATCTAAAGCCTCCATTAAGCCTACCGGTGCCACAGGTTAAGAACATTATAAAAGTGCCAGCTATGTTGCATGTCCCAAACTTGAGGAACCTGTGTCTCACCTGGTGCCAAAGGGTGAATCAGTCCTGTTATCAAATTTGGCTTTGAGGCTCAATCTGCAAGATTCTCCCTTGGGGCATGGTGGGTCAGGGTAGAACTTCTGCTCACAGTTCCAGGGTTGGAAGCGAGCGAGGTCATTGATGGGTTGTGGTGTGGTGACCCACTGCAGCGCCTCAGTCATGGTGACGTAGTAAATGTCCTCACTGGGGAAGGACAAAACATTTCTATACAGTATGTTACTTTTTGGTTCTGTCATCCTAAATGGGGAAGAAGAAAATGATGTTCTTTCTCAGGTGAACCAAAAGGACTCCAGAATGTGTTTGTCATCACACTCCTCAGACTGTTCCCCTTCATGTAAGTGCAATTTAGTGAAGTTATTGCAATGCCTCTGTAGTCTGAACACATGGTTACTAACACCTTGGAAAATTAGATACCTCATTATGTAATTAGCATGAGGTCAAGAGAGGGAACTTGTCATTGATGAGATGCATTACGTAAACAAGACACTTACTATTGCATGGTGTGGTCAATGAAGGCGTGAAGGGCATCGTTGAGAACCTTAGTCTGGAACCAGTTAGTAGTGAGCGCCATGATGTAAGGGGCCCTGGGGAAGGAAGGAAGGAGTGGTGGTGAATTAACATGGTGATGACGGGTGGGAAGTGGTGGAAGGAATGGTAATGAGGTGCTGCTGTGATGGTGCTGTGAATCTCATGTGTGTCGTGATGAGCACATTGGTAACAACTAAGGTGACATTCAGCAGCCTGTACCGCTAGCAGCCAGATGACCTCTAACCCGGTGATAAAATTTCTTTGTTTTAAACCTTCTCTGTTCCTCTACATGTCATTTTGAGGGATGGAGGAGCAGTAACACATAATTCCTCACCATTAATAGTGGTTGGATATAAAGAAAACAGTGCCTATTAAGTGTAATAACTTGTGACCGCTAGCAGGCGACAAGACCTTCTTCCAACTTGATGGTAATATTTATTCGTTTTAAACCTTCCCTGTTCCTCTACATGTCATTTTGAGGGATGGAGGAACAGTAACACGTTATTCTTCACCATTAATAGTGGTTGGATATAAAGAAAACATTACCTATTAAGCGTAAATAGCCTTATTAAATAACATCAACAAGTTTCAACAGGTACCCTTAGGTAGCGGCCGTGCGGTGACTGCTGGGTCACGTATATATAAAACCAAAATTGAGATTTTTATTATACACAGGAAAGCAATTATATATACTTAAAAAAATCGTTTGATTTACCTATCTGTTTCCTACATAAACAATTATTATATTTGATTCGTATTTATTTCATGAAAAATGTTTATTTCTAAGGTCAATCATAAAATCGAATAATAGAATAAAGCAATAATAATGAAATTAAACCAATATAAACCATAGAATAGAATATATAAAAATTATTCAAACCGAAAGTAAAGCCTAAATAAACCATAACACAAAGAAAAACGGAAAATACAACGAACGAATGAGGAAAAAACACCGTAATTATTTGTTTACATCCAAGAGTGTTAATTATAGCGTGTTAGGTACAGTAAAAAAAATGTTAGGACATGGTGACTTACAAGGATAGAGATGAAGGTGAGTGTGTTGTGTTATGAGTGTGTTATGGTGGGCTGATGCATTATTAAATTCAACTATATTTCAAAGAATGCTGCAGCAACTATAACATGTACTTCTAAGATACACGTAGCAGAGAGTATATTATTGGTGTATTTGATTGATAGGTGTGTGAATTGATTTACCTGTTGGTGGTGTAGTGGCGTTCAAAGTCTGAGATGAGCCATTCAAGGACCTCAGCCTCATTCTGGTAGCTGAAGTTACACTGGTCTAGGTAAGGGCAGAAGCCTCCCTGATAACTGGAGTCCTTGAAGTGGGAGTTCATGGGCAGCTCCCACACTCCTGAAGGGGAAGGAAAGTATAAAGGATCTAACAAGGCTGTGGGCTGCTTAGCTTAGTGAAACAATACTGCAATTACCATCCTTGTCAAATGTTGCAATTATTCCATTACACTGATTTAATGAGGAGTAACGTGGTATCACATGCCCATGATTGTATTAGCAACATTTACTGCAGATAATTATAATATTCAATAATGCAACCCATGACCAGATGAGGGTAAATGTAACGCAGGACCTACCAGGGAAGGACCTCTTGGGGCAGGTACCGGCGCGACACTCATGAGGGATCTTGTAGTCAAGGGAGTAAGGCCAGACGGGGATGGGTGAGGGAGGGTTGTTGATGGTGGAGTCCCAGGTGAACCCGTAGGCACTCAGAACCTGCAGGAGAGATTGTGATATTGAAGGCTGACGACTGTGATGAAATGTGGCTTGGGTAAGTAGATGGTTTAAGTGCAAGAATATAGGCTAAGTACTGTTGGAGGTACTGTATGTGATGTGCTGAGTGGTGGTGTAGGAAAGTTTAATGGTGGAAACAAGTTACTCATTAAGGTAACAGGTAATGGCGTTGGGGTATCGGTGAAAAAAAAGATAAATAAAGTGGTAACATGTAAGTCTTGTTTAGAACTTATCACAGAGGTTTAGGAAAGGTAGATAGATAGATGGAAGGTAGGAAGCGAAGCTGCAAGTCATCATTAAACATAATATAAACAAAGGAATCAAAATAATAAGAAAATAATAGTGATAGAACTTGATAAATCGTTCAGAATGTAATACAGAAGTTAAGGCTCGGTTGGGAAGAGAGAAAAGGGAGATCATGATGGTGTTAATTAAGTGGTTTTGGGTCGCACCTCGTACTGTGCCTCCCTGCCAGGCTTGAGGTGAGGTCCGCGTTGTCCCTTCAGGTCTTCATTGCGAACTCCGGCGAATTTGGTGAGAATTTCGCGCATTGTTACCATTTCTCCTGTCCAGGCCTCCTCTCCTACATCCTCCAGACCCGCACGACGGCTGAGAGAGAGAGAGAGAGAGAGAGAGAGAGAGAGAGAGAGAGAGAGAGAGAGAGAGAGAGAGAGAGAGAGAGAGATTAGTAGTTTGTTCAAGGTGCACGGTAGCTTTTTTATGCATTCACTTGCTCTATTGATTCATTCGTGTTTTTCATACGGTGGTGACATCATTCCTGTATAGGTTTCATGATGTGGTGTAAGGTTTGTAATACAGTCAAGTGGGCATGTGAAAGAGAGGGGGAAATTTCATGACGGACAACGAGAGAACGAGAGGGGGGGGATGATAAGGTACAACAAAATACTAATAAAAAGTATTTCAATAACTTAAATAACACTTCAATACCAACCTTACAGAACCGACAGCAATCTCATGACCGCGGCTGTAGAATTCCTCGACCAGTTGGTAGTTGGTGTAGTCATGGGAGACAAAGAAGGTGCCGCGAATAGGACAGCCGTTAGGATTGGTGCGGTTATTGAGGAAGATGTTGCTATAAGTTTTGTAATTGAGGTCGTTAATGGCGCCGTCGAAGGTCAACATCATCATCTGTGGGACCTGAAATAGAAGGGAATAAAGTGTTAAATGAATTGTCAATTAACTTGTAACTGCATGAGATTATGAGGTCGTTAAGTAGTCAGGTGGATGACGTAGTGCCGCGCATGCTCAGTAGGCAGACACTCGCCGGCAGAAGTTAGTAGCTCGTCTGCCACCACCAACCCACCACCGGCTCCACCCACCACTACACATTGTAAATATCTACCAAGTTATTATTATTCATTTATCGTTATAGGTCGTAGTGATGATTGTGTTAGTCATATAACCACGCATTCACCTCTATTTTCAAGAATGTTTGTATCACTTTTCAGACAAATACATAATCGTCACCGCCATTATGAAGAGAGGGTATAATCATGACCACTAAAAGGTGATACAGTATAATTCGAGGTGACCTTTTCATTATTGGACCGTACATCTGTTTGTCTCGCATCAGTTAACTTGTCTAGTGTCTACCTCGTTTTCTTTCTCTGTGTGACCTAACTTTTCTCCTAATACCAGTGACCTTTCTACATCACCCTGACATGCGCAGCGCACCTCGATCCTGCTTACATTAGGAATACTATTTGACCAACATGCGATCGAATGTCATTAGATTATTTTTATTTATTTTATTTTTTTTGGTGGTAGTGTCCCTATTCTCATATATTAATGGTTCTTTTTTTATTAATTTACGAGTTTTAATCCTTGCATTACATCATAATATTTGTACCCTACGCTCTGCCTTCTGTACAGGGGAAAATTAGATGGACACTATTTTATTCTAGCTATTTTTCTATTAGTCTACTCCCCTTATTTACTCTTAAATGGACAAAATATAACGTTAAGTGATATAAACTTTTAGCCTTCCTAATCATCTCATATTCTCGTTTCTCATACGTCTTAAATTGTATAATAATGTAAACAAGATAGAAATGTTAACCTAGCAAGATGATGATCCCAGAAGAAAGTTTGCTGTCTATCCATAGTCTACCCTGATCGTTAAAATGTTAGTTGTTCGAAATGTTTACCTGAGTGGGCTTCAAACCGCCTGGGATAGCCTGGCCTTTATCGGAGCAGTGGCAGTAAGGGAGCGTGCACTGAAGGGGGTCACACGCCAAGGCTTCATAGGGGTCATCCACCACCTCTTCCACTACAAGGGCTGTGGCGAAGGAGAAAAGTATTATTATTATTATTAGTAGTAGTAGTAATATGTAAAGGTCATAAGTTTTTTGGTTATATTTTATCATTATGTTTTTAACTTAGGAATTGTATTCAAGGCCTTTCGTACAATTTTTCTTCTAGTTTTAAAGCATATAGTGAGAAAGCGAAAAGTCTCTCTCTCTCTCTCTCTCTCTCTCTCTCTCTCTCTCTCTCTCTCTCTCTCTCTCTCTCTCTCTCTCTCTCTCTCTCTCTCTCTCTCTCTCTCTCTCTGACTTACATTCAGGCTGAGGTCCACATTGGAGGTTCTTGTCATGGCGACTCTTACACTCGTGTGACACCCCGTCGTACAGAGAACCCTCAGCACATCGCTGCAGGTATGGGTGACCGCCGACACACTGCAAACACCAGAGAACAGAGGGAGTTAAGAATATGTGAGACTTAGATTAACAGGGTTACGAAATTATGGGTTTTGGAAGGCGTTATATATAAGCATGAGTGACTTGTAATAATAGGTTAACAGGAGGGTTTTCACTGTGGTGTTGTTGCTCAGGTTTGGTATCATCACTCACCTGGTAGAAGACTCTGCAACTTTCTGAGCTGGCGAATTGACCCTCGGCGCTTGGGCACGAAAACTGACCCGTCACCCCATCTGTAAAAAAGAAACATTCAATACTTTAGTCACTCATGGTTAGTAGGATAACAATAGCTTTCAATAGTGCTAATTAAAACGCTACCATGATAAAAAAAACAAAATGGGGAGTGGTAGAGACGTGAAGAAGAGAGTGCAAACAGGGTGGAGTGGGTGGAGAAGGGTGATTTCTAATGCATGGTATTTGCAAGAGCGAAAGGGAAAGTCTACAACAAGGTAGTGAGACTAGTTACATATGTTGCATGGCCTTGAGACTGTAGCGCTGATAAAAAGACAGGAGACGGTGTTAGAGACAGCTAAATGATGTGGTTTTCGTTTGGAATGACGAGTATGAGCAGGAATGGATACATTAGAGGGAATAGCGGAATAAGAAGAAGACCACGATAAGGAATGAATAAGTACAGGAAGCACACAACTCGTATACAAGGAAGTTACAGAGATAAACAGAAGAAAGTTAAAGATCAGGAAATAGATTAAAAAGAAAAAAGACTCATAATATTGAAATGACTGAATAAAGAAGAACGAGAGATGAATAAAAGATTAAGAAGAAAGAAAATAAGGGAGATAAATTATAACCAGAAGACAAAACAAGATAAGAAAAGTGAAATAAATAAGTAAATAAATAGTAGAGTCGTTTAAGGCACATATTTTTTTTTTAATCTACTTTAAAGGCGTAATTAGCAAGGGTTTGTGGTCAAGGTGAAATGGAGAGTCAGGAAATGAAGGAAAGGTGGCATAAGATAATTATAGGCCCACTGAATTTTTTTACCCCCCTCCTCTCCCTCCTCCTCCTCCTCCTCCTCCTCCTCCTCCTCCTCCTCCTCCTCCTCCTCCTCCTCCTCCTCCTCGCCAGCGAATCGAGAACTGGTTTATAAGGTCTTATGATCTCGTTAAATTAGCATATCGTACCAGTTTGACAGAGAGAGAGAGAGAGAGAGAGAGAGAGAGAGAGAGAGAGAGAGAGAGAGAGAGAGAGAGAGAGAGAGAGAGTTATATTAAGCCAAAAAGTTTTTTCTCACTGAGCGGGATGAAACCAATAGATATTGCAATGTTGAGCAAGTTTAAAGTTGACGCTGTGACACTGCCCTATATATATTATTTTTATTTCTCTCTCTCTCTCTCTCTCTCTCTCTCTCTCTCTCTCTCTCTCTCTCTCTCTCTCTCTCTCTCTCTCTCTCTCTCTCTCTCTGGAAAAGGAGTGCTTGTTTTTTTTTTAATAATCCTTGAAGTAATGCGTGGATGAATATTATACAATATACGTAGTGTGTGTGTGTGTGTGTGTGTGTGTGTGTGTGTGTGTGTGTGTGTGTGTGTGTGTGTGCGTGTGCGTGTGCGTGTGTGTGATAGGAAAGTTACCTGTTGACTTTTAGTTTCAACCCATCACGTAAGGCGAAGAAAAAAAAAACTAACGCTAACTTATTGACTCATTGACTGACCCTAAAGTGATAGTCCAAGGCTGTGCTAAATAACTACTACTACTACTACTACTACTACTACTACTACTACTACTACTACCACTACTACTACTACTACTACTACTACTACTACTACTACTACTACTACTACTACTACTACTACTACTACTACTACTACTACCACTACTACTACTACTACTACTACTACTACTACTACTACTAGCCAAGACAACACATAAAGGGATTAGGAAGGCCTTACCTCCCCTTCTACACCTTGTCTTTTCGTAGGAGAGAATACAGAGGAGGAGCTTCCCAGACCCTCGCTCCATCCCTTTTCGTGGCCTTTTACGATGAGTAGAGAATGCAGCGGTAGTATTATTGCAAGGATAGTAGTAGTAATAGTAATATGATAATGATAATAGTAATAATAATAATAATCTCGTCGAATTAGTATTTGTTTCCGCGTCTAGACTAGAATGATGCTCTCTCTCTCTCTCTCTCTCTCTCTCTCTCTCTCTCTCTCTCTCTCTCTCTCTCTCTCTCTCTCTCTCTCTCTCTCTCTCTCTCTCACACTTCCTGCTCATACAATGCCACGCACGCAAAATGTTGTAGTACTTCTTGGGGTCATTTCCTGCTTTGTGTGTGTGTGTGTGTGTGTGTGTGTGTGTGTGTGTGTGTGTGTGTGTGTGTGTGTGTGTGTGTGTGTGTTTAAGAGATTCATTAACTTTTTTTTTTTTTTAATAATTATTTTAACCTTGCTCTTTCATTTATTTATTTAACCATTTTATTATTTCATCATTTATTAACTTTTCTAATTTTTTTTTTCTCTTCCATGTTTTCTTAGTAGTGTCGTTCTGTGGGAGTAAGACGACCTAATAACAACGATGAATAGAACAAAACAAATTGTAAACAAACCCTCATTACTTCCCATTTCGTAAGAGAGAGAGAGAGAGAGAGAGAGAGAGAGAGAGAGAGAGAGAGAGAGAGAGAGAGAGAGAGAGAGAGAGAGAAAGATTTGGGCTGTAGGGTAGGGCAGTTGGGCTAAGGATTGGGCTGGAGGTTGCATAAGATGAAGGTGTGGATTGGGCTGAAAGAAAACGGGAGTAGAAGACTATTAATACTTAAACAGGGAACAGGAGAGGCCGAAGATACAGCCTTGGGGGACAGATGTTTCAATATTGTATTTAAGCTGGGTGTGCATGTAACGAATCTCTCTCTCTCTCTCTCTCTCTCTCTCTCTCTCTCTCTCTCTCTCTCTCTCTCTCTCTCTCTCTCTCTCTCTCTCTCTCTCTCTCTCTCTCTCTATCTATCTATCTCTCATAGACTACTATCACCACATCTATCAACAAAATAACAGAGGCTGGAAGTCCTGACAAAAAATATCAACTATCCCTTCTGAAAATACGTAGTCGAACATGACCTTAAGTTTTCTTCTTACTGAGTTTTTTTTCTCTCTCTCCCTCTTCTTCTTAACCGCCACACTACTGTTACTACTGCTGGAGGGAGCAAAGGGGCTGGCTTACAGGAGGAGAAGGAGAAGGAGAAGGAGGAGGAGGAGGAGGAGGAGGAGGAGGAGGGACTAGTTTTCACTTTCGTAACCAAGAACAGGTTAAGATGGAGCGAGCCAGGCAGACATCCAGCCACCTATCAGTACTATTTGTTATTCTTATAAAGTGTATATAAGTAACGTACATCTAAGGGGAAACTACTGTATTGTATTAACTAGGTTTTTCTTCTTCAGTATTCCTTTCTAATAGATAATGGGAGGCTAAAAGGGAGAAGATAAAGAGGGTAAGAAAGAAGGAAAAGAATAAAGGATGATAAGTTGTCTAAATAAGAGGGACAATATTTTTTCTTCTCTATTTATCTATCTATCTATATCTATCTTTCTTATAATGCAGTTTGGCATACATATCGTGTGACATTTGAGAGAGAGAGAGAGAGAGAGAGAGAGAGAGAGAGAGAGAGAGAGAGAGAGAGAGAGAGAGAGAGAGAGAGAAGGGACAAAATAATCGACAAGAATATTACGAAATCGTTTGGGAAGGACGAGGACGAGGAAGGGTAAATATAATGGAGGTACTTTCACTTCTGGAGGAGGAGGAGGAGGAGGAGGAGGAGGAGGAGGAGGAGGAGGAGGAGGAGGACTTGAACTGATCATTCACTATTTACGTCATTTTCTATTTATTTATTTACTTGTGTATTTATTTATATTTTGTTTTTAGCACTCGATTCTGGACAAAAAAACCATAAATCGATTTTTCTTACGGTGAATTTCTCTCTCTCTCTCTCTCTCTCTCTCTCTCTCTCTCTCTCTCTCTCTCTCTCTCTCTCTCTCTCTCTCTCTCTCTCTCTCTCCGATGGAAGAGGTGTAAGAAAAAGAGGAGGAGGAGGAGGAGGAGGAGGAGGAGGAGTGTTAGGAGTAAAATCCTATTAACTTTCTCGCGTCTGACTTTTACTTTCACTCTTACTTCCCTCTAGGACGCGCCCCTTGGAGTCATGAGGTTGGGGGTGGGAGGGGGGGGAGGGTAGAGGGAGGGAGACCGATGGAGAAGGGAAAGGGGACATAAGTAGGGAAGAGAAAGGGGAAAAGATAGCGTGGGCGATGTATGATGGAGAGAGAGAGAGAGAGAGAGAGAGAGAGAGACAGAGACGAGAGAGAGAGAGAGAGAGAGAGAGAGAGAGAGAGAGAGAGAAGTCTTGCCTGTAACATATCTTAAGGACTCAACCATTAAATTTCCTCCTTCTCCTCCTCCTCCTCTTCTTCTTCTTCTTCAAGGTCAGCCACATTACTTTTAAAGGCATCATCACTTGGGGGGGAAAAAAGAAAATAAATACAGAAATAAAATTAATTTTTGCTCTTGATAAACTGGATCCCGAGTGTGTCGTGGGGAGCAGGTCTCTCTCTCTCTCTCTCTCTCTCTCTCTCTCTCTCTCTCTCTCTCTCTCTCTCTCTCCTCTCTCTCTCTCTCTCTCTCTGTACTACTGAGGGAGGTAGGGATGAAGAGAAAGGAAAAGGAAACGTACACACACACACACACACACACACACACACACACACACACACACACACACACACACACACACACATCAAGGAAGAAGTTTTACCGTCTTAAGAAACGAATAAAACTTTTCTCCATTCCTCTTCCTTCTTATCTCCTCTCTCTCCCTCCTTCCCTTCTATTTCCCTCCGTCTCTCCTTCACCTTAACTGACCCTTGACTCCCCCCACCTTAATCCTCCTCTCTTCCCTCTCAACATTTTAACATTTTCCTCTCACTGTCCTCACAAATATATCTTCTCTTCCTGCTTTTCCTTGTACTTGTTGCCTGACCAATGGGAGGCTCAGTAAGCGAGGAAGTTTGTTGATTGGCTGCAAGAAGAAGGGACTGTTGGCCTTTAAACGTGAGTTGTTTGTTGAAGGGAAGAGGAAGGCAAGCCGGCTCTTCCACCGAATGTGATGAGTAATTTCCGAAAGAATGTGTGTTTCCATGAGATATATTCACCGTATACGTGTTTCTATTGGCAGTGTTATGTTATAATTCTTCATTAAAGGGCGATGTAGGATCAAAGTTTTCCGTGGAAGAGGGTAATCGAATTAGAATTAGACGACTAGAGTTTTCCGAGAGACAAACAAAGAGGATACGTGATAAGTTTACCTTACACATATGTGATTTTTAGATAACAAAACTCCTATAGTTCTCTCACCAATTAAAAACATCATATATCAAAGATTTTCTCAAGCTGTGATGGAATATTAACTTGCATTAAACAGAAGGTTATGAAGCCCCTCATTAAAGTTTCTAGCTAAGGTTACAACCCACCCAAGACCCGCCGAGACGCACAATAGGTCAGACCACGTCATCCACGACACTATACTCGGCCCTCACCTCGTTTTTTTTTTTTCCACTCAAGGGCAGCTAGGGAGACAAGACTGATTAATTTTTCTTCCTAATTATCGTTCAGGAAGCGTCTAGGTGTACTTGTTAGACTACCCTTGGGAATAACTATGAGTAAGAACAAGAATTGACAAGGCTAATCCAGAAGTAGTTCTAGAAGCAGTATGAACGACGGATTAACCAGCAAGGATTATAATGTAGGTCAGACGAAGAGTAAGAACACTTTTGAGTAGCGGGTAGTAAGAAGATGTAAGCATACACATCAAATTGACTCTGAACACGATATCTAATGTTTTGCTAAGCTGAACATGACGTAGGAGTAGATAGAAGAAAGAACATGTAAGAGTAACAGAAATCAGGATGTTGAATCAAGTAGAACAAGAACGAGGCTTGAAGAGTAGCTAAGACAAGGAGCAGTTTGCAACACCCCACACAGCAAGATTGTCCAGTGAGTAAGAAAACAAACAAGCAAGACTATTTGATCCCTCATTTGTAAGCCATGACCTCTCGCCCTCCTCGCTTCAGCCACACATCGGAGTTATCAAAAGTATTTATTCATGGTAAAGAGAAAGAGAAAGGGGGAAAAAATATACAAACAATGAGAAAAAAAAAAAATATCACGCCAGGCCACGAAGCACATAGTTTATTATAAGACAAACGTGTTTAAGGCAGACAATGCAAAAGTCGTATCGGGAACCTAGTTAGTGGGGTTGCGACTTTCATGTTCCTTGATATTATTGCCTCTGAAGTCAGTGATACGTAGTGTGGCTTCATAATAAGTGATAACAGTATTATTATGCGTTGGAATATATATGTTACCATGTTTCTCTCCTATTTGTTTATATATTTTACTTAATTAACTTTTTAGCGGAAAGAAAAATGATGACTCAAACTTATACGAAGTGAGAAAAATATGTAACCTCATTTCTACATTTTGCAACATGGTGGCAGACTTGTTTGTGGTTATGTTAAATGTTCAGTCTTGAC